>JACCHV010000029.1:1645000-2245000 GCA_018907245.1 Eupristina koningsbergeri | reverse complement strand
TAATTTATAATACTTGACTTATTCTAAGCTTTCCAATTCAAATAATCATAATGATAATAGTAGAATAAAAACAGCATAAAAAACAACGACAACAACAATAATAATAATATATTTTTGTTTGTTATATATTTAAAGCAAAAATATTATCATAGTTGCGTAAAGCATATCATGCAACGTTTCAGATGATGAGAATAAATCATTATTTATTGCGTGATAATTATAAATTTTTTGAAATTTTTTTTTAAATAACAATGTATATGCATATTTTGGCCATATTAAAACTCAATAATAGATTCTGTTCATAAATTAATTTATGCAAGTTAAGTTTATGTCTTAATAAATACTAATTTAACTTATTTTATTGAAAATTAAAACTGCTAATTTCTTATCCAAGTATTTATTATCCTAGTAGTAATTACCATAAAAATAAATATCAAATTATTTTCATTGATAAAAAGAACTCCAATTTTACAGTACTTGCATAAAGTTATTAATTAATATACTTAAATACATAATCAATAATGATCATAATTATTCTTAATAAGCATTTGGGCGAAATATATTCAGTTGATTGCCAAAATGTCTTGACATTTCAATTGAATTTACACAGGTTATGTTACGCACTTGATGTATAGTCTTCAACTCCTTGAGTTCCAATTATTTTATGGTGTAATTAACATTTTTAAAATAAGTGAAAACTAATTTAGATTATATTTCTTTATACATTTAATTTTATTTTCTATGTTACTTTCTAATTATATTAAAATAATTTTATTATATTTTAAGTACAATATATAAAAAAAACGTTCGCAACTTAATTAAAATAATAAATGTTATTTTGAAAAGAATATTATATAGAATTTGAAAAATGTACATGAAAATAAAGATAAAGTATTAAAAATAATTTTGAGTAAATAATATTTTATTTCAGTATAAAGAGCTTTTAATGTAAAATATTTTGATTTATTTAATTTAGAGGATGTCCAAATAAGTAATTAAATCATTTTGTTTAAAAAATGAATATTATAAAATAAGAATGCTTAAGTTTGAATTTGGATAGCATTCAGTTCATTAACATTCTTTTCTTATACAGCAAAGAAAAGCTAAATTTGAATTAATATGAATTTAAAAACGTATTTCAACTGTTAAGGTCCAATGGGATAACTGTTTAATGTTTCTAAATGACCGGTGCATAATTAAGGATTACTGAAAAAAGGACGAATCGCTTTAGAGTTTAGAATATTAGAGTTCGACACGATACTATATTCAAAAATTTGTTTTACGTGTAGTGTTTTTGTACAAACTTAAATTAAATTAAACAGCAGTAAACTGCAGAAATGAAATTTTAATAATCTTGAGAATAATTTTCGAAGATATATATTTTTAAACGAGTACTTATTTTAACGATGTAAAATGCAAATTGATTAAATTTTATAAAAAAAATGTAGTCCTCAAAAAGCATGTATTTAATATTAATAAAATAAAAATTATTTCAAAATTCAGGAATAATTTTACAGTTTATTCTTATTTTTAAAGACGATTAGAAAGATATTTGTACCAAAAAAATTTCTTTTTTAATTAAAGAAAAAAAAAGTTAATCAATAATCAACTAACCCGAAGTTACGTTAAAATTAAAGGAATAAATTTTTTTACTGTAAATATTTACTGTTATCGTGGGAAATGTATCTTGGATTTGAGTGTTGCATCTTTTGAAATGAAAATGTCTTGTCTTTTTTCAGAGTAATCAATATTATTCTTTAGGAGTTTGTAATAAGTAATAAGCGAAATTAACTGTACAGTTGTAGAAGCAGCAGACAAAACGGTTGTTTATCATTTTTTACGGATATTGTAGAAAAGATGAAATTTAACCGAATAATTGTATACTTGAATAGACAATGTTAGGGGTAAAAAAAAAGGGAAATAGGAAGCACGTCGATTGAAAGTTGATTGAACGTCGATTGAACGTCGATTCAACGAAGGTATTTGATTAGTATTCTAGTGATTTAAGCATCCGTGGTTTCGTAACATTTACAGGTGAATCACGTCGATTAGATCGGGATTGAGATGTTTGGAGTACGAGTAGAGTGCAAAAGAGGTAATTTAAGATGTCGAAAAAGAAAAATGCGGCCATTAAAGTTCGGGTAAAAGTTAATTTGAAGGTTTGTTTGAATTTTTGAAAATTTCAAAGGAGACAAGTAGTAGATTGTCGAGTTTGTCATAATGTGGGTAACGACGCGTGTTGTTAAGTTATGGTTCGCGGTGCGATTAACGAGCATTGGCGTATCATTCGAGATTGTCCGGTAATGATATCGTTGATGGAATAGGCGCCGATCGATCGGTCGAATGCGTCGTCGGGATATAGTGTTCGCATAGGGATGAGCCTGGGCCCTTCCCAATTAGCATATGATTTAGAGGAGAGGATCGAGTGCGGAAGGAGCACCTGATCCCTCGATCGGAGAGGCTGGGAGATGAAAAGCTGGGCCGATTCGCGAACCGAGCACTCGAGGCCTCCCAAACACTTCACTCTCCACTCTCGGACACACAGGGAGCGCGGAATTGCTCGGCTTCTCGGTCTAGGTCCCAGTTGGGGACTCTCTCACAAGTCTCAGTTGCGTGGACTCCGGGAGACGGCCGGGGAAAGCGGTCGCGAGGCGGCTTCAACGTCATGGCGCCTCACGGCGGTGCGACGCTGGAACGCGGCTTCGTTCCCATACGCGAAGGCATTAGTCACGCCGCTTAGGGCTCACGCGCCATTCCAGGTGCCGAGCCTCCCGGAGTACGAGGGTCAAAGACTCTGTGGCTCGTGGCTCACCTTCAACCTTGGGCCTTGAGTCCTCCTGCAGTCCTCCTCGAGCTCAGGTGCTGTCCTTCCCGCTGCGAGCTCCGAGGTGTCCCCCCAGCTGAGACATAACCTCGCGGTACACTCGTGTGAACAGCCACCCTGGACTCGGGGCTCCTGCTCAGGTGCGCCTGCGGGTGCTCACGAGGAAGGTGCTGCTGGTATAGCTGCGCGCCATTCACGCGCACTGCGCGAGTCGCGTCCGCGGAGTTGCGTGCACAGACGTACAGATGAACAGACGTAGCGCGCGGGCGCTTCTCGAGGCGCACCGCCCGCCTCTAGGTGTTGCGGAACGCGCACACTCGTGTGAGTGAGTGAGCGCGAGAGTGGAGGCGCAGAGGTGTAAGGAAGCGCCGCCAGGGGACAAGCCTGGCACCTGCGCCTGAGTGCGCGTGCGCGAGTTGCGGGCGGTCCAGCAGCCGCTGGAGCACAGGTGCCCGCTAAGATTCCAAGGTCGAGGGGTCCTCCGATGCACCGCGAGTTGCCCTAGTCGCACAAGCTTCCGCTCAGAGCTCAGTCCACCTTGATTTAAACAAGCTCATTCGGTGGAAAAATTCCCTTAAACAAGTCTATCCTCCACCTGTAATTGATGTGAATTTTAAATAAAAATATTTTTACTTTTTCCTAATTTCAACATTAATGGCATTAAATAAAATTCAATATTTGACAATCTTTAGGTTGCAAAATTATATATCTAGCTATCTCCACTATGCAAATGAGCTAGATCTTAACATTTTCAATCACTTTTCCTACTACGAAAAACTTTACTTCATAAAATTATTAAAGAATGCTTATCGATATTAAGCCTTTTTCGATTTTTCACAACAAATCTTTATCGAAAAACAATCCATTATTTGATCAATAAAATATTTATAAAACAGTGCATTATAAAAAAAAAACTGTAATATCATCAATATATTTAGAAAACACTAATAAATTATTTTTTTTCTTGCGTATTCATGACAAAAATACACATGAATACTACATTAATACAACAGTCATGATTATGAACAAGTGGTATTATATTTTAAAATAATTTTATGATAATTATGTAAAAATTTAATAGTAATAATCATCACGGTACCAATAAAAAATACACAAAGAGTAAAATAAAAAGTTGGTGTCGAAATATTAATACAATTCTAAAAGTTAAGTTGATTTAAAAAAAATAAGAAACACTAAATTTTTTACTCTATCTTTTTATTGAAAAATAATAAAAATTTGCCAATAAATAGAAAACATGTCAATAATTGAAAAATGATCTTTACAATCAAAATTTTTATATTGTACATTATTTTTAACAATAAATATTTTAACCGTTCAATCATAAAGTATCACCAAAATATTCCACATTACAACTTTGTAAAATAAATAAATCACAAATTATGTAAATCATCGTAATACACAAAACATTATTTATAACACTTATATTTCATTACAATTACAAACTTTCTCTTAATGATTTACATGTATTAAGCACCATTTTTAACAAAAATATATTACCATTCATTTAGGGCTTACACGTATTTATATATTTTTTAATTTTTTTTACATAGCAATATAATAACTGTTACAAGTTATAGTATAAATGTTAAAAAAATATATATAAAAAAACCATTTTTCTCAATAGAATTTAATGACAGAAGATTAAAACATTTAAAAGATATGTTGATAAGAACTTTAAATATGTTAGGTAGTTTACAATTTTTTTTATTTAGCTAAGTTATAAATTCTATATAAATGATTACAAGTTTATTAAAAAATAAAGATAATATAAATATTTGATTCTTTATTGACTGTATTAAGAATTTTATCTCATAATTTTAATACTTTTTTTTTATAAAATATTGATATTTATTAAAATATTTTCTTTAATATATCATATAATTAGTAAGTAATGAAAAAACTTTTCAATTTTTGTATTATTAATTTATATTTTCAAACCTCCTAGAACTTTATTATGCCAGTCAAGTACAAAAAGTTTTTTTATTTGAATTCATATGGTAAAATTCATTATTTTTCAAAGTGTAAATGGGCATGTATAGAAAAATTTATTGTCGATAGGTTTATTTGATTTCTATATAAAGTAAATAGATGTTACTAATTAATATTAAAATAATTTTATATTCATTTATCATAATGAATGATATTACGTATGAGCGTATATTATATCAGCTTCCATCTATATATTTATTTCTTCATTATATCTAGTTGTTCATTTTCTTATTTTAATATTAAAAATTTAGATAAAATAATTTATTTAACCAGTCAATAATAATCATTTCAAAATTAATATATTTATAAAATTTCCAATGGAATGAATGTCAAATGATTTTATTTTATTTTTTTAAGTAAAAAAATTTTGTTTTAACCTGTATTTTATGGTAATAATTATAGTTTTACATATTTTATTCTATACCAAATTTTACTGTCATTTATGATTTTTGTCGCTTTATATTTTAACATTGGATTCTCGAAATATATTGTTTGTTTTAAAGGTAATCGAAATTTTCAAATTATCAACTGCAAGAAATTTATTCAGATTTAAAATCATACGTCAATTTTTAATAATTTAATGGCATAATATTATAAAGTAATTGTATTACTAATAGTTATAATATATATTTTTTGTACATAATAACGCATGTAAAATATTTCGACAAATTATTAATCCATAACAATTGCTTCATTTTTTATTTCTACAATCATTAACAAACACAAATTTGTAAATGATACATTAAAAATTAATTCGCATACAACTTGTTACAGAAAAAGATGTAGACTGGAATTTTATAATTTGTTTAATACTGTAACGTTGTTAATTGATTCGTCACAAATCAGTATTCGAATCGGTCAACAATTCTGATAATTTCCATCAATTTCGTAAAAATAATTCTTTCAAAGAATAGTTAATGCTTTTCGTCGTATTTAAAATACGTAAATGATCTGTAATTGAAAAATCCACCTTGCACAAGTATTTACTTTGAGTTCCACCGGAGCCAGGTTTCGTTTAACATTTCTTCGTTTAACAACGTTCGTCAATTAAATAAATAAAATTCCACCGAAAAAAAGAATAGCGCCACGCTTGCGACTTCTTGTAAAATTAATTGGGCTTTTACAAAAAGAGAAAAATAGTATGACAGGTTTGAAATCTTGTCTATTTCATTGAAACAATCTCGGTGCATGGATCTTGATCTGCTCATAGGTAACCCACAGCACGATGTTCCAGGACACGAGTCTTGCGAAGCTGGGTACGAAGCCCTTGTAGAAGGCCGATGGACCCTCGTTTATGAACATCCGAACCGCTGCGTCGATGGCGCCCTTATATTCCCCGGGGGTGCTGTTCATGTACCGGGTCTTCACCACATCCACGGGGCTGGCGGCGAGAGTCGTACAGAGACCTGCGGCGACTGCCGCGGTCAGGTAACAGGGAATCCCATCTCTTAGCAGCCCCGACTCCAAGATCTGTTCCTTGATCACGTCGTAGCAGACGATCTCGGCCACATTTACGATGGCGTTTCGGGAAATGTTCGGAAAGGTGCCTGAAATCGCAAAGTTTTCATTGGCTTACTTCAACCCAGTAATGTTTTTTAACTACGACTCGTATTTTTTTTATTCTAAGCTTGGGAAAGTTCTCTATACAGTTTTTAAACATGTTTTCAACTTTTTTCAACCATCAAGTCTGTATCATACATATTTATAAAAAATAAAATTACTTTTTTATTATATTGAAATATAGTCTAATTTTCATATTATTACAATTGTTTTTATTGAAAATAAAAAAATTAAACATAGAACGGTTACCAAATATTTTTTGAAAAATCAAGTGTTTTTATGCACCTGATTATTAAAAAAAGTTATTCGCGTTTCAATTAAGAGTGCGCTGCAGTCACATAAATCTATTAAAGAAAAAAGATAAACTGCTTTTTTATTGACCTCAAATGCCTGACATATTTTATAATTATTGTCTCCTATCGAAATTGTAAGACAGAATACTTGAAATATTAAGGACAAGTCTGTATTCAAGATAGTTGGATTGTTAAAAACTATTCATGCCAAATAATTTTATGTATTTCTATGTATTGGTAAATTAAAAAAATCTTTCGTTGAATTAAGAAAAGTATCAATTAATTAATTACTTACGTATTTATAAGAGTTACTTAATTAATGCCAGCGATCGGAAAATATGTCATACGCGAGTCAATTATGAAGAGAAAAGATAAATTTATCCAAGTCTTTTATATCAATTACATAAACTACATTGTCAATGAGAAAATTCAACATTAAACAAATAGTGACATATAGAAATATTAATGTTCATATTATTTAAACGTATCGTAAAGTACTAATTATGTGATGACATTATCATTTTCTCGACTATAGACATATATATATATATAGAAATATAAATAACAATTACATTGAATTAACTATTAATGTTTTAAATGCGCTATTAAACAGATATTTTTAATTTTTTAAACTAAATTATTTGTTCAATTTATATTAATTCAATTCACAATTTTATGAATTATATAGTAATGTTTATCGGAAACAATATTTAATGTGCTTGCATTTATCTCTTATCAGTTTTATTAACTTATGTATGGTAGGCATGTAGTATAATATATATATATATTTGTATACGTACGTAAGTACAAACACAAACGTTTGAAACTTTATTATACATAAAGATTTATGGTGGTAAAGAGTTTACGAGAAAATTATTTTCAAGATAATATTTACTAAGTAATTGGACAGTCTTAATTCTTTGAAAAATAAAGTGAAATAAAATATTTAAAAAGTCTTTTTTAGGGTATAGAAATTTGAGTAATAATAGTAATTATAAATGAGCAAGCGACATAGAGAAAATGAAAGAGACTTCGAGTCAAATGAAAGCATAGAAATAAAAGAAAGTTAAAAATACAGTATTTCGTCTCGAGACTGTAAAAGTTGGAACATATGTGGCAGTAACTGTATTACTAGTTGCATTTAAAATATTCATCTGACAGTGAGAAAATGAATCGAGTGCCTTATACACTTTGAAACAATCAACGGGTATGTGTGTGGGTGTTAAAATAGCCAAAGCACACACAATCGATATTATAAAACTCTGTAAGCTCAGTGTTTCGTCACTGGGAACGTTCTCGTTATATTAATTTACAATGTCTTAAATTGAAATATCCTCATTCGTGTTTCTGAGAAATACAATTTGTTATTAACAGAAAATACTGATTGGTATCAGAGACGAACTCTTAGATAATTTGAAGGAACGATAAAAAGTTTGAGATATAATCATTGGGATTTATAATTACTTTGATCGAGTGGAAAAAAAAGAAATCATATAAGATTTGATAAATTTGAAAGAGGTATTGGTTTTTTTTGTTGCCAATATCACATACTTGGAATTAGAATCAGGATGAAAGTTAGGTTTCCCTGGAGGTGCATTGAGCTTTAGAACCGTAAAACTTGAAGTTCCTTTCTCGGTTGGAAAAGCCAGAGGTCATAACGGAAAATGAATCGACATGTTCAAACTTGGGGAGGGACACTGGACTGGATGGGAGAGGAAGAGGTCGGGGAAAACTGACCTTTCCAGAGACCGCTGGTCCCCTCGCTGGTGGCGATGCTCTTGTACGCCTGAAGTGTCGAAGCATACCTAACGTTAGACTGGCCGTTCTTCCCAGCCTGGAGTCGGACTTTGACCACATCCGTCGGCTGGGCGAATAGCACGGCGAGTGCTCCGGTCGTTATCCCAGCGGCGACGCGAACGCCAATGTTGACCGAACCATTACTCTTTGTCCCGCTCTCACCTGTTGATGATAAAAGCGAGTCCGAGGTCAATGTGATGAATGCCTTCCTTCTTATCTATTATTTATTATTGAAGATTTGCATACAACGAAGAACTTTGAGAAAAACTTTACTCAACAATAACGTGTTTAATTACACAAAAAATATACAAGGCAAAGTTCATTTAAAATACAAGCATTATTTCAATTTACAGATTGCAACAGATATATTTCTTAATAATCAATCAATCAAACAATCGTTATTAAATTCACTAGGCATTCACGAGTCACGCTAATATGAAGTTAACGCGAAGACAACAATTGTTACATTTTATTTTTATTTATTTGATTTTCAATTACTTCAAATGTCGAACACGTTAGTTATATCGCCCAAGAAAGTAAAGAAAATAATTTTTCTCTTCACTCCCTTAATAGTGAAGAATCAGCATTATTGGCAAGGTGGTTATTAATGAATTGAAAATGAAATTTTTTTTCCAGCATGCAGATTAAGATTAAAAATGTAATAAACGAGAATCTGCATTTGAAAGTGCCGATCAGACATTTTTAATATTATGAAATTCTTCAGCATCTAATGTACTCAATCATTGATCAATAAACATTAACTTTACTAATGATTTTTAAAAAGTACTTTTTTTCAAAAATTTACAAGCAAATGCCATGTAATTCGTAACGAATTGAACGGCGAGTTCGAGGCTAAACGTAAAAACTCGTTCCTAATAATTTAATCGAACATAGAGAAAGAAAAAAGAAAAAAAAGAAAAATAAGTACTCGAACTAAAAAAATATTTAATTATTTATAATTTATCGATCATGAATTTACACTTGATTCAAAATGGCATGAGAGGGCGACTGAAAGTTTCCCGAAAAAAATGCAAAATGAAAGAAGGTAAATGTGAGGAATAGGTGAGGATTGTTCAGCTGAGTCTCCACCGCAGGCGAAAAATTCGGTATGCATTCTTTAAAGATTTTTGTTTAAACAAACTCTGTGAGAGCTTTAGCAGGTAATACCGTCGATGATTCCAGTGTAGAGTGTCTTGACGCTGTCGTAGAGGCCCAATCGTACGCTGGCGAAACACATCTGTCTCTGGAGTCCCGCGGAAAGACCTCCGTACAGGCTCCTGCAACCACCCACGCTCAACAACACGCCCACAACATCAAACCTAACTAACTAACCCCCTACAACCCCTCGTTGAGTATTGGAAAACCTCATGGAGGCAACGGTTTTAGCCTAACCCTCCAACTCTCAAATCCCGTCATTCGTCAAACATCAGGCACATTTTTCTTTTTTCCTTTCCATTTATTTAAAGGCACCGGTCCTTTTGAGCTAATGATGCTAATGAGCACTTCTTCAGAGTCGAACTTTTGATGTTTCCAAAATCAAGGGAGAATAAAAAACCATGGCATAATAACGAGCAGTCTATCGCAATAAATTAAATGTGTAATAAGATTTACGTGTAGCGTCCAATGGTCTTCCATTCGCTCTTCATTTTATGCGCTCAACATTTTTTTAATCTACTTGATTCAGTGGCATTTTTTTTTTTTTTTTTTTTGGACAAAGGTTAAATTAATTTTAATGTTAAATTTACTTGAATTGGTATTGCATTGTAAGAAATTTATTTGTAAAAAGTTTTCTTGAACCTCCTAATTTTACCACCAACGTACTTCTCCGAAGACCATTAGAGTCTTATATTAAAGAAATAAAAGAGCAAAAAAGAAAATATAATGAGAGAACAAATTGAAATTTTAAATTTACAAAGAAAGCTGATTAATTGCAAATAAAAGTTCATTAAAAGTAATTGCAAGTGATAAATTATAAAGTGAAATGAGAGAATTTGAATAATTGAGTTACATGTTTTCCAAATCAAAATTTAAATATTTCTACGAAACCATGTGACTAAACCGTTCATTTTCATACTAAATTTTTTGAAATACCTACCACTTTCAAAAGAGTATGTGGAAAGTGGAAACATACCTCATTCCTTCAGTTTTTACGATGTTTCCCATAGTTTGCAACAATCCAGGTTGGGTAGCTTTCATGGCCAACACGGAACCCTCGGGAGCTGCTAATAATATGGCACGCCCTTCCCCAGCGATCTGTCATATTTTAGTAATGTTACTTTTTTTCATTACTCATTGCAACGTCACATGTCGTGCCTTTGTCTTGTTAAAATCAACTCAACTCAAACACACACATTATAATATTTCCTTTCAAAAGGATTTTACTCGATTCATTTGCTTCGTAAATTTCATTTTATCACATGTACGCATGTATGTGGATGTAAGTGAGCCAATTAATGATTGGTGTCAATTTACAGGTCTCTGATCATGTACATTCTCTCGGTTAATGAGAAAAGCGCTTTTTATTTCTTTTGTATTTATAAGAGTATGACAAATAAGAATCTATTTTTAAACTGTTATAAATTCAATCATAAATATGATTCAAATACTGAGAGTTGTAACCAATTGTATTTTCTACTTTGTTAAATTTAATTCAAACTGCTTTTTCAACTATCTATCCAAGCATATACATATACATGCATATACATACATACATATATACATATAGATACATATACATTCATACATACATACATATATATATATATATATATATTTATATTTATTTATATTTATTTAATTTGATTTAATTTAATTTGTTATTGAATCGGACTATTAAATTAATTTTTTTTTCACATCTAACAATAATATAAATTAAATTATCAAATTAGCATTGAATCAAAAAATTATCCAGGAATATCTCATTTTTTAACATAAAAAAATAAATTAATATTATATGTTATTTCTATTTGTTCAAAAATATTATATTTTATTTGGGTCGTTGTATCTTTGAATTCGCAATGAATAATAATGTAGAAGTTCACAGTAAATCAATAATTGTAACGAAGCATTAAATAGTTATAAAGATAAGTGATATGATACTAATTAATTTACAGCTATTAAGATAATTTTATTTAAATTGGATACGGAAATTATTTTATCATTATTTCAAGAAGTTTTAAAACAAATAAAATCATAATTAGTTAATTATGTCCATAAGTATTTGATAAATGTGTTAAATGATAAATACGAATTTGTAATAAATTAAATAATATCTAAAGTATATTTTACTACAAATTTATATCAAAAGAAATTTATTGTTATTATTGTTTAACAATGATGAGCATATTTATTTAATATAAAAATGAATCCTAAATTATCATATTATTGTTTAAATAATGAGCTAGCGATTCTATCACATTTAATTAGGCAACATTTATAACAGCAAAAGGTATTTTACGGAAAAATCGTAGAGAAAGGGGAATAATAAAAAAAAATATTTATTACAGTGAAAAATAAATGTTGAGAACTCAGGATGATTTTAGGGGTCTGAAAAAACTTGTTACCTGCATCCGGACTTTCGCAGTATCCAATGGAAAGGTCGCCAGATCAGCGATACAAGCCGCTGTTCCAGCGGTCAGAAGCTTCACTCCAAGGGACAAGTCGTTTTGCGCGTTCGATTTCATTGTTGTGGTCTATATTCCTTTACTTTCTTTTATTTTACTTTACTTTACTTTGCTTTCTTTTGAATAAATTCCTTTTTACACGCTACTGTAACTTAAACTTGACTATAAATATCGTTGTGCTTAATGTTCGATATGTATATGTATATACACTATTTACAAGTTCCCCTTCAAGAACACATTGGAGAGAACTTTTTACAAGTGGAGCTTGGGTTCTCTAAAGTGATCGGGAAATGAGTGCAGCCCTCGCGACCGCGGCTCGTGTTTTATTTCCTTGCCACGGAATTCCTTATACATACTATTTTTCTGTAACAACAAATTTTAAATCATCCAACATTAGTTCACTTTGTTCATCCAAAATACAATCTTGGATCAAAAATATAAATATTGCTACTGGTATTTATACGACGAGTTGTTTTACTCGAAAGGCAAAACTCAATATACAATTATAAATTATGAAGGACATTTTTAACTTACTTATTTCTTAAACTAAGAAAAAAAAATAAAAATTTACGTACTGATTGAATAAGGAATAATTATTATTAATTGTGTAAAAATTGATTGCATAAATATTAAGAGTTTATTGATTAGAATATGAGCCTTGCAATTTACCAAAATTGGCAGGCATATTATTTTGGCTAATGTGTCACTCATCCCTAGCGCATTTACATTTTAGTTGCGTAATTACTCACTGCCTCATGAAAGTCCTATAGACGGAGTGAAAGTTCGTGAAATATTCGAGAATAAAGAATACCTGATTTTTACAATACAACAGAATGCATTGTGAATGCAATTATTAAAGTCATCATTGAAAATAATTGAATAAATATAATATCGAGTGAAGGCTTTACTGGAAAATTGAGAATATTTCATCAGCAGATTAATCTAAAAATAATTTTAAATAAAAAAACATATTCCAATAGGGATGAAAAACATTTAAATCTTTGTGTAAAATTTTTGAAATTTTATACTCGAAGTATAAAGATTTTTTTTTTAAATAATCATTAAAAATCAGTACAGAGTATATCAGATAAATTGACTTAAACTTCAGCTTAAATTTACTCGATAATCAAAATTAAATAACACACGTTCACCGTGCGCGCCCGAATTTTATTGGAATTCAAATGTATAATCAGTAAATTTTCTCGAATTAATAAAAAAAAGAAAAGAAGCTCTTATTTACAATTAAAAAAAGGAAACTAAATTTTATTGAAATTTGATAAAAATGGAAGCAGAAATATAGAATGGTCGTAAATCGTTCAGATAGAACTTTTCAATTAACACAAAGTGCTGATCCGTAGCATACCGTTAGTTTTCCAAATGGAAAGATGGATTGTAACATTCGAATCCATAAGCGAGAAGACACGATGTGCATCAATTAACATCCACTTCCATCGTTTTCCAGCTCTCAATACGATTGGCTGTTTTTCACGACAATAACAATTATTGCTGAATCACATGTGTAATGAAAAATGACGCGTGATATCCGAATGTGCACATAAATTTTAGTATTTTATCGTCGCAATTCAAAAAGACAAAGCGGGAGAAGGAGTGATAGTGACAGGAAGAGAAAGAGCGAATGAGAGAGAGAGAGAGAGAGAGAGGGAATATAGATAGAGATAAAATAATAACGTAAAAATAGCAAACGTATTGCGATTGGAAACTAGCCAGACATATTGTGCTCGTTTATTCATTAGAGTATATGCACTGCGCTGACGTCGCTTTTTGCGCTTCTTATTATATTTTCTTCATCTCTTCCTCTCTTTCCTGTGTTTATTTTATCTTTGATTGATCTGGCGTTAGTAAAAGAGAGAGCGCTATCGAGAGAAAGAGAAAGCCCATCGATGCGCACATCCACCCACACGTGCCGTGTTTACTAACTCAACTTTTAGTATTAAGAGATTTTCTTGTATTTTGTGTATGAAGAGAATGAGACTTGTTACATACAATTCAATCCAATCCCTCCCATTGACTACAATGTGATAGAGCTCGATGCAAAAAATGAACCTCAATATTTCAATTATCTTTGGTGTTTAGCTTTTTCTACTTTACTTTTTATTTTATCTTTTTACCAAATGTGTCACAGAAAAATATAAAAAAAATCTGCAAGGAAAAATAGCACTTAAATTGCATTAAAAACTTTCTTGAAATTAATTGTAATTCGATGTAAATACACGATAATTTTTTACATCTTTTATTAAATTATGTAACTCCACGTATGATTAATCAATATTTTTGAAATCTTTAATATACGTTTGCATTTCATAAACGACAATAAAGGTTGATTAAACGATAAGCAAAATAAATGCATTGATACTTTAAACTATCATGCAATGGGATTATAATAAGAATATAAATAAGGTCTAACGTATAATACAGACACTCTATAAGATATTTAGATTTTTTTCTTATAAGAAAACAATCACTTACAGTGAATTTTTAATAATAATTTTACTTAAAATCCTCATCTAGTAAAATGAACTATGTGATACATATTATTCAACAACTATCGATAATATAAAGTTTAATAAAATAGAATAATGTGATTTACATGAAACAAAAAACATATATAATAAATAATCAATAAAATTCACTACATCACTCTATTCAATATTATTTTACCTTAATAAAATTAAGATAAATGACTAGAATTAAAGAAAATGCTTTAAATTGTACCATATATTAAAAAAAATTTATTCTTTAATTTCCTATATTTTTTATTCTTTATTTTTTTCATTTTGCTTATAATTCTAATTATTTTTTATTATTATAAATTAATAAGTAATTAATAATTCAAAAGCTTTGTTTTCTAATTTAATAAAAAATAAGTTAATTTAATATCTAGTCAGCATTTTCTAAATTATACACTTGAAATTCATATTAATTTTATAATGTGTATGGAAGACAATAAAATAGGAATACAAAACTAGTTAATCATTTAATATTTTCTATCTACTTTTTAAGACTATTCAAATCTATATTTAAATGTTAATTGAAAAAGAAAATAATAAATAAAAGTTTTTGAATTAAATCAAGTACCACTATTAAACTACTAATAAATAATGTTTAACAATATAGTTCATACTAATTTTGAACATTCAAATTTAGTCAAATCGCTTACAAATTGAATAAGTAATTTATAAACATACATACGAAGAATTTATATAAAAACATTATTATTTCAACTATTCTTATCTATTATATAAAAATATAAATAATAATTATTATTATATTTACTATTTTATTATTCTTTTTCAAAATTCTAAATTTTTAAAAATTATTTTTTGTATATCGATAGTAGAATATCTGATGAAAAATATCTAATCTATTTTGTAGAAAATCTCAAGTTTTATCCTCAATAATTTAAGATAAGATATTTTTAATACAAAATATTCATTTGATTTAGTATTATTTTATAACTTATTATTTATATATTAATGCCACGAAAATAATAGGCATTAAAAATATATTACTTATAAATTTTAGAAAGTATTTGTAAATTTTTTACAGACAATGTATAACACTTTAATTTATCCATAAAGATTCATAGATAAAGCTTAGTTGTTGATTTCAATTATAATTTGCAAAGTTTCTAAAGTGTTTACAAATGATTACGAGTAAAGCTACAACACTAGATGATAAAATACTAATTGAATATGTATATATATGTGTTAAATAAGTGTACACTGATTTTAAATTAATGAATAATATGAAAAACTTTACTCTATGTAGAAAATAAATTCTTGATTCATTAGTATATTTCGAATTACGCTTATTTGACCTGCATATATAAAGAAATATGGCGAGAGCATGAATACATCACAATGAGTATACTACAGATTTTCAGATAAGACTACATTCTACATATATTATATCCAGTAATTCTGAAAAACTAATAAATAATTCTGTAAAATGTCTTAATAAATTCCAATGCATTCGATATGTATTCATACCTTTTATTATAAATACATTTTTATAAATATGAAATTAAAATTTACTTTATGTTTAAGATAAATTTGAAACGTGTAATATAATAAAATATTTCAATTTGTTCAAGTTGAGTATAAACTTTTTATGTGCTAAATTACGAATTACCAAATAACAAAAATTTTAAAAGCTAAAATTAGTATTTATTGACATAAAAGAAAGATTAAATGTCACTATGAGTAGAAGCTTATATCATAAATTGTGTCCTATACATTGGTATTTTTATTTACCATCATATTTTCTATTTATCTAATTTTCTTACAAAAAATCATTTATAACAGGCAATTATACTCTTAATAAAAATAACCAGGTGAATAATTGTTTTAATTAATATTGTAGACAAGAACAACAAAGTATTGTTAGCATTGTGTTGTAACATGTAACAAATAACAAAAAAAATTATTGTTTATTTAAAAATATATTTTAAAAATCTTTCGTAATGAGAAAGTTTATGATTAATTATTTGAAATTAATTGAAGTAAAATTAATTTTATTATTGAATAGATTTTTCCGTTAAAATTATGTAAAAATATATTGAATTTCGTATTAATTTAAGGAAACTAATTAATGCATTATTAGACTTGTCAGAATTCAGTATCATTAAATATTTTCATTTATATCTTGGTAATTTATCGATGATTCATTTAATTTGATATACATAGTAGTTAAAGAAAATACACCAGTCTATATTTGACAAAGTTAAAAATTAATTTGTTTCAATTATGACCATTTAATAAAAAAAAATCGAAGCGCATTTCATCATTGTCTTATCAAAAAAAATTATTACACATAAAATTAAGATTTATTTTACTAAATTGACCTTAATTTTAGAAATAAAATGTTTAATATGGCATTTATTGTTTTTTTCTTCTAATATCAAGAATTTGATTTGATGAAGTCTGATGTTTACAATAAATATTATTATAAATTTAATTTACGCGAAAGAAATTTTTTTTTTACATTGTATTTAAATGAATTAAAAATAATTAAAAATTATAAATATAAAATTTTCGATACTGATGTCCTGATTAGTTACATTATCTATTAAATGACGTTTTTATTTATTATTTTGGAGTTATATTTCCTCGTAATTATTTCACAGGAATTTTCCAGAACATATATAAACATATGTATATTTATAAATTAAAAAATATCGATGTATATTTTCAAATTTACGTACAAATCTACGTATCGTATAAAATAATATAAATTGAAATTTGTAACAGTTGCACATGCTATTTGGAATAATTTCTTTTACTTTTATTTTCAGTTCAAATTAATTATTAATATTATGTATAAATAATAATGAACAGATATTTTAAAAGTACTTTATTTTTTTAAATATAATTATATTATTGTACTATCAAAATAATGCGATTTTCAAAAATTTTTTCAACAAATATATATGAAAATGAAGGTAGTAACATTTTAAATTGATCAATTAAAAAATGCAATTTATGTAACGCAAGTTTTTCAATGAAATTGTTAATTTGAAAATGATTAACGGTCTTAATAAATTAAAATTGTTAATTGATATAAGCATTGATAAAGATATTTTATTTTATGCATTATGCGAGTATATTAAGTAAAATGAATAGATTCAAATTTATGAATTAGTGAGAAGGAATTTTCCTCATTAAGGAAATTAAAGCTCAATATGGTTAGAAAGTTTAGGGAATGATTGGTTTTTAGAAAATTCTAAAAAGGTAAATTTGCATTTGCAATAATTTAAAGTGATAAGATATTTTTATTGGAAAAATTTACAATAATAATTTAAATAATTTAAATTTACAATAACTCGATAAAAAGCTCACGAATTATCGAATTATCGATCGGAGCGTGCATCTCGAATTTTATTAATCGTCGATTCTATCCAGTAATAATATAAAGTATCGAGAGGAGAGAGAGAGTTTTGGTAAGGAGAAAAGAAAAGCAAAAGGTGTGAGCGTCGCAAAACTCGTTGGTATCGCCCGTTGAAGATAGCGCGTTTATAAACAAACGAGTGTTTACAAATAAAGTATCGGAGCAAAAACAATTAATGCTGTAAGTCATCCAGCCGCAGAGCTAAGAGCACGAGAGCAAAAGGAAAACGAGGTGGAACGCAAAAAGGGTAAAACGCACTCTGGACCACTCATAGCTGTATGGAGAGTCGGTGAGTCCGCGAGTGAGTGCGGGTGCGAGTGTGAATGTGAGAGTGTGGAACAAAGGACGAGTCCTCGTGCACTTGCGCACAAGCACCCGTGAGTTTCACAAGTGCGGTGTAGCTATCGATTTCTGGTGCACGTGTTGCCTGCACCGAAATATCGAGCGTCAAGTGGCTGCGTACGATGAATGGAGGAGGCACGGAAACTCGGAAACGCGGAAATACGGAAAACCGTTTTTTTTGAGCGGCCACTAGCGCGCAATTTTTACTTATTTGCACTGGATCGAGTGGAAAGCGTGAGGCGTCTACGACATTCCGAGTGTAATTGTCCAGTGTTAGGTGGAGGTTGGGGGGGGGGAGTGGGAGTGTGGCATCACGATGCGAGATAGCAAGGGAAAAGCGAGTCCTCGCGCAGTCGCAGTGCGGCACCCTGCGTCCTTTTTCGCACCCGCGACGACGTCTCCAGGAAGCAGTCGAACTCATCCCCGGGGATGCGCACACCCGCGTTCGCTACGCCACTTAGAGTCTGCGGTACTTACCAAGCGTTCGGTGGGTGAGTAACAACAGAACTGAATGCAGTCGCGGACCTGGCGAGGCTTATACCGAGCGTGCACCGAGGCGCGACCAATGGAAGCGTGCGCCAGAGGAACGTGAGCGCCGAGTCGCGGCGCGCACGACGTCACTTCCACGCGCACCCGCGGCTCTCTGAGAGTGCGGCCCGCGTCCCGGTCGCCGACGCTGCCTCCGCCCCACGTGGCCCTCGAGGAAAACCGAGGAAAAGCCCGAGGAGAAGCAAAGCTTCCTCGAGGGCCGTGCACGCTTGCACCGACGTGTCGAGGAATTTGAAAGGAGAGGTTAGAAAAAAAGGCCAAGGTCGAGGAGCGATTGCGATGCTTCACACACTTCACACGCTCCACGCGATACCCGCGTAGATAACGAAAACTGAACTTTATCTCAGGCTTGTTTGTCCACTATTTACACCTTGTTTTTTAATTGATATTTCGACCGTTCGCCTTCCTTCCGTCTCTGCTCCGCGATCCTCTTATCGATATCGACTTGTTATCACCTAATATCAATGGCCAATTATCTTCTACTTCCAAAATGTACGATACAACTGTTGTGCGCACTCGGAATGAAAAATTATTGAAAATACTTGTTATTTTGATTATTGAATCCGATTCCTAAAAATTCTTCATTTAAACAATTTTTTAATGCTTGGCCACTATTATGAGTATCTTTATTCATTAGTCCAATGTTTTTATGTTAAAATAATGCACAATCACATTATTTATTAAATATGTATATTTTTGGCGTGCTCAATACTAATATTAGTAAAAGTTTAATAGAATATATTCAAAAGAAATAAGAAACTCGGATTTATTATTTATTATTTAAAGTATGTTCTGATGCACGTTGTGTTGTTATTTTTTAAATCATAAATGTACGGATGGCAAATAATATATTTCGTACAAATATTTCTTGCAGCAAATGCCAATAGATATTATTATCCTGTGATTATTAGCAATTTAAATACAATGAATACCACTACAACTTTTTATATTAATGTATATTCATTTCATAATTTTTTTATTTACAATTTCTTTATCCAATTAATAATTTACTTTGAAATAGTGTAATAATTTAAAATACAATTTTTTTAAAATACAATTATTAAATATTTGTGATCTTAAATTTTGATTAAATTATCTTTCAATGAATAATTATTACCTATTCGCATTATTCCGTTTATTCCATTATTCATTAATAAAGATTGATAGTATTTTTTTTTTAAATTTAATTTGTTCATTGTATTTGTTTAATGTAAATTAACATTGTATATAAAAATTATTTTATACAATTTATTGATAAAAAAAATTTGAAATATGCATATAAAAAAATTATTATGAAATATAGAATAAATATTTAGGATTTAAAAAAATGACAAAGATAAGGTTACTTTTTATTGATAATAAAATATACTTTATAAATTAAAATGTATACATTTAAAGATTTACTTATTTGAGATAAAAAAATAATTATTTTTAAGTATAAATATGTAATTTATCTATTCATTATAAATATTAATAAAAGTTCTAAATAAAGTGTTTTATTTGTAAAAAAAATATTTAGTTTATTATAAAAAATTTTATTTATAAAAAAAAGTTTTAGTTTATTCACTCAACATTAAGTTAAAATTTATTATTAATCTTTTTATATGTTATGCGATTAAGTAAACTATACATTACAGAATTTATGTTATGATAGATTTATTAGATTTATAAATTCTTTCATTGATTAATTATTTTTTAAAGGTTAGATCCTCCATATATTTCTTTATATATAATTTATTACGTATTTCATCTTTTAAATCAAAATAATAAATAAACAAATTTACAAATGTAATAAAACTACAAGTAAATGTAATAAGTATAAATATATTTTTTTTAGTAGTAAATGTAAAAAATTTATATATTAGAATAATAGTAAAAATATTATATTTACAATTGTTTTTTATCATTATAATTCTACTTGAAACGAATTTAATACTTGCAATTTTAATCAAAACTATCTGCATTGTTTAGTTTCAATTATGTACTTCATAGTTATGTGATAAAAACTTTCCTTGTGTAAAAAAAATATTTGCTTAATTTATTGATATCTTGCATTTGTTGTATTGTACAAGTACATAAATTATCAGCATATGATATATTACTGTGTATTGATATAGTAATGGAAATAAATATTTTTAATTTAAAAAAATTCTATTAGATGGCGCCAAATGTATTTTAAACAAATATATGTGTATGTATGGATGTGTACATATGCGTATATCATACGACCATATTAATTAATCACATATATAAATTTATATACAATTAATTACGTAAATACCACAATTATTGTGTAAATACAATTTATATTTATATATATATATTTATATATTTATATATATATACATATAGTAAATTATTTTAAATGAATATCATAATTATTTTTTCAGTATATTAAAAAAAAACAATTTATTAAATTATACATGTATACGTTTATTCAAATTATAATAATAAAGAAATGGAGTAATCAAAAACTAGATCTAAATCAATTAATAATAAAAATTTTTTTAGCCATGGTAAATAATACAAAAAAAAAATTATTGTTTTAAAAATTTAAGCTGGGACTTTTTTCCACACAACTTAATAAATTATTATTATTAAGTTCATTTCATTCAAACATGCTGCTTACCTCATTAATGTTTTATGAATTATTAATATTTATAAAATTAACTTAGCCAAATTTCTATTTTGCTTTGTTTTATGAGACTGCTTGTTCCAAAACATATATTCGTATTTTTTTTCTTCTACAAATTAAATAAATTACATTTTTGTTGAATTCGTTTTTAAATTATTGCCGTATTAAAATTAAAAAATTAAAATAAAATCCATGATATGTAAATTCAAATATAGTTATGACATGTAACAAAAATATGCATGAAAGAGTGAAAAAAAATAGTGCATGTATATATGGAAGTTTATTAGTCGCTTACATACATGGAAAGTTAATTTTTAAAAATTTTTTTTCCTTTTTTCGTACTTTGTAA
Source organism: Eupristina koningsbergeri (assembly GCA_018907245.1). Lineage (NCBI taxonomy): Eukaryota > Metazoa > Arthropoda > Insecta > Hymenoptera > Agaonidae > Eupristina > Eupristina koningsbergeri. The sequence goes on along the minus strand of JACCHV010000029.1, from coordinate 2,223,111 downwards.
CTGAAGTGTAAATCGAAGAGGTTAGCGAAAATTTTTAAATTATCACATCCGCTATTGTTTATTTATGGAGATAATTATACATTACATAAAGTGCAAATATGTAGGATAGAAAAAAACATTTTGAATCAGAAATACTAGCTGCAATTCTTTCGCCTAATTATTATAATATATATTATTTAAAGCCTATGTTTTCGTATTATTAAGTTACTAGTTTTTCTTAGATATTCTTATAAAGAAACATTATGCTGGTCTTGCAAATAGTAAAAATAATTAGTAAAAATAATTTTATAATATGAAGGAATATCTAAACAATTAGATATAATTGACTCTATATACTTGTAAAAGTTTTTGCGAAAACGTAAAATCAAACTACCATACACTAACCGTACAGTTTCGAGAATTTTTAAAGAACATAATTTTAAAGCTACTTTATTAAAAAAAATTTTATAATTTTTAGAAATTTTTAATCGTATATAATGACTTAATTTTTTTTTACATTTATCAATGATTATTAAATATCTTTTATTTTACTATTTGATTCGATGTCATTGATAACTTATGGATATTTCATAATTAAATTTTTAATATAAGAATGTAAGATAACATAGAATCATTTCTTTATTTTTATAATATTGACAATATTTTATTTGAAAAAAAAACATAATTTAAAAAGAATTTTAAAATAGAAAGTTAAAACATAAAACAAGAGAAATAAGTTTAATAAATTGTCTTAACGATTGAATAAGTGATATCAAAAAATGAAATTATGCATACATCACGTAAATGGCTGGAGCAAGTGTTATCGATGTATGGATAGTTCTACAGAGTACTTATCTATATGTGTAAATGTATCTATTCGCTCCAACAAAAAATTCAAAGAATTTCTATGTAATATATGAATACAAATAAAATATTCTTTAAAAGTAAAGAAATTTTAAATATATGCAAGTGCATTCTTTAGATGAATTTTATAATTTTTATGTTAATTACTTATATCGTAAATATTTATATCCTGTGACCTTTATAATATTGATATTAATTAATATATATACATATAATATATATTATTAATAGTTATTTTGTCTACGTAATATTATAAAATAATTATAATTTAATGTTCATGATAGAATAATGATAGTATAAGAATTGTAATTTATGAATCAATCGAATAATTTATATTTAATAATATAAAAAATTTATATCTTTTCTTACAATTATTTTTTAAAATATATATATTTACTCAAATTTATTTATTTGTATGCTGTGAATAAAACATCCATAAAAGTGAATTAGTTTTAACTTATTTTAAGTATAGTTTAAAAATATATTAATGTACATATTAAAATTCATTGTACTTACAGACAAAAATATAATAATAATTCAAAATAGTATAATTAAAAACATCCTTTATATTCGAATTAATCATATATTTAAAAAATTTTTTAGAATTTAGTAAAGCAAATGATTTATAATAGTGCCGATATTTCAAAAAACAAAGGTTTAATAAATAAATTAAGTACATAAAAGCAGCGTATACATATCATAAAAAAAAATTATTTATATATTAAAGAGAAAAGAACAAAACTTGTTGAACGCAGTTTCTGTTATAAATTATTGATTTTTTTTACTATACCTAAAATAATTTTTTAAATTATTATTAACAGTTGTTTTACAGAAACTGAAAATAATTTTTTGTATTCTAATAAAGTATCATCTGCGTATTTGCAGTAAAACAAAGAATAGTAGTTTTTTTTTGAAAATTTTTATGTTTTAAAGTTAAGTCTATAAATTTTATGATCACTATGTCGATAAATTGCAGGTAACATTTTCGAATGCATTGACAAATCTGATTATCAGAAATAAAACAAAAAATACTATTGAAGAAAAAAGCAGTGTTAATAATTTCTATAAATAAGACATTGCATTTACGGTATAATTAACAGTATTTTTTCTCATCATTAATCTTTATTGAGCTGCGTGAAATATTTATAAATAATGAGCTTCTTCTAATGAAATTGATAAGTATTTGGTATTTTGAATATATAATATTCAAAATTTTATTTCTTAAATTCATATTGTTATCAATTTTTGATTTTAGATAAGGCATATTGTTAGAAATCGTTATGTAACACCTTAAATAAAAAATAATCGACTTGGCTGTTGTCGAAATAATTTGTCAGAAAGAGTAATTTTCCTTGACAGTCTGTATTCATTTAAAAATTTTGTATCATTCCATATCAATTGAATGACATTTTTTATACAATTTTGCTCATTTCATATCATTTGAATTTTTGTTTATCACTTTTTAAATTAAATTTATTACATTTTAATAGAATTATCAATATTCTTTAAAATTACTAAAATTTTTATTTCATAATTTTTTATATTATAATTAGTTATTGAAAAATATTTTATGTGCTGCTTTAATTATTATTTTTATGACTTTTTTTAAAAAAATATGATATACTTGCTAAACATAATTCACAATAGTGATAAGTATATTGTAATAGAGGATGAAAAATATAATACTGAAGAAACAAATAATTTTTACTAAAATTTATCTAAAAAATATTCTAGGCATTGTATCGAATAGAAAAAATATTGTGTTTTATTAACTCATTAGAAAAATGATTCATTAGCTTAATTCTGTATAATATAACTATTGTGTTTATTTTAGGATTTTATTGAAACATCAAGAGTGCGACAGTTACTTTGAAAAACTCAAGAATCTCAAAGTTTCAGCATCAGACTTCAATTTGATTGATTCTTGTGCCTGTACAGAGGCAACCCAACTAGCACCTCTGGATCAAACTTCACACCAAACCGATTATAATCTACAATTTTCAGTCAAAACTTATAAAGAGACATAAAAATATATACAGTATTATATTCGATTAAAATTATTTTAATATAAATGTTTTAAACAATTATATATAAATGTATAGATACAAAAATAATATAATATATTATTTATTTTATTAATTAATTTATTAAGTAGTTATTCTTATTGGTAACGCTTATAAAATAAATCTTCTTCTTAAATTTAATATTGTTAATTTTAAATTTATAAATTATTTCGTAATTTTATTTAATTAATTATTATTAAATAAAATTAAATTTTACATTTATTTATAATATTTTAAGAAATTACACTATTAATCTTTATTACGTGATGATGATACATGTACATGTAATTATTCATTAATTCAATTATAAATGATAATTTCTAAAATTTTTTAAAAAATTTTAATGAGACAATTTAACTATTTTTTTATTAACAAGTGGCTTATTACAACAAGTTAGTTACATTTAAAAAAATTATGAAAAAATATTATATTATTTTAAATCAAAATTTATATTGAATAATATTATTTATATTAAATTAATATTAAAAAAGGAAATATTTATGATGTAAAATAATCGAAAAGTTGTGTATTATTTTACTGATATTTCAACAGAATTATTTTTGATCTTCACTAATAAGTATAAGAAAAAAACCCTGTAAAAACGTTTTTTTTTAAAAAGTAAAAGAATTAAACCTATTATTGAAATTTCAAATTATATCTGGCAGTTTTTAAATTTCTAAATTATCTAGTCATAAACATATAAGATTTATGTTTGAGTATCCACACATTAACTATATCTGAAACTTATATTTTTAATATATTTTTATAATATAATTGAAATATTTTATATTCGTTAATAATTTATTTATTTAAGTTTTGATCTCATATTTTTTAAGCTAGAAAATTTTCATTTATAACAAAAAAAATCTTTTATATTACAAATAATCTTGACTTCAAAAAAGAATGTTTTACTAACATGTATATCTCATTTTTTAAGAATACTTGTTGTACTTAATAATTGAATTATTCAGATTTTTAAATTATTGAAAAACTTCCACGAACTTGAGAAACAATTTATAAAAAAAAATTAAGTCTACTTACTTTCATAGTCTCAGGAATCTTAGAAAAATTTTCTGATAAAAGATACAAAATCTGTCTCATGTTTATACGTACGTTTTTTCATACAAGAGTAGTTTTCAAGACCTGGTTTTATCATTCTATTTTCTAATCATATAAAAGTTGTGTTAATTTCGAATTATCTTTTTTTTCTCTTTTTTTTCCATAAAATCTGTAAACTAAATTGTTTTTTGTGTCTAAAGTAATTGTTCGTGTACACTTATTTAATCAAAAGATCATTCATTTGTGGTTGTAAAAGATTCAAAATTTCAACAATAAATAAGTGAGCTGTACAATAAAATAGATGCAAAAATTGACCTAATATTAATTTCGTTTAGTAATTAATTTAGTGTAGCGTTACTATAAATTTTGTTAAAATATAATATATAAAGATATTTTATACAGATAGAATGATTGTTTTTTGACAATAAAAACAATTAAATTGTTTAAAATACTTTTAAATGTTTAAAATATGCAATTTATTTATGTATGAAAGGATATATTTTTCTTAATAAAATAGCAACTATTTTAATACAATATTATTGAAGTTAAAAAAAATGGATTTTATTTTCTGCAGATCCAAGATAATGTTGATTAACTAAAATCTGTTATAAATATATAAACATTATTCACAACTAATCAATGCTGCCAATACCAATATACTGTTGAAATGAACGAAAAAAATATTTGATGTAATACGAAAAGTAATAATTTAAATTAACAGATCCTTGGCAATATTTAAGCTTAGATACAAACATGAGAAAGAGGTGTAAATTATTTTTACATCTAGGTACCAAAAGTCGTTTTGTAGATATTTTTGCGTGTACCAACACCAAACATTCGAAAAATATGTTCAATTGTACATCAATTATATGGTTTAAATTGATGGAAATAGGAAGAAAACTAAACTGAAGATATTCTTTTAATATTATAAATGCGATATATGTTAGAAATAAAATCTTTTCTTGATAGTGCATATTTTTTTTCAACTGTAAAAGCAATAAATGCTATATTTTTAAAATCATTATAAAACATTTTATACAAAAGAAATAAAAAGCTTCACGTGGAGGAAACGAAGAAAATAAAATTCAAACTTTGTATTAAAGGGTTGAAAAGTAACACCGATGTAAGGTATTTATTAACAATTGTAGGGATAAATTTAAAAGAACGTTCCAGCCGCAATGTACATTAAAAGAGGCTTTTTTGATGTACTCTATGTTTGAATTGAAGTAATGTAACGCAGCGGTAAAAGCAATAAACAATATAAAAACATTTTAAAGTTCGGCTGCTCACCCGTGCCATTTTAGATAAATGAAAATAAGAGAGTAGCTAGAGGAGCACCGCTCGAATAAAAAAAATATATTGCAAAAAAAAAAAAAAAAAGAAGAAGACGCCGAAATAGAAAAAGATTATAGGCACGTATTGGCGCATCGTTCCTTTGGGTTCAGGCAATGCGCGAACTGTGCACTCCGGAATCGAGGGGAGAGTATATAAATGTAATCCAGAACCCAGACGTGACATACATATTTACCTGACTTCTCTCCTCTTCCCTTTCATCTCTTTTTCTAGTTCGTTCACTTGCTATGCATCTTGTCTCTCATACGCTTTTCGTTTACCAAAATACTACGAGAAAACGTAAGTACCACTTTCTGACTCCATTCTATAATGCGTCACATGTGTTCTCAATGGCCGTGACTCCCCCGTGCTGATAAAAAGAGTTGAGCGGCTTAACCTTTTTATGAACCTTACATAGGTCACGTAGATAATATTTATAGAGGACAACTTTTGACTATGAGTCAAATTAAATTGACTTTAAATCGTTGATAACTTGTTTCATGATTAATATTTGCAAAGTATGTGATATGATATCGGACAAGTCAATTTTATTTACTACTGTAGAATATTGAATGTTTTATCCTAATGATCAGAGTATCCAATCAAATGCACAATTGTAACTCAACGTTCCATTTTATTTGACAAATAATATAGGAATTTAAAAAATTGAGCATAAATTATTATAATAGTAATAATAATTATTATTTTCACTTAAAAAGAAGATATTTTTAAATCAATAAAAAATAAAAACATTTGAAATTGAAATTAGGTATTATTAATCAGTGGTAAGTACTTGTGTTATCTTTCTGGTAGTGTGTAAACCTGTGTTCAAAAAACCATCTATCTTTTATATAAAGATAAAGTGATCTAGGAATCAATCAAATTTTAAACTTTTTCACAATACTGAAAATGCTAATTAGTATGCCATGTATGATTGATCTAACTAAATGAATTTTAATTAATAATTGTTTCAAAATTTCTTAAAAATTTTAACACTGTATACTGCTACTTCTTCTAAATGCAAAATCTAATGTTAGAGGCGTGGGTATACAGTTTGGTTTTGTTAATATAGAAACTTGAATGAGATATCACGAGTTTCAAGGTTTGGGGTTATCATGAAGACCCAGTTATCATCTTAACTCACAATACAATTGTATTACATTTGGATCATTGAAAGGACTTAGAGGTATTTTAAAATTATATATCAATTCATTCACAATGGCCTAATCAACTTTTCTTGACTACTACTTCTGTGTTGGTCTTACTAATGAAAATGACTGCATTTCAACTGTTGAATTCGCTCACGTTACATTTTTTACACTTAAAAACTCGATTATAAATGTTTAAGATTGAATCAACTTCAAACACGAATATTTTTATACAAAAGAAATAATTTAAAATCATTAACAAATTACAAGAATTTAATTGATAAACATTTATTTACCATGAATTATTTAATATTGTAAATACAAATGGATTATTATAAATGCAAAATTATGTTTGGAGAATGCACAAAGTATTATATATCATTTATAATGCAGTTATTTATATAGATTACTTTTTACGACTAATTACTGACAACGCCATTAATAAAAAAATTAAAAATAAACATAAGTAGTTAATAATAATAAAATTTTAGTAATTCTAAATTTTTATTATGAATTAAATTTTGTCTTCGTGTAACTTCGAAGTATCTTTTGAAATATTCAACAAACTACCTCTGCTCTACAGTTACTAGCACTCTTGCCAGAGGGCGAGCGCCGTTCTTTAACAAGAAAATTTCTAATACGAATTCAAGTTATATATTGTGTGTTCCAATTATTTTGTGCATAATTTGCATAATTTCGGTTGTAAACTTATGAACATTATAACATATATCTCATATGTTGTTAAGCAATGGTTCTCAACCAATGATTTGTCGATATATTAAAGCTCAATCTCAACCTATCTTGTTGAGTAAAATTTGTTAAGTTAAATCTTGACTTTTCTAAACTGTTAACCACAGGGTTTGAATATTTTTACTTGAATTATCTATGCTTGATGTGTGTTATAGTAAATTGAACGAATGTTTTTAAATCTACATTAATAATTATACTGCGTTATTTTAATTTTAATATTTAATATCTACAATAACTTAAGAATATATATGCATATGTATTATACATAATATATAATAAATATTAAATATTAATGGATTATATATTAAAAATTTATCGCGAAGAAAAAAAATATCTCGTAAATTAATCGCTTAGTATTGCACTAAGGCGTCGTGTTAGGTGTTGAATAGTACGATCATAGAGAAAAGGCTTGAAGACAAGTTGATGCAGAATGCTATTCTGTAAATTAGCATTTGAAATTATTCCCATCAAAGAATTGTACATGTATAATAAGTTATTAATAAAAAAAATTATCTATTTATAAATATTTATTCTTATAATTTTTGTCTGCTTCAATTTTCATTACTCTAAAAATATTTAAAAAATAATTTTCTGCGAATAAGCCTCGTAACAATGAACATAAAGCTTAGAAACTTTTGGCCTACTCCTTTTTTCTTCCACGAATATGTCTTACCGCGCAGGTCCAGTGGGTGAGTCAGCGTCACGACTGCTTGTCACTAATACCGTAGAGTGACTCAAAATCGGTGTCACATGAGGAAATCGCATCTTTCTGTATCCCAGACGCCTACCGACAAAAATCTTGGAATTTTGCGTACCTGCCGACTTGTCAAATGCCCGACTGAATTTGACGTCATTTTTTTCGCTTTCTCTTCCTGTGCTGTTGAAGTAGCACAGGAATTTTATAAATTAAAAAGAAATATATTCAGTTTGAGAAAGGTATTGTTCCATCAGTAACCGAGAGCATAGATCGAAAAAGATTTTTCAATTTAAAATCGATGATGAAATTAAAGTTATTTGCTAGTTTAGTTTGTTATAATTATTCAACAACGTAGTGAATAATTACTAAGTCAAAACAAAACAAAATTGTGTTCCATTGAGCATCATTAATACCATTTTTCATGAAATATAATATACGATATTGCGTGCAATTCTTGGTTATTCTTTAAAGTATTTACCAGAAAAGGAAGATTAGGGTAAATGCTATCAGTTGATTATTATCATATTGAATTACTTGAGATGATTGAAATTATTCATCGAATTTGTTAACTGTACGAATTATCGCAAAAAAGTGCGACATAAAAAAAGCCTGGGTGTGATGAAAAGTTGTCGTGTTTCAGCAAAAATCGAACATGCGCATTCAAACTTACGTGCTAAAGCACCACGTCGCAACGGGTCCCCGCACCTCTTGTGCTCATCCGCGTACGGTAGTTCGAGAGTTTGTCCTTTCCCTGACCTTGTGAGATGAGCAGCTCTCTGGCCACCTTGGCAACTGTGTTCACACCCCCGCGAGCTTATTTCCTGGGCGAGAAGCACCAAGCACTGACCCCACCGACACCAAGACTCCTGCACAAATTCGCAAGACACACGCAAAGTATGGCCAGTCGAGGAAGGATCGAGCCTCTCTGTCCCGATGACGCGCTGCTCTAAGAAAACTAGTCCCTTTTGTCGCCCCCGCGCCCCAACCCTGTCGTATCCGTACCCCGGAATTTCCCCCTATTGGCTCAATGGCAGGTCATTCCTGCAGGTAAAGAAACTAAATGTTTCTGAAATCTTATTGACCCGAATGCATATTTTGTTCTTGCTTGCATCTTACATTTAACATCTTACACCTTTAATATTTGATTCTTGTGATGATGAACTAAATGTTATTATGGGTTCTTATGCAAACCCCTATTCATTACTAGATAATCAGATATAACAAAATTAATGATTGTTCAAATTTTTTAAATTAATATTATTAAAATACAGTAATTTATTATTTAATTAAGCTCTATTTGACATACAAGTATATTTATAAGCTTTTTTACTGAGCATTATTTATAAATATATATTTTATATTTTTCGATTATACATTAAATTTTAAATTACTCACTAATGGTTTTGATAAAAATTATTTTTAAATATTTTTAAAACATTTTAATTTACTACAACTGACGTTAAAAGTAATAGATGATTTATTTAAAATAGCAATTAAAAAATTTTTTTAATTATCATTTTCGATTTATATTCTGATTAAGATTTACTCATTTATATTAGTATAAATATTATATTTTTTTAAACACGCTTCTATTGGTATTGCAATATTTATCGATTTTGATATTTTTTATAGAATATATCTGACTCTTGTTTAACCCTGATTGTACATAAATTATCTCATATGTCTTACACACCATTTATTTCAAGATCTACTAAAACTGAAGTAAATTTTCTGTACATTATTCGGATTACTATTGCTGAAAACGAACACTAAAATTGGTATTTCATACTGACGATATGTTGCTTTAAAGAACATATCAAGATCAGTTAATATACATAGGAAAATGTACATATTTGAGCTTTAAATTTGTTTACTGCTTGAATATAATAAAATAAATATGTGTTACTTATGTTTATTATTAACTAATTACTAGTGAGCACTGAAAAAGTTTCTAAAATATTACTTTTAAATCCTCATTTGTGTTATTAATTTATTCTTTTATTAACTATTTTTATGTAAAATATACTATTTAATCTTATAGGTATTTTTCAAACAATTTTATTTCAATTAAAAATTAGTAATTGTTTACCATTATTAGGTATATTTTTTCTATTTTCACTTACAAAATGTTGTGAAAATATAATTAATTTAAAATAATATTTATAATTTAATTATATTTACGGCCTACGTAAAAGTTACTTATGCTTATTAATCACTTATTATTAAATATTATTGTATATTATATATTATATTTCACTTATTATTAAAATATTTTGTACCGTATTAAAAATATTGACAAAGATGAGCGAAACCGGGGAAGGGCGATAAAGTAGACGAATAGTGGGGAGAATAAGGACTGAGGGGAAAGAATTATGTATATAGTATTAGAAGCGAATTACGCAAATTTTAAATCCTTACAATGGTTATCTCCGGACCTATTATAATTTTTGTAAAATTTTTTTTTTAATTTTGATGTAAGCATGTTCGGGGAATCTAATTTTTATCAGGATTCGTAATAAAAAATGTATTTTATACTAAAAATTATTTATAAAAAAAATACTAGGTAAATTTTTCGATTAGATTTTAGCTAATAAAAATATAAAAATGTTTTTCGTGTACTTAGATTACTTGTCATTAATCGGAAAATACTGTATTAAATAGATTAATAGTGAATATTTAATTTCTAAAATTTATTAAAAAGATAAAATACTATGAATTTTATTGCTATATAGTAAGAGTTAATATTAACCGATTTCGAGTAAAAATAAATCTTATTTTTCTGATATTTACATGCAATTATAAATAACTGAAAATTAGTTATTCTTTTATTTTGAATATATAAATATACTAATGTATGTATCAGAAATAAACTTGTTAACGAATATATTTTTTTTTATTCGAAAATATCAATGTAGACAAAATGGAAAAATTCATGATTATTTGAAATATAACATTTTTTAAAGAATTATTTTTATTTTTTAATTCTGTAAATAAATTAAAATGGTATAAATTTTTTTTTGAATAATTCAAAATTTAGATAGTCAAATGAATTATGATTGAAAAATTATGTTATGGTATTTAAATTTAGTATATATTTTATACTTATACATGTATATCATTTTAATATAATTTTACCATCTTAGATAAAGTAAAAATTTTAAGTCTATCATTATAAATTAGAATTCTTGTAGCATATCATATATTTAAATAAATTAGTCTATTTCATTTATAATAAGTATACCCTAGATAAATTAATGTAATTGATAAATATTCATAAACATTACAAATAAGGAACATTAACAATAACAATTTTTGTTCCTTTGCTAAGCTCAGGTGGACAAATGAAAAATAAAATTTCCATTTCTTCATCGTATATTACTCCCATGTAGGAACATTCAACAAACAGTGGTTTTTTGATTCATCCCATTCGTCGTTTCATGAAGATCCCACTTGGAACAACTTTGACTGATTCGCATAAAATGCCTGCTTGCCCGAGAAAATAACATAGATAGGAAAGGGAAAAGAGAGAAATTGATACAAAGATCGAGTGATAAGATAAATTATTTACCGAATTCATGTACGTATCCATTTTTATGTATTTGAGTACAAGGATGCCTAGGTACGAGGTCCGTACGTACGCGCCTCCCCCCCCCTCCTGCCCCTCTCACACACCCAAACATATTTGGATAGTTCTCCAGTATGTTGGCATACATTATATATCAGGTGGGTTTGTGAGGAGGGAGGACGGATATAACGCAGAGTAACCGAAACAAGAAAGAGGACCAAGAATACCCCATCTGTTTTGTTATTTGCACCCTCGACGATTCGGTTTAATATTTAATAACTACAATATCGTTGTTCCTATACCCTCAGAAGATGAAATGGAAGTTTGATGAGAAACAAAGTCACATATAAATAACTGAAATAAATAAATAAATGAGAAATTAAGATTGAATGTGAAAATCACAAAAAAAAAACAAACAGGAACACAATAAAGTACCTTCATACGATAAATAAATTACAAAGCTCAAAACCCCTAATTGTCATTAAATAAAATATAAAGTAAAGTATAAATAAGAATATAGAGTATGAAGTACATTATAAATTTATAATACACACACGTACACATGTACATATGTATAAAAGATTGATGACACAATGAATAATTTGTTTCTATAATTTTTATTTACAAAATTGTATATGTAATTAAATTAATTTAATAATTAATTAAATCATATTCAATGAAAAGCTACTCTTTGTTTAATTATTTTCAATTTAAAAATGTAATCATTGTAAATAATTTTATTATCTTTAATGTAAGTATAATACTTTATTGAAATTTAATATAATTCTATCTATTAAGACAAAATTAACTTTTAAAAATATTAGTTTCGTCACAGTCTAAAAATTTATAAAATACATTAAATTTTTATAAATTCAATTAAATATATATTCAAGCATTCATTATTTGGTCATCCTTCTTATAGTCTTTTCTAATTTTTTGCTTTACTTTTTATAATTTTACTCTTCTTTCTCTTCTTGATCCCACTCTTAATTGCAGAAGGGATTCAATTTCTTATAGTTTTCCATTTTCCATTATTCTTTCACATATTTGAAATCATTGAAGTTATATACATTAAAAAAAATATATTAAAATATTTTTTCTTCACAAGTATTATTTAAAAAAAAATTAAAGTTATATACATGTATATATGATAGTAAATATATTTTTTTCAAATATTTTAATATAAATTTTTTATTAATTCATTTTTAATGTAAATATTACAAAATTTATTATATGTTTTTTATAAATTAAAAAAATTTTTGTTTTGCTAATTTCAATTTTAATTTTGATGGCCAAAATGATTAAAGATTCAAAAGTAGAATTGACAGTGATTAATTAATCATGCAAACAAATAAAATTTTACAAATTTTGTTAAAAAAAAAATCTAAAATTTTCAACAAATATAACATTTAAATTAAATAAGTTTTATTGTAATTTAAAAATAATAATAAAAAACAAGTTGAAGTTAATCTAAATAATATGTACAACATTTGATATTAATATATAATTTATATTTAATAAAAAATGTTATTAGAATGTTAAAATTATTAAATTTTTTCATATAGTTTAATAAATACAAATAAAAATAAAATTTACAGATATTTTATTTTTTGACTCGTTTTGAATTAGTTTAAAAACTTAGTTAATTATAAACTTTATAATTATGCGTAACTGTTTACATTTTATACACTAAGATAAATGAAATTAATGTTAGATTTAATAAATAAGATATTTTTATATTCTAATGAAATAGACATTTATGTATCACATTATTGATTTTTTATAAATAAAATGAAAAATATAATTCTATTCAGATGGAATAATTAGGCGTTTTAAATATAAATATATTTGAGTTTTATGTTAAGTATTGTTAATCCAGTCAATTTTTTTCATGTAAAGATATGTGTATCACAAAAATGTATGCTTTATGACAGTAATTTTCCATTATAAACATTCGATTAAAATAACTGGAATTTCAATATTTAATTTTCAATATTGAATAATAAAAAAAAGCAAATAAATTTTGTAATAATAAATTTTCATTGTTTTTGTTATAAATAATTGGAATATTCTATGAAATATTTTAATATTTTTTTCTAACAAAAAAAAAATTTTATTTTATATGTACAGCTTTATGCAACTAATGATAATTCTTCAATTCATTTGGTTCTTTTATTTGTCAATTAAAAAAATGTAAGATGAAGTAAAAAAAGAATATAGCTACATTTCACAAATATGTTTATAATTTAGATTTTCTTTTAAAGTTACAATGCCTGTCATTTAATAATGTTTTAATTACTACATGAGTCACTGTATTCAGTGTATGTATAACTTATTTTTTTCAGTGTCTTTAATGATTTCATTTTTCATTATCCTCGTAAATACAAAACTGTGAAGCGATTTAATATGTTTCATATCTTCTTCAAAATATCTAGAAAATACTATCTCATATAAAAAGTTTTTTAAGTTAAAACTATTACTAATTATGCTAAAATAAAGTGAATATTTGAAATATGATCAAGGCTGAATTATTAATTTTGTTAACAGTCTAATTTTGATAGTATGTATGAGTGTCTGACTATTATTGCATATATATTATTTCTCGTGAGCTTATTATAATGATTTTATTTAATATTTGTTAAATTTATTTTAATTCATATTCAACATAAATTTAATTATATAATATTTATCTCCATGATAATTTAGCTACAAAAATTATTTACAAAAAAATTTACAATACTATTTGCATAATCTTCAGAAGTCTTTTTAATACATGGTGGAAAAATTATTCATTATGGCGTGTATTGTTGGTCTTAATGTTGGTTTTCATCAAGAGTCGGTCTCTATGTTTACGGGAATGTAGATAACACTATTTAAATCATACTTGCAAATTAAAGAATGTTTTTCAACGTATAACTTATCTGGAGTTATCATATTGGAATTATAGATAGTATACTCGAATAGTAATTCTGCAAATGGTCCTTTCACCTTCAAGGCATACCTACTTACCAACTTCTCCGAATAAAAGACTGAACAGAGGCTTCAGCTCAGCGATATTTTTTCATGACGCCAAACAAGTCTTTGACGGAGTTTAGCATGACGGGATGAATTTCAAAATAATTACCTTCCGTTTCCCCCTAAGTTCTTGGCACAATTAGATTGTACTATTTGATCGATGTTTGCAAGTTATATATGGATCTATTCTCTCTCTCCCTTGAAGAATCCTCTTAGGAATACTCCAAGTATCCAAACTCGGGTTTGCTCTTTTTAATATATCCTTGAGGGATACTCCAAACCTCTCTCTCCTCATCATCGCTCAATCTACAGATGACATCATAATTCTGGACTCGCAGCGATTTTAATCTAGACCTACTTCCAGAATAAATCGTAGGCTCCCCCACCTTCATCAAATGGCTCTCAATTAAGAGGTTTGTTATCAATCCCAAAAAGTCGCAGGCCATTCTCTTTTCCAGACACCGAATAAAACTTTCCATTAGCACTATAGTTAGTCTCCCTAATCGACGGTAGTAAATTATAAAATACCCAGGCATACATATTGACAAGAGGTTCATCTGGCGCCAATAAGTGATGCATGCTCGAACAAAAATCCAGATCCTCCTGTCATCCTTCTACAAGAATTCCAAAATTTCTCGAAAAACTAAACCAAACGCGTTCTCCTCCATCATCCGTATTAGTATTGCCTTATTCACATATGGACTTCCAATACGAGCTACAATCAAATCCCTTCCCTTGCTTTAAAGCTCTTAAGGCTTCACTCTGAGGTGAAAGGGGCGGACCCAGAGAGTGGGAGGGAGATCTTAACGGTTAGAAATTAAATCGTGGGCATGTAACTTGAGCTTAGAGTTTGCCGCAAGCTCTGGCTTAACACCGTTGCGATTTTTCGCCGCTGCTGGAAAACTGTCGGTGAATACATTTGGGGTTTGCCCTTTTGTGTGATCGCTACTCTGTAAAGCATCCAGAGTGCCAAATATCGACGTCCAGAAGAACCATCAGAATAAGGAGAAACCAGTGCGGAGTCGCTCAGAACGATTCTAGAGATAAAATAATTTCTGCCTCCATGTCTGATCCTGATTCCCTGCTGTACTCGAAACTGCAGACTCGAAACTAAGAATACCATTAAAGTCAATTAATTATTAAATTAAATAATTAATTAATTCATTCATTCATTCATTCAAGATTACCGATATCATTCTCCTGAATGTCGAGAAATTCGTCCCAATCCCTGGGCCAACGAGTAGCATCTGTAGAAAGGGTAACTCATCATTATAATATAGAAAACAACAACTAATTTCATTATAAAATTACAAATTTTGATAAATTATTTTTCAAACCCTTTTTTTTAATTATTTGAATTTTTTTTTTTAATATTAATAATATATATGTGTATTTTTTCATTATTTATTTAAAAATATCATATTTTCTTATTTTTTACAAATATTATATATTTTTTAGTTATAATTTTTATTTAAAGCAGAGAAAATAAAAATTATTAGCATATGCAGTAGCGCACGAACCGTGTAAAAGTAATTAAAATCTCACTCAATGGCTTCAAATTTGCTACCAAAATAAATTTCAGATCACAGATTTCAGTATCAAATCATTCAATTTTCATATTTTTTTTTTTTTTTTTTTTTGTAACTAGTATATGAAAAAAAAATTAATTTGATGGAGAAATTAAAAATTTTGATTGTTTTTTTTCTATTATTTTAAAGATTATTTATAGTTTTTTAAATTATTATTAAGGATAATCATTGTACTGAAATACATTATGAATATAACGATGGCTACTGTTCTAAACAAGACATTCATTAGCAATATACTTGCAGAAATTGTATTCTATGAAAATGCTGCTCCTGTACAAAAAAATCTTCATTGCTACTGTTTCAAAATTATATTTATAAAAATTCATTGCTCTTTTAATTAACAAGTATTTTACTGTCTGCAGATACTATTGATTTCTCATTAAATTGCTTCACCATTATATTTAAGTGATGATCAATCAGTTCAAAAATATTTTTTTACTTTAATTTTGATATTAGTTAATTATCTAATCTAAAAAAGAAATATTAAAACTTGTGTAAAATGTAGTACGTACTTCTTGCAAATTCATTAAAAGATTCTATACGATTATTTCTGATAAGTAATGATTAATATAAATCAATATGATTGTATAAATAATATGTTTGTGTTTATTCAAAATGAAACATAACCAAAAATTTCTCATTTTTTGAAACTGAAAATATTATAAAGTGAATAATTCTGTTGTTGAAAAAAATATAATAATAATAATCATGTATCATAATATATTATAATATTTTAATAGTACATTAATTATATTTACTATAAACTTAAGTTAGCGGTAAAAGTCAATCAAATTGAAATTTTATATTGAACTTTACATTATAGAGTTTTTAGCAGCAACTCTAGGCAAGTGTTGTAGTAAGGCTCTGAATTAGGCTAAACATCGTTTTTTTTGGTTTTTTTATCGTATTATAAAACATAGTATAAATATATAATTTTTATTTATTTTATTTATTTCCTTTATTCTGTGGATCTTATAAATATAATTTATATTTACATGTAAATACAACCTAATAACGGTATTTGAAACGTCTTCGTAATTAAAATGGTAAAATAAATCCTAAAATCATATAATAGCAAAAAATTCAATTGATTATTATGCAAGCCCTTATCAATTTACTATTAATCATTGCTCCCCGCTAAGACTTTATTCCAACCTTCAATTTATTGTATTACTTTATCATCTTGCTACAGGATATATTCCTTAATCCTAGTATTAATATTGTACCAAGCTAAGTCATTTAATTTATTTTTTTATATGAGTAAGTAGTTTCTTAATGTCAATCTAATCACTTGCGTCAAATAATTTTGATATGATTTTCATAAAATTTTACTTATCATTTTTACAATATTACATTTATCACGTATTTAGTTGCATTATTTTGATAATTACAGCTTGAATAACATAGAAACACTACAATATTTTAATTTTATAGTTAAAAATAATGGTTAACTTAGTTTCCTTAGTGATATTTAGAATTTAATTTAGTAGCTTAGTAACATTTATTATTTAATTTTACTTTAAATATAATTTTAATAAACACGAATGATTATTATAATTTTATGAAAAAATGTTTTTAAGAATAAGGTTTAATCAATCATAATATATATATTATAAAAACATTTAAAATTTGAAAAAAATAATATTTTTTTTCTGGGATTTGAAATCAGGTAGTAAAGTATTTATTTCAACCACATTTCTACTAAAGCTATAAAAATCGAGTGTCTATTCACTGCATTATTGGTGCCATTTTCATTTCATGCGTGATCCTAGTTTACTCAAAACTTTAACAGAAGGTAATTTAGTTAAAACGAGGTTTACCGTATCCATACTCAACATTTTGTCCTATAAATGTATGTTTAAAGATAGATATATCATTCAAAAGATACTGAATTCAAAAAGGAAACAAAGCAAAGAGAAGAAATAGATAATTAAAATCATGATCTTGGAGTAGAAATTCAAATAATATTGATTAAATTAAATCAAATATTAGAGTCGCGAATAAACAAATGGCTAGTCAATAGAATGGGACATCAGAGAATTTTGTGATATTTCTTTTGCTTGAACTTTATGTCAAGAGCGAGATAATGCAGAAAATCTAGAGAGAGAGAAACAGAAAGGGAGAGAGAGAGAGAGAGAGAGAGAGAGAGAGAGAGAGAGAGAGAGAAAGGGAGAAGAAAAAGAGAATGAGAGACAAACGAGAAACTGGAGCTTTAATTTGCAAGGGCGTAAGCTTTTGTTCGCTACTACGATGAGCGAGAGATACTAGAAATCCTGAATAAATACACGTCGATCCCTCAAATCGTGAGCGCAATCGATTCGTTTATTCATTCGACACGGATGAAAATGAGTTCATAGATAAATATAGTGAATTTTCTGAAATTGAAATAAATGAATGAGATGAGCAGAAACAAAAGGAAAGAAACATTAAAAAAAGATGATATTTAATAATAAAAAAGAAAAAGAATAATGATATATAATAAAAATAGTAAGTAAAGCAAAAAAGATGTTTATGAAGGCAAAAGTGCTTAAGAAAATTATTTTTTTTCATGAAAATTTAATAGTGTATACTGTTCTTCTCAGGCTTTTATTGACAGAATAATTATTATATAATAATTATAATAATTATTATAAATATATAGGTAATAAACAATTCAAATATAAAACATTTTTAAATAAATGATATTTTTAGATAGATTTTTCGTAATTAAAGATTTAAAAATTCATTAGCAATAAAATATTTATTCCAATTGTAGAATCTTTATAATTGTGGCTTTATGTGATTTTTAGTAATTGTAGATATTAAGCACATGCATTGAGTTTACAAATGCTGTGCATCCTCTATCCATTGATGGTGCGTTAACTTAAATTGATACAAAGTATGGAGAACATAATTTGTCTTTTCGTAACCAACTCTTTTACCTACAATTTTTATATTATTTCTTTGAATCTAAAAACTATATATATTAGTTTAAAGCTATAATTGATTTTCTATTATTGTATTTTTTGTGTGCTAATTCTCATTTTCAAGTGTACCTGGGCTGGTTAAAGTTGTAAAGCAGTTATTGCAGGGGATTTTATAAAAAATACTGGATCTATTATATTTGCAAGATTTCTAGATCATTATATGATTGCATAAAATTTTTACTTTATTAGAAAAATCGCTGAAATACTAAATTTTAATGATCTGTATTATTGCATGAAATTTTTTTTTTTTAAAGAAGTGATATGGATGCCACATTTTGTCAAGATATTCCAGCATTTTTATAAAATTTGTCATGATGTATAAGAGTAATGGTAGCCATGAATTCATTGGTACAATTTATGATTATTATATAATATATTTTTCTCAGTGTGTTTTTGATAAATTTATCAAGAGATAGTGCAGGCATCAAAACAATAAAAGTACACATGAAATCATAATTATAAATACACCACAATAATAATATCTCTTTTAGTATATTAGCAAACTCTTAATTTCGCGACAGATCTATTGCGATTCATATTAAAATTTTTTGTACTGATTATTAACTTAAGGTATTATTTAAAAAATTTATTATAATTATTGTTTATATTTTACTTTTTTGTCATGTTTTAGTTTATTATTATTAATAAAGGCTTAATGAGTATCGTAAACAATATACTAGTTTCGACATTACGACAGTAAAAAATTGGAATGTAGTAAATAACAACAAAATGCCTCAACACAAACAATTGTTTTGAATTTTCAATTTTAATTTCTTTTTCATAATCATTTCTTTGAAAGAAATTAAATATATATAAGATATATAAGATTGGATTTTTTGACAGTGTGTTTTCATGATTGTCAGAAATTTTTTGATTATATAAATTTAAATACATAAAATAATTCTATAATACTTATAATTATAAGATTTGATAAAGATAATTATTGTCGCCACATCAAAATTGATCAATAAACTTGAAATGATATTATTATCTATACGTATAATACAAATTTGAATGCCTACTATCATATTAATTGAATATTCATATACTACTCGCTTTTTACCTTATTAATATTATGGTTTAGTCTAAAATGTATGAAATAATTCTTTTTTAATGTCATTTTTCCTATCTGGAATTATTCTGGATAATGTTATAATTTTAATTTTTTTTATGTAATACAATCAATGAATTATTATCGACATTTGCTTTATGTTTTTGATACTAGTTTTTAATTTTATCAATGTAATTATTAAATCAGTCTAGCAAATTAAATTTATATACAATATTCTAATAATCCCAATTATTAGTTGAATATTTTCCTAATTTTAAAATTAGATTGAATTTATTGTTAATAGTTTAATTTGGTCTATTAATTATAATTTATTTCGTTTCTATGTTTAAGTCTGTGAAAGTTCACGAGATCCATGGACTCAAACGGAAAGAAGTAAAGGTTTAAAACAGCACATAAAGAAAATCTTAGAGGAGCAAAAAAGAGTAAACATAATAAAGTTTCTTTATGTATTTTATAATAATGAATAATGTGTTGAGAATAAAAATATTGCCATGTTTAATTCCTGGTTCTCTCAAGCCTTCTCATCCCAATTGCTAAAATGTCTTACCGAGTCATTTACAAAAAACAAATAAATTTTGTGTGATAAATATTATCTGGTTTGATGGAGGCGGAATAATAGTATTTTATGTTAACAAATGAAATCTAAATACATAAATTGTTAGAATACTCATTTGGTCTTTTAAGTAAATTTATCAATTCAGAGGTCAAAACATATGAGAGAATAAAATAAGTGTACGAAAGTAACATTAGACCTGATTACTGACAAAAGAAGATTAACTTCTATCGTTGTTATTAAAGCGAACAGCTGCACAAAATTTGATAATGCGGTAATATTAGTTTTATAATTTTATATTAAATTTCTTAATTTAAAGGTAAATTACCAGTGACAAATTTTAATATTAATAATTATGAATAAATTATGAATATAAAATATTTTCTGATAAAATATAATTAAATCAGAGTTAATATTTAAAAAAAAAGATTTTAAATTATAATATTATAACAAACGTCTTTCACTAGTGTTTGTTCTAATCAAATTGTATTAAGTAAATTATTCGATTAAAATAGGTAAGAATCATTTATTGTTATCAAAACATACATATTTAATTATGTTTTGTTAAAAAAAAGTAAGTTGATTGTTCAGCAGTCATAATATTTCCATAAACTCAATAATATTTCATGTATTTAGTAATTTTTCTTTTGTGTAGTCATTTTTTAAAATTAAATTAAAGATTTAAATTGATTACTTTCTTTATGTTTATAAAGACTCAATTCTCTTTTCACACTGAAATTTAATTGCGCATGGGAAATATAATTATTTTTATTTTTTTTAAATGATTAATTTAACATAATCTAATTGGATCATTTAATTCATTTAATTATTTGTATTAAAAATTTCTTGTTACAATTTATAAACACAAATTTTAAAATTTAATAATGCTTTTTAATAACGATTAGTTTAAAAAAACTTGTAGAAAATAAAAATAACAGTAACCTAAGAATTAAAAAAAAACATAAAAAAAAATTGTATTTAAAGGTAATAATTACAATAATAATAATAATAATAATAATAATAATAATAATAATAATAATAATAATAATAATAATAATAATAATAATAATAATAATAATAGTTTAAATTACACATATAAAAAACTACATTTTATTTATATTTAAAGTTTCATTTGTTAAAAAATGAAAATCGCTTAATTTCATTTTATTATAATTTATTTTAAATACAATAAATAAATGTGAAGGTATTTAAAGATCCAATGACATAATATATTTCAATAAAATTAATTTGATACAATATACATAGAACATAATGTTTAACAATATATTTACAGCTTAATTTTAATCGAATGGTGAAAAAAAACAACTGGATATTCAGAAATCAAACGAAATATAAGTGTCAGTATAATACTAACCCCCGGATGACTCGCAATATCCGCATAACACTTAATACAAATAAGACTGAGAGCTTGAAGATGCTGAAGATGAGAAAAGCGAGAGAGATCGAATGACTCCATAAAATAAGTTGAGGACGATTCAGCAAGACATATAGGTTAAATGACAGCTAACCACTGTCAACTGTGCGTGAACAAAAAGTGCAGATATTTTTTTATACTTCTTAAGGAATTCTGCACGCCATCAATCGGAATATAATATCGAGGCTATGATATAATTATAATTATCATATGTTATAATTATCGTATGGATTAAAAGGAGCTTTTAAGTAATCAAGATTAAGTTACTTATAATCTCGTTTTAGGTTTTTTTATGGAAGAAAAGTTTTTGACCTCCTAGCGGTAGCATCATAAACTAGAGCGAGTAGAGTATTGAAAGAACTGTCGAACCTGCATGAAAAGTAAAAGTACAATGTAAAGTAAATTAATACTGATTACTTATAATATAGGGTGAAAAAATCGTAAAATATACAATCAATTTAATAATAAAGAAATAAAATAAAGTTTTTTTTTAATTTGATTAAAAATAAGTGTTATAAAAACAAAAAAACAAAAATAAAATACATGATCTCATTATATTTTTGCATATGATATCGAGGATTGCGGCGTGCATACGCTCACACCGTGAATTATATGGCGATTAGATATCGCGAATTGTGATAAGAACTTAAAAATGTAATTGCAAATTATAACGCGTATCGTAATAAATTACCAAAATAATTGTTAACTGAGGTAGATGATTGGCCAAGATATAGCTATTTTTGGTAGAACTTGCTTGATCAACTAAACCATAGTTTTTTTTCAAGTTTGTTTTCTTTTATTTTTAAAAAGTAATTCACTTCGGTTTCTAAGTTTTTTGTAGATTCTATTGCTGATTATTTGATAAATTAACGTTTTTTCATAAATACATGGAAACATGGAGAGAACCAATCAACTGAAACGTCAACGGACAAACAAGTTAAAAAACTTGTTTTTCTTTTAATTTTTTCATACTTAAAAGGGTTCTCTCTTCACTATTAAAAACTTCATTATTATTTTTATTGGGTATAATATAAAAATTCTTACCAAACAATGTATAACAGAAAAAATTACAGTTATTTAGAAATTTAAATTAAATGCCAAAAAACTTAATTCTGATTAAAATTTATTATTAACAATGTATCAATAAATAAACATTAATAAATTTAAATAATAACTATATTTATCGTAAATGCTCAATATAAAAAAAAATAAATGTGTGTTCCCGACATTATTAATATTCATAGACATAAATTTTATAATAACTAACTAAACAACGTTCTTAATGTTTATAATAAAATATGCATACCATAATATTTATAAATTTATAAATATTTGTTCAATATTTATTAATTTCAAAAGATATATTGACTAGTATTTGTTTACCTTAATAAAATACAAAATTTAGATGCGAATAATAAACATTGATATTTCGTATGAGAAATAATTGTTTTAATCGTAATATTTAATGATATACATGAGGTCTGAGAAAGACCATCAATTATGTTTTTTTGGTTTTGAATTTTTAAAACCATCAGCAGCCAATGGGGCTTTAAAGGCATTGTCCGATGTTTGCGGCTCGCTGGAGCAAAGAGTTTCTCTGAAAGCATGACAGCTTTTTGCCTGTTTAAGCAGCTGACATTAAACTTGTCAAATGGATTCCCTAACACACGATTCAGAGTAAGCCAAATGGCCGGAGGGTCAATCCTTTTCAAGGATACGATAAGCCTCTTGGTAAATTGATTTTAAAAATACACTATACACCTGGCTTTAATTTCCTTTTACTATTAAATAATTTTTCAATTAAATTTATCTATGAATTTTTAATCCAATATCAACCATTACATTTTACAGTACTTCAGACAAACATAATTTGTATCAACATATACAACATATTTTATTCTTAAAACAACTAAAATACTATCACTATAACTTCTTACTGATCCACAAATTATTATATAATTCAATTATTTTTTTCTTACTTTTAAGATTATATTTTGCTTTTTTAGTTACAGTTTTTGATGCTTTGTTTAATATAGGAAAAAATAAATTTGATTAAGGTGAATCCTAGCATACTAAACTAAAAAAAACTTAATAGAATTTAAACTTTATACATATTTCAATAGGTGTCTAGAAAAAAGTATATATATAATAGAATTGAATTAAGTAAATCGTTGCTAAAATTCTGATTATTCACGAGTAACTGTATTTTTCTCAATAATCAAATTTTATTTTCTTGAAATCATAAAATAAGTCCAAAATTAAACATTTACATTTCTAACTCATTAAAAATTACATGGTGATTGAATAAAAGTTTAGTTATTTTTTTTTTATTTTACTGTTGTCTATCCAAATTATAAAAAGTATATAAGATGAAAATGAAAATTTTGCCGTATATAATCGTATTATCTTTACAAAATCTTATGTGTTTGATAGATACATCATTAAAACTCAAGAGTTTGATTAGATAGAATATGTTTCCATGGTAGACATTAGTAAGTCGATAGTATGCTTTAATGTTCAAAAATATAATTTCGGTGAAACGTTTATAAATACTTTCACAATTTTCTTTTCTTATTACTTTTATTCAATACTTACAAAACCAACCGTCTTACTTTTGTTTAAGCGATTTTTTTGATCTGTTTTACATTGCTGTTTACTTTTATAATTGTTTCTTTTTCTTTTATTATGTGTATTCTTTTTGTTCGTCATTATCTCATTTTTCTTTAAAAGTTTCTATTGTAATACTTAATTAATTAATAAATAATAAATGTATTGTCAAGATAAAAAAAGCTTTATCTTCAATTGATTAGTACATATTAATTATTTCATATATTTCAGTATTAAATTTTTTATTTTTAATAGATTAAATATTGTAAATATTATATTCAATTATTAAAAGAAATATAATTAAATTACACAAAATATAAGATTGGAAATGAAAAAAAGAAAAGAAAATTTTTTTTTATTATTAAATATTTATTTTTTATAATAAATATGGTTAAAGTATAATTAAAAAAAACTATTTTTAATGATTTTTTCTACAAATATTTATAATATTCTTTATAGTACTAAAATTTTAAGTAACATTATTTGTTATTATTTCGAGTGTAAAAATGTAGATTTTACATCTTCACAATAATTATACGCTTGCAATATAATGATTATTTAATATTTATAATTTATGGAAATTTATTATTACATAAAATATAAGCAATGAATAATAAGACAAGATATTTAATAATATATAATTTACATTAAATTTGTTATTAAAAAATATAAGTTTTAATTTTATAAAAATACATCTACCATAATTTTAATATTATTATTCTTTTCGAATAAAAAAATCTATTGATATTAAAAATCTTAAAACATATGTATTAAATTATTTTTTTGTTAAATAAAAAACATATATACATGGACTAGATATTTCATTAAAAGTTTCTGTCAGTTTTTAATTTGCCGTACTGTAACTTTCAGAATATAAAACTTTTTTATGATGTTAATATATCTGTTTTTGAGGTATATATATATATTAACAGCTAGTTTAATTCAACACTTTTAATTTTTACTTAGAATATTAAAATTTTAAGCAACATTATAATAATTTATGATAAGAACAAAAGTATTTGCATGGATTTTAAATAAATGTAAATTAAGTGTTGTAGTATAAGAAAAAAAATTATGAATAATTATTAATTAACTATTTTCACAAAATAGGTCATTTATAAATTGATTTAAAGATTATCTTTAATTAAGATATGTAATTTTCAAGATAATTATACAAATTAAATTAATTGAAATTTTATTAAAAAGAATATTTAATCGTTCCTTTGTTCTAAGGCTGGACTAAAAAATGATGCATTAAAAATGAATAAAAATAATAACTATAATAGTTTAATGTTTGAAAAAAAAAATGTTAAAATTAATCACTAGGTAAAAAATAATTAGAATCATACAGTAATAATTAATATTTTAATTCTTTGCAATCGATGATACATATATTCACATTATAAAAATATATTAGATTAAATTATTTCATTCAAAAAAATAAAATATAATTTAAATGGATTCAAGTAAAATATTTTTCTTATATTATAAATAAATTTTAGATATTCAGGACAGATATTTTTTTTACAAGTATAATCAATCTCGGATGGTAATTTGGTGAATGTGAAAAAGATGCTTTATATCAATATTCATTGTATGCATTATCAAAATTTCAATGAAAATCTTACTGTAAAATCGATCTACCAAATATTTGTAAAGGACAAATGTTAATATCAGTTGTAGATGTATAAGTTCTAAAACTTTATACTGATAAAATGATTGTTATTATTTTTGTTATTTGATTCATATCCTAATTTATTTATGTTCTTGTAAATCGACTATCCTGCATTTCTGCCAAAAATTTCTTCTAAAATCTAAGACAAAGATAATAAACATAACATTTATTAATAATAGTAATATTAATAAGACTATATTATTAATAATAATAATATAGTAAATTAAATTAAAAATGAACTGTAATAAATTTTACAGAAAAAATTTAAAAATCAGTTTATTGTTATTTGTTTAAAAAAAATAAATTAAAGTTCAATGAATAATAGTAAATGAATAAGGCCGATATACATGTACATCACGTTTGCATTATGTTAATTTAAGAATTTTTGAATTTAGAAACTTAATTTAAAAAATCGAGTATAATATTAACATTATGAAATTATTTACAATATGACTGAAGTGACAATCTTTACAAGTCCTTTATAAAATTCTTTGAAGTTAGCTGTGAGTTTACGAATACAAGAATTTTGTAATGATCGAGGTCAGCGCACGCGCAGCTAAAGTGTGAGGCTTATAGGCTAGAAAGAGTATATAAGGACTCGATTTGTCTCGTTTAATTGTCAGTATGGTCTCGATCATTCTGAGGGTCAATCCAGGTGTTCCATCGACCAATCGAATAACAAATATATAATGTATGTATGCTTGACACCTTGTATATAAGATACAAACAAGTTTACAAACATACTCGAAATCAATGATATTTCAATACTTAAATTTCATCCTCAAATTTATATTTGTAAATGTGTTAATCAATGTGTTATTTTTATAGATCCATTGTATAAATTAATATTTATTAAGCTTCTCGATATATATAGAATTATAAAAGACACATATTTAGAAATATTTAAAAATTCTTATGATTGGTAATAATGTAGGATTCTTATAATAGATTCTATAATTAATTTACTTAAATGCGTTGTATTACCTTATTACATATTGTTATATGATGACGAATACCACAATTTGTCTCCAGCAGTATATTGACGCCTTTAACTATTTTATATTTTTAACACTCATCTAAAATAATCAATATCATCGAATGTACCAAGGATATCCAAGGAACTAGAAGAAAATCTGAGAGTAGGTTCATTGGAGGGCAGGAAGTGATTTGTAAGTACCCCACAAGGGTAACCCGTAGGAGGCAATGCAACGAATAATGGATGAGAAAGCCCAAAGTTTGATCTCGGAATCTTTTTAGAAAGAGATAAGACGGATCTGAGCAGCGTTAATTTTTTAAAGAATTCTATTTACTTTTTATTCCAGGTAAGCTTCGTATCAAATTTGAGTTCAAGGTATTTGACTGTAGAGAACCATGGAATTTTGCGACCGACAATGTTGATACAAGAGGGCGGGAGGGAGTAATTGCTTTTTTATACTAGAGAAAATAATGGCTTGCAATTTTTTAGGGTTAATATCAAACTCCCAAGATGGCAACAATTTAATAAAAGACGGGAGAATAAGATTGATCCTTGAAGCTAATGTAGATTTAAATCAGTGAGAGTTCAAAATGTCGATGTCGTTAGCGTATTGTACGATCAGGAGCGATGGATGAAATGAAATGTTTAAAATGAATGAAATTTCGGGGGGATCCGCGAGATATATATTAAATAAAATAGGGCCATGTTTTAAACATTGAAGAACTTCAGAGAGAATTGCTGTAGATATGGAAAGGGCGGAATCGCACTGAATCTGGACGGTTTTATTAGAAAGGTATGAGTAGATGGTTTTTTCTTTAATGAAACTAGAAATTCTATAAAAGATGTTGGCCTTTATAACTTTAATGAAGAAGATCAACTAACTA
This sequence comes from Eupristina koningsbergeri, assembly GCA_018907245.1. Lineage (NCBI taxonomy): Eukaryota > Metazoa > Arthropoda > Insecta > Hymenoptera > Agaonidae > Eupristina > Eupristina koningsbergeri. Next base: position 2,194,882 of record JACCHV010000029.1, on the reverse strand, counting down.
AGGGGATGATAATTGGCAGGTTCACCGGAATTCATATTCTTTTTCAGAATACGAATCACAATTGCTGCTTTTTAGCAGAAGGAAAAATGCTGTAGGTGCAGTGCGGCATTGATGATGTTTGTTAGAAGATTAATATATTTCTGAAGAAGATTTGAAGCAATCCATTGTTAAGTTTATCGAATCCCAGGGCCTTTTAATTAGGAATATTTTTTATCATGAGGACAACCTCAGTAAGTGTGTCATTAATAATTTCTCAAGATATGCTGAACTGCGTAGGAAACGTATTTTTGATAACGTAAACAGAGATTTTAGAGTCCAAGGGGGTAAATTGTAGATGACTAGAAAATGTGATGTATTGCTTTTGCAGAGAGTTGGCAAAATTATTGGCAAAATTATCCTTTGTTTATCAATGAATGTCAGGTTTAGCCAATTACCATAATAGGGAATCAAAGAGAAGGGCAATCCTTAAGAAATTTGATAACTTCACAGATTTTGACAGGAATCTCCTGCGCGGTTTTGTTATAAGTGAGGAAAGATTCCTCCCTAATGAGAGGAGAAGTTTCCTCAATTGACCCTGTAAATTATTTAAGCTGGCTTTATCATTTAATAGATGATGTCTTTGACATCTTTTCCTTGTGGAGTTTTTAAAATTCATCACTTTCATAATATCCAATGAATGATCGTTGAACTTAATGCTATTTAAAGTGGGCTAAGTGAATTGTTTAATAAACTTTCGTAAAATAGAAGCATAAGCCTCGGCTGACACCTTGAGGTCAGAGATGAACTTAGGGGAAGAACAGTTTAAGATCTGTTTTTTGAGAAGAAAAGAAAGAAGGATTCAGTCAATTTGGATAGGCACAGAATTTGTGTGGAAAGGCATTTCTTGAGATTCAATAAAACTGGGAGATGATCCGAGGAGAACGCATCTAGTTTAGATATATTTAAGGCAGGTAGGAAGTTCTTGCAGAGAAAGAGGTCTAAGACTTCAATTGCTCTAGTAGGTTAGTCCGGAGCTTCAAGAATGATATTGTTGTTGGTGATTAGACTGACAAGATTTGTTCTACTGCGGTTAATACGCGTACAATCCCATAAGGAATGGTTAGCATTGAAGTAACTTTCAATGAAGATTGGATGAAAGGAGGCACTGAGAAGATCGCCATGTTGTTTACAGGAAGCGGTAATATGAATCAGCTGTGACTGGCAATACTTTTCAATCACATCAATTATTTTCATTAATATGTAGAAAACTTAGATCAACCTATCGATAATACGCGATATTTCTCGCGTTTCTGGTTAACTCGAAATAGTGCACGAATACCTCTGTTATTCTCAAACGCTGAGATTTTGAAAAGTTTAAGTTTCTTATCAATATTTTTTCTAACGATAAGAATAAAGTTACCTAATTTGAAATATATATTTCTAAGATTTTTTTAATGTTTTTTTAATGTAATTTTTTCTCTGCAAAGTTCTAAAAACATTTTATAATATCAATTACCATAAGAATACACATGCATTAAAAGTACCTATAATTGTTATACATAATGTATAATCGATACTGTATATTCAATGTTACATTATAATTTTTAATTTTATACTCTTTTTGTATTGTGAGAAAAGTATTAATAATTAAAATATTGTAGTGCTATAACAAAGAAAAACAATATCACAGTATATTTTAGTGCAAAAATTTTAATTTGTGTTAATTGATTAAATATCGCGCACACGCATTGCATGATAAAACTGAAACTAGATATAAGCGTTAAAAATAACTAAAACAATGTTTTATTATTTATTATCATTATACATGATATACTATTATGTTTTCCATCGTCATTATTATTACTGTTATTATTGTTGTTGTTATTGTTATCGTTGTCGACATCATAGTTGTTGTTATCGTTATTAATGTATTACACATTAAAAATTAATTTTGAACATTAAAATTTAATTTTTTACGTACAAATTGTACACATATTACTTTTTACAATTAATAATCTATATTTTATAATAGAATATATAAAGAATTTTGAAAAAGTGACATTAATCTATTCGTTGCTTAAAGAGTAGTAATAGTAGCATAAGGGCACCTATACTGTAGCAAATGAATGATTCAAGATTTTCGATCAATTCAGAGCAAAAAGTTAAATACCTTGGTGTACTAGTCAATGAGGGTAGATTTAGAACGAACTCTGAAAAAATTAAGCTAATTATTGAATACCCAATAACACACAGCCTTAAATAACTAAGAAGATTCGTTAGAATGATATTAGGGTACAGCACATTCCTATCAGGTTTAGAAACCATAGCATACCTTAACTAAGAAGAACAGGAAGTATCAGCATATGAACGAGCAATGGTGAATTAAAACGCATTATTAAGTAAGTAGTTTATTTCTCATAGAAGAAGATTACAATAAAAATAAAAATAGTTCATTATATTCCAATACATAAATGAGGTTTCAAATATAATATTGAAAAATTAATATTTTTTTTACAGTTCATCAATGTATTATTTTTAATTAATACATAAACTAAATTCTATTATTATCAATATTTTTAAAATATAATATCACAGTCAATTATTATAAAAAAAAAACTTTTAGTTTAAAAACAAAAGTGACAATTAAAAGCCATTTTCTGTTAAAATAATGATTTTAATTATTTTTATATTACTATTATTTTGCATACGATATGTAATTTAAAAATTTTTCAAGACAAAAAGTGCGTTTTAAAAAATACTATAGATATACTTAAATGCTTTTAAATATTTATAAAACATTGAAATGAGATTAATTATAACCTCAGCGAGTTATAATAATTATAAGTTTATAATTATTAAAGATTGTAAATTTATCTTTAAAATATATTAAATATTGCTTTAAGGAAATTAATATATTTAGATCAAATCTCCTAATAAAATTAATGATTATACGAATCTATAATTGTATACCACAAACTATCGGATAACAGACAAAATTGAAAAGTATTTAAACTTCACAATTGAGAATGAAGTTAGTCAAAATAAAACGTTTTCATATCAGCATTAAATCAAATGCGCGCGTGTGTGTGAATAGTAATCTGAAAACTAATTTGGTTTTTTTCTCTTTTTTAAAAAAGATAGTATACTCTGCATAATAAAAATATATAAGATGTGTATGTTTCATAATACCAAGTGTATTTTTAACTTAAATAAAATAAATTTATAAGCAAACAATAAAATAGATATATTTTAAATAACATATTAGACTTATAATTATATTTGATTTTTATTATATTATATTATGATATTGTATTTACCTGCTACTTATGGAACATTATAACAGCCATAAAATTATTTCAACTTAAGCCTAAACATATATATTATATAAATAAAGAATTTATATGAAAAATCATATTTTATTACAAAATATAAAAAAATGAAAGTATAAAATAATTGTTAGTATTATTTTTGTTATATAATTTAAAAAATAGTTCTATTACAATTGCCTTTTAAAATAATTAAATTAAATTAAATTGATCTAAATCATAATATCAAACCAAAATTACTTGCTGCATATAATGAGATTGTATGAAAAATTAGTGTCTAGTATAGGCATACCTTCGTTAATAAATTATCGTTAAATGTTAATTTCATATATATATATATATATATAAATAATAATTTTGATTGATTAGTTATTTATTAGTTATTAATTAGTGTGTATATTTTTATAAATTATAATTCAAATGTTAAAAAAAACATTGGAAAAAAATTAAAATTGAAAATTATTAAATGCATATATAATATGCTAAATAATTTTTTTTTATTATACATTAAAAAAAATTTCATATAATAAATATATATATATATTAATCAGAACTTAAAATGGTAAAATATCATCTACTTTTAATCGGCAAGTTTTTAAATTGAAATATATATATATATATATATATATATAAACGATTATATTACATAAAAAATAAATAAAAAAAGGATGTGTAATCATTCAAATAGTTTTACTTTTATTATAGGCGTAAAATATAAAATAATATTGTGAAGAGTAATGAATACTAATATTTTCTAATCGTATCTTATGGAGTATAATACATGTGTATACAGATTTCCGATAGTACCATAATGTATGAGATCGCAGTTGCATTAGTTTGCGTGTCAGCTGAGCATCATTAGATTACGAACCATTATCAAATTAATTTATGTATCGAAAGATATTTAAAGTTTTGGATGCGTCAAATTTAGCGTATGCCGAAACATTTACATTTGGATCCGCTTTGAGGATCAAGATAAGCAAGAACGTGGAACATGATGAACAACATCAAAAGAGCTGCTTAATAGGCATCGCCAATGCCATTTTAATGATGTTGTTGTAGAGGAGCAGTATGTAAGGCAGGATTTCACGTGAACAGCGAACACTGAACACAGAACACCGAACACAGGTAGGTAGGCTTGTTGTGCATCATATACACATGCACAATACATATGCGATATTGGAATTCTCTTTGATGAAATGTAGCATGCATACGCTTTTGCATACCAAGCCTTCCCTTTATCTGCATTGCGAGCACATGGAAATACAAACAACCGGAAGAGAAATAGTGTGGGAAAGAGGCACGAGAGCCCGAGAAAAGGTTGTCCGAGCTGGATTACAGCTACTGAAGGTCGCTCATTATCATCCTCTCCACAAGTTTGGCCCTTCCTGGCTCTTCCCTTACAAGCTCTTCGATTCTCTGCTTTACATGCGTTTGCAATTTATGCCCGATATTTTATTATTTTAAATAGCACGCACGATAAATATTTTTATCAAAATCAATCACTAAATCAACTTAAATCACCCATAACGGAAATGTTTTATCTTTTCTATTGGATTGCTATGGCAGCATTCAGAATAACACAATTAGTGTCGAGCACTTTACACATATGGAATACACATTATAATGATGAAAATGGTAAGAAACAAAAGTTGAGATATGTATAGAAATATCACAAAGGTATATCAACTTTCACATCTGCCGAGATTTAAACAAGAAACCAATATATATATATATATATATATATGGTGCATCCACGAAGTATCGAGTTTTTTTTTCATTTTGCGTCTATTCATCGTAATAATTCGGGAGAGGTCTTAAAATATCGACAAACTCTTTTCGCATTTGTCCTTTTTTTTGTTTTTTCGATAATTAGGCGCGGCAGGATTTAATTTCGCGCGAAGGGTGTTTTTTAAATTTTTGACACGGCTCGTTGAAGCGATTAGCGGAAAACCACTACGCGAGAATGTTTTGATCAAAGAATAAAAAAAAAAAAAATTCTTACCTTTCTTTTTTGAAAGATGATTTATTGATGGATTTATAAACAGTGTGAAATAAAAATTTTAAATTCTTCAAAATAATTTCCTCCTGCATCAACACATTTTTGTAGGCGTGTTTTCCAAATTTCAAATGCATCTTCAAATTCTTTAGCTTTGATGTCTTTCAAAAATTTTCATATTTATAAATTTTTTTGCACTATATTGTACACTGAAGATCGCGTTAAATTCAGTTTTTCCTGAATTGCTTTATCTGTTAATCGAAGGTCCAAATTTTAAATTTCTAACACGCGCCGGGTGTTTTTAGCCATTCGAATGTTTTTGGACACCCAAATCGAGGCTCGTCGATGATTCTTTCTCGGCCCTCTTTAAAAGCTCTGTGTTATTTTCCACTTTGTGATTTTGACATGCAATTATGTCCATACGCTTCTTGCAATACTTTATATGTTTCCCCATTGTTTTTTTTTTGTAAACAAAACTTTATCGCGTAACACCTTTCCACTAGTCGCTCCATCGCGCTGTGACAAAAAACTGAAAAACACCCTTCGCGCGAAGTAAAATCCTGCTGCTCCTAATTATCGAAAAAACAAAAGAAAAAAAGTGACAAATGCGGAAAGAGTTTGTCGACATTTTAAGACCCTTCCCAAATTTCTACGACGAATAGGAACAAAATGAAAAAAAAACTCGATACTTCGTGGATGCACCATGTATATATATATATATTAATATAATTAAATAAATTTAATATAATATAGAATAAATAAATCAATAATATATATATTATATATATTTATTTATTTCCAAGACAATTAAAAACAGTGATTACTCAGGTGACTTATTATTCCATATAAATTACTTATTAAATATGCTTTATAAGATTATTATGTACAAATAAGTAAATTATAATATGATTTAAAAGTAAACCAATGAATTGCTGTGAAACAATTTAAAAAATGTATATATTCATAAAATCTAGGTCTGTTAAAATTTGCTATAAATGAAGCTTTTAATAAATTCACATGAATTTTATACGAATATTATTATTATATATTATTGATTTATTTATTCTATATTATATTAATTTTATTACCAATTCACCTTCAAAGCAAATATAGTAAAATAATATTTTTCGTATTATGCAAAAATTAAAATTAATATGTTTAAAGTAACTATTTTCATAACAAAATGAAAATAATATTTTATTCATTATTTGTTCCATTTACATACTTTACATATGTACAAAAACTTTGTGTAGTACTAAAGTACAATACAATATTCTATTTTGTCGTATTCTTAGCATTCTTTTAACATCTTAATATAAATTACTTGGTTAAGAAAATAATTAAATATAATATCAGCTGCGATAAAGTGTAAAGTATTGTCCGGGATTAAAAATTAATTGAAAATAAAAATACGAATTTTCAGAAGCTACATGAAGTTATATAGAATCTATTGGCATTAATTTGGATAGTTGTGTTATGGTAATATGGATGTATTACAAAAACAACATAATTGACGCTTGTTAGTAACTTCAGTCCTCAATGTTAACTATCATTAATTCAATATCAATGATATATGATTTTATTAGGAAAATAATTGCTTTTGGTTACAGATAGAGTAAATTCAATAACTAAAAATTATATTTTCTTATATTGGCTCAAAGACTTATGGTATTATTTTAAATTTAAATAGAAAATAGTAAGATGTCGAAAAATTAATCAAAAGTATGGAAAATTTAAAAAAAGATAAAATTAAAAATATCTAAGATGATGCAGAAATTATAATATCTTTGGGCGACGTAATAATATTTACAAATAATTTATAATAAATAAAGGATTTTTAAAATGTTTAGATAATTATGAGTAATAAAAATAACAATAAAAAAACTTATGTACATAAGAATAGTTGATAAATAAAACTTCATTCTTTATTTCAATTCCAAAACACATTTTAATAAATTTTATGGGAATAAGAAATATGAGAAATAATTTATCATTTCTATAAAAAATTGACTGATACAGAGTTTCGAATTGAATAAGACGATTAGTCGTTGCAAGTGTATAATAAAGAAATTTTAGAAAAAGTTGTGGAAGAGACACGTAGAAGAACAAAAGGGTTGATTGAACTATTATTCAGAGAGAAAACAATATCAACTTTGAAAAAAAAGAATATATTCCATCATTCATATGCTTTTGCAAAACTTAATTAGTAACAGTCTAAGCAATCAGTTCATAAAAAAAAATAATTATAATACCGAAGTCTTGAATAGCATCTTGTTAAAAATAAGAGAATCAATTAAAGATTGTAAAATTTACACTCCATGTTTACAAATCATATCGCAAACTGTATTTGGTCTAGTTCAAACTTACTTAAACGAGAAATTATTTATTTTAATAGTTGATTGTAGACATGGAGTGTTTGGAAAATATTGAGGATTTTGTTTAATTCGCTATTTGTTGTAGCCATTTTAGGAATATTATAAAATATAAAATATTATAAATTTTATTAATTATTTAACAAAATTAAAAATTTGTCGTACTAATTTTAATTGTAGAACTATTTTTATAATTTATGGGTAAAGAGAAAACCAATTACTGCAATTAAAATATATTGGAGAGAATGAATGTTTATTCAAATATAACTGTATAGTGCGAAACTCTCACGCAAGTTAATTGTTATTTACCTGATCTATTGCGTTAAAGATGATCCACTTCTTTATACTATCCACAGGGATGGCAGTGCTCTGATATCGGTTTTTCCGTATGTCTTGTACTTCATAGTGATCATTTGGTAGTAGGCCAGTATTCGTGAAAGTCCACTTTGTTTTAGGAGCTAATTTTCTGTTTTCCCCTGTTGCCGCTTATTTAGTTGTAATGATTACTATGTCTCTTGTGTTGAATTTCAGAGTCATTTTTCACCAGTTATCGAAGTTTTTCTTCTGCTTGCTATGGTTTTCATAAATTTGCTCTTTTGCCTATTTTCTCAGTTTTTACTAAGTCTATTTCATTGATTCTTTCTGGTAGTTTGAAGAAATATATTTTATCGTCGTCTTGGATTGTATTCCAGGAGTAATTGTGCTGAACATTTTGTACACGATAGGTTGACTATATTGTTGATTACCCCTCCCCCTAAATTTTTTACATAACTGCTCCAGCCATTTTTATCGCTCCTTTCTGCAATTGTAGAAAACGCGTTTAATAGTGTATGGTACAGTCTCTTGCACTGTCCATTTTTCCTAGGTGTTGCTAGTGTTTTTAGGATTTAATTCATTCTGACTTGTTGACAAAAAATACTGAAAGACTTGGTTGTGAAGTTCGTCCCTCTGGGGGTGATGACTTTTCGAAGATACACAAAAAAATGTCGACAAATGTACAGTGTAAAGTCGATACCACATTTTTTTAACTTTGCATTTTGGACAGGCTCCAGTATACAGAATTTCGTAAATGCATTTACTACCGTGATGATTTGTGTATTTTTTATTTATTTTGATGAAATATTCGACGCAATCTACATGAATTGTACGTACTGGTCTCGGTTCCTTTTCGATTCCATATAATATCCCCGGCTTTTCGTTCCGTTTTCCTAATAATATAGATAATTTAGGCATGACTTCATATACTGAGATACGAAACGACCCATATCCTTAAAATAATATAATTCGCGAAGATTCTGTAATGTTTGTTCCTCGTCGTAGCAAACCTTCAGGATGTGAAAGTGTGCGAATGACATATTTTTTCTTCTAGGGTGGTTTGTCTGCTTTAATAAGCTACTACTCGTTGTTTCTTGTCTTTATTCTGTAAGTGTATGGCTTTGATTCCTAAAGTCAACGCAGCCGTATGTATTCCGGTATCTAAGTTCGGGTTGAATATAGTTAAAATTAGTTGTGTTGCTAGCGCCTCCTTGAGGTCATTAATTGCTTGTGATCATACTCTCCTCTATATCAAAGGTACTTATTATCGTAGACATCGAGTTAGCGGCTCCGTCTTACATGTAAAAATTACTGATGTATCTTTTAAAATACTCTACTAATCTTAGAAGTTGCTTGAATTATTTAATGGTATGCAGTTACGATGTTTTCATTAATGCATCGATCTTTTTTTCTCCGGATCTTGCTCAACCTTCATGATTGAGCACCGTAAAGCATTTAAAGATAAAACGGTCGGAATTGACAGTCATAGTTACAACAATAACAACAGATGATTTGTATAAAAAGATATACGATCGAGTCATTAACAACTGAAAATGAACATCCATGTTCACACTGGTACACGGAAGGAGAGTTGTACACATACAGACAGCATTAAGATAAACAGGGCACTGTCTAATAAGCAAGCTTGAAAGTTGGTGATATCGTATGAAAAGTAGACAGAAATGCTGACGAAATGTCATGACATTCCACTTCAAGGCAGAAGCAAAATTCTGCCAAGAGTCGTTTAGTTATATTTTTGGATCGGTATAACTAGGAATATAGCCAAGTATATTCAGAAATGCACGGTGTAACAATAGACTAAAATATATCAAAGGACATTCTGAGGTTTCATAGGATTGCAAAAGTTGGATTTGGTTATAATTTTATGAGATTTTAGTAAACCACTTTCTTGTCCCAACAAATGCAACCAATTCGTTCTAATTTTTAAGGACTTATTTATAAGATGTATAGAGAAAGCATACATTAAGAAGCTGAATACTTACGGAATAAACTAAAAAGTAGAAGAAAATTTGTTCTTCGATTCGACTCTTCCATCACAATTCTTCCTGTCCAAGAATATGATTTCCAAAGAATGATGACCACGTAAATCGATAAAGATTATGATTTATCCCGTAATTTTCACAAGACAATCTCTTTAGCCTCTCCATGACTTAACTTCTTTGCAAATCTTTTTACAGATTTATTTTTTTTCAGTAATTTGGACCTGCTGCCTCCGTGGGCAGTCCAACTTGAGATTTACCAAATTATATTACAGGTGAATGTAGGTATGTAAGGAGTACACGTACTTGTATAATAAATTTAAAATATCAAATAAATTAAATAAATTAATGTTACATAAATTAGCATTTAAAACTTATTGTAACAGGAAAATTGCCTATTGTAACATATATATAAAAACTTCATTAAATGTTTAAAATAATTCAAATATTTAAAAGATGTAAATAAAAACATACAATATAAAAACTACTTTATTTCTGTATTCATAAAATGATAATCCATTCCTGGAACTGTATCATAATCCATATAATTATTGGCTTACAGTAGCCTTCGTATTAATCCCTTCTAATTGGATATATAAATAATCGTTTACATAATTCTTCCTGCTTCATCATTGATTTAACACCCCTCCTTAGTTTTCTTTTTTATTTCCATCTTTGTTGATCTTTTACGAATATATACTTTCAATTTTTAGTTACTATTTGTAGATCACGTAATTCAAGTTCTATTTAATTCTTTTACTTATATTTTCTTATTCTCTTTGGTATTAAAATTTAATCAACTATACAATTTGTTTTAATAGAACAAGCCTAAAACTTAGACTGAAATAAAATTAAACAGATTCAATAAAATTAAAAGAAAATTAATTAAAGCGTTTGTCTCGTAATCATTTCCATGTTTACCTACTAGAAACTTATATCAAAGCATATTATTATAATAAGAAAATTACAGGCAAATTTTGTCAAAAGTAAATTAAGAAATTCATAGAAAAAATCTTTTTGTGATTTTTAACTACTTCAACTTATTTAATGTTAATAAATTGATTATCCATAATTGCCTTAAGATTACCTTATACACGAAGCAATAGAGCACTTTTTAGGTCATGAAAAAAGCAGCTAATGATACATATCAAAATTAGTAAAAAAATCAGTAAATTCTTATTTTATATAATGCTACTTATGATATTCGGGGTTTTTTTTATTAATAATTTTAATGAAAAAATGCTTTTTTTTACTTTTTTTGTTATAAAATGAAAAGCCATAATTTTAAAACTATAGTAGCAATGGAAGATTTGTAGCTAATAAAATTATAATGATAATTCATTTTTAAATGAACCGACCGGAAAATTGAAAGCGGAGAAATTTGCAAGAATCCAGACAATTTTGAAATTAGTTAAAAAATTAGAAAATTTTATATTTTTTAATATTTAGAAATCTAGTTTTAAGATTTTAAAGTAATTAATATATAGTTTATTTGAGCTAAATTATAGTTTGATTAAATTAATTGTTTTCGAACAATACCAATATTAACTAAATTATGTGAAAATTTACAAAGCTATTTTTAGTTGATGATTTTAAATTTTGCAACGATTAAAAAAATATAATTGTATCGCAACAAATATTGAATAATACGTTATATAAAAATCGTTTAGATTATCTAAAAAATGCGGATAAATAATTTAAACTCGATAAATTTTAATTAAGTGTATATATTCCTTAAAATTACATGATATTTAAATAATTTAGAATAATTTACTAACATGAATATATGATTAAAAAAAAAAAAATTATTTAAGATCTTTATCCCTGAATATAAAAAATATGTTGGTTTTATTTAAAGGAATAAGCAGCTTTTCGAATTCTAAAAAGGTAGACAATAATGTTAATATGCGATAATGTACAAATTCTATTAGGTAATATAAATTTACAAATTTTTTTAATACAATTTTTTGTCAAAAGTAACTTTATGAGCCACCTTCAGAGTGTTATCACCTTGACGTAGTGGAGGGGCTTAGCTGAATGGGCTTGTGAGTTAATATGCTTGAATCTATAAATAAATGGCAGGATGAATGTGGAGCCAATTAAACTGGACAACTCAGATGAGAATGAGTATTAATGAACGAGAAAATGAAACGAATCTCATAAATAGGGCAATGAGTGTAAGGGTTCCCCTAAAAAGGGCTCTCCTATGATATAAGTAGGAGTAAGGGGAATGATTCTTGTTGGTCTTGTTCTAAGCTTCCGGACTAACGTGTACTGTGCATCTCCTCTTTTATGAGGGCTGGACGAAAATACTTCAGACAACGCAGACTAGTAACGAAGAATAACCTCCCAATGAGGTCAAAGGGTCCATTGCGAAATTTCGTACAGAACATATACACAACAACACAACACACGATGGAGATTGCGGCTGTATGCGCATTCCGGTTGGGACCGGAGTGAGAGGTGGAACTACCGTGAGACTTCAGAAGGTGTAGCTGAAAAAGTGCGAGTAGCGCAATCAGGCCGCCAAATAGTATAGGGATCCGGGGTAGATCGCCCTCCCAGCCGTGGCTGGCTCACTAACATAGTAAATAGTAATAATGCGGGTACCTAGGCTCTAAAATATGCAAGAAGGGCGTTGCAGGTCCCCGAGGTATCCTCGGATCGTACCGCTGTAAGCAAAAATAGTGAGACACAGCAAGCTGGTCGAAGAATTAATAGTAATCCCCGCTCTGATGCTGTCTCACTAGAATCGAAAGGTCCCTCTACAGCTGGCCTCGGCCATAAAGAAAATGGAAAAGAGGCAGAGGAGGAGCACCGAGGGTGGTGGACCCTAAGGAGCACCACGGGGATCCAAAGGGGCCATCGACCCAGGACTCAACCCCTAAGATCCTAAAAAAGAGTTCAACCATGAGTGGAATAACCTACAATCGATTAATCACCACTGATTTAAAGGTGTTGATTGTTCTTGTAGAGTACCCTAAAACTAAGCTTGTGACCAAAGACACGGATAAATTAAAAGTGGCGATCAAAAAATTCATTCTTCTTGATCGGAAGAACGCCCCCAACTTTCAGGACAGCTGGGTACAGTATAGCATGTAGTGCTGCTACCAGCAGAACAAAGATTGAGTAAACAGCAGAGTAGGAGACTGGGCAGCCTCGGTAAATACCAGTCCAAAGCGCATCAGCATTCAGTGATGGCCAAGTACAAAAGGGTTCTCATCTACCTCTTGGGGGAAGCCTTATGCGGTGAAGTCCTGGAGATGATGGGGATTCAGAACTCGTCCATTAACACTATTACATGGTATTATATTAACGAGAAGATGTTGACAATAGGTACAGTGTGTAAGAAGGTTGAAACAGTGCTCTCCGTACATATGGACGGCCAGTAGGTTGAGGCTCTCAAAAACCTCAACTTCCAGCCGTATTACAGTTCGGTACAGCTCACTGTGCTATGTTGGCCAAGACGCTGGAGGATCAGCCGTTGGAAGGGGACCGGACTTAGGCTGAAGAAACCATGCAAGTGACTTCCAATGAAAGCTCAAGTAACATTCATCGTTTCAGACACGAATCTCAAAAGTCTAAAATCTCTTTGAATAAGAATTTATATAATTCTCTTATTTTCTAAATATTAAAAAAAACATATATTTTAGGAAAATAAGTGAGATATTTAATGGAGTATATAACAAATAATCTTATATCGTTGAATGTATAAACTTCTTTTGTTTTAAATTCAATAATATATAAGACTAGAAGAGTAATCAGAGAAAGGTTATTGGATAGGTACCATGCATTTGACACCAAACCAATACCTGCTATTGAAAAATTCGGTGTTTCAGACATTTATTATTACTGACACTTATATTCTACTCTGGCATTATGGCACATTATTGTTATCAAGGTGCAGGATTTTCCTTATACAAACAATAGCAAAACAAAATTCCTTCGACTTGTCCACTACAACTTTTTAATAATTGTAAAATTAAATGATAAACAAAAGTTTAAACAATTTATTAAATGAAACTCGAAATACGTTTTTACACAAAGGGATATACAATAATAAACAACTTTTTCACCTCAACGCTTTCTTCCTATACAACAAGAATGTCATCTATCTCGTTAATAAACATAAGTGAAGGAAGAATCTCACATAGAATTCTCTACGTAAAATGAAAGAATGAAAAACAGATAATCATTCAGAAAGTGGAGTGGAGGAAGAAGAAAATTGTCGCCGTTGGATGGAAATCAAGGAAGACCAGTGAAGGAAATCAGAAGAAAAAGAAATGAATCGTTGTCGGCTGTGTAAAGAAGATGTTTGTGCCCAACGAACTCCAGAAAAACAGAGAATTTTCAATGAGACACAAGATAAATATAACAGAGGCTATGATAATAGATGCAATATTGCATCTTTAGGGTACAGATAATGAAGGAAAACATTGTATAAATGACAAAATGGAGCAAGCAAAGAAAAAGCATAGTTTACCATATCTATAATTTATAAAATTTCCAAAAGAATATCCCAATAGACTTAATTAACATCTGTTGGTAAATAACACAGGCAATACAAAAACTCTCCTTTAAACTTTTCCTTCAATTTCCATCTGCAATGTTAACTACCGAGCTCAGTAACTGTTGAAAACGAAGGGTATCTCACTGAATTTCCAAGTAGCAGATCTTATTATTAAAATAGTAATTGTCTGGTTAGGATAATGATGAGAATCGTTCACCGATGCCTTTGTGGACCGTAATTTCTTCTAAATCTCATAGGAGAAACACGGTTCAGTTTGGAACAAAAGACATATTGATTTTAAAAAGCAACAAAAGATAATTTGTGTTGCTCATGATATTTTTTCTTCTTTTCTTCTCGTTACATCAATTTTAGATGCAAATTAACCGACTTGTGCATCTTATTGAAACTCAGCTGTACTAGGGTGGACTATACTAGCCATCGATAGAAAACGTCATTCAAATATATCGCAAAGAGCTTTCATTCGTGAAATCGTTTATTATTACGTAATTAACTCGGCTCAGTCAAGAATATTAAGGTGAAAATGTGAAAGAATCTGTTACATCTGAAAATCCTATACCAATCAGAAAAATTCTACCAAATAAAGTCCATACTATTGTCATAGAAAAGATCTGAAACATAAACTATCGCTACCTTCGTGCCTGAATTTGATGCTATATTTTTATAGGTTAGATCTCATTTTAACTAACCTAATCATGATCAATAACAAATATTATTTATTTTATTATAATGGAACATGATTAACATAGTAAGGTAAAACATGTTTATGTTATTTGCAAACTGCTACATATTTATAAAGCTTTGATTTCACTCGAACTCATCTACTGTTTCTCAGAACTATTAATTGTTAAATTACTAACTGAATCAAATCTCCGTTGGTCATACGATACAGTTGCTCGATTTAAAGTCCATTACCAAGATTATGTAAATTTATAAGATGAATAAATCATTATCCTCAATTTTAATTGATTTTCAGTTACTGGATTTCTTCTCACCAACAATAAATATCTCTTATAATTCCTATTAGTAAAACTTGTGTAATTATTATTATTTTTTAAAATATATTTATGATACTTTATAGATTGTTATGGAGTCATATTTTTATTTCAAATTTGAGTTCATCAAAAGTGTTCTAAATTGACAGTAAACGATTTATAATTTGTAAATTTTAATTTATGTAAAATTTTGTAAACAATTAGATTTGAAGGATACAAAAATTCTATTCATTGAAACATTGGTACTATCAAAAATATATATAATTTCTATTAAATTTTAATTTAACTTATATCTTAGAGAATCTATAAAATTTAGGAAAATAAACGTATAAAAAAATAATATGAAATTTATATAAATTTTTTAATTCATATTTTTAACAATGAAATATACATTGCTAAACATATTTCAATTATGAGATCATTATATTAGTATAACAAGAATTGAACGCATTTTTTTTTAGTTTATCACATCATAAACATTTATTTAACTAAACTCAGGCAAAAAATTGAGATAAAAAAATCAATTAAAATTCTTTTATACATCTGATACCTTTAATTGTATTTTAATATTACAAAACAATAAATTTACAATTAAAAAACATATAAAAATGAATTTGTTTGGTATAAAAGAAAAAATTTTAAAGAATAAAATTAATTGCAAGCTTTATATTTATTAACACATATACATATGCTTTTAAGAATTTTTATTTTATACAATGGAATTGTTACATAAATTATATTTTCAAAATAGAAATATAAATTAAAACGCAAGTTTAGAAAACTATAATTGAATAGCTTATAGAAACAAAATTAATTTTAAATATTATTTTAAAAAAAATTTTTTCAGACTTACATAATATCTATTAATCGCTTATAATTCATAAATTGATGTATTAACATGTTTTATAGATTTATATTATTTTTTGAATAATTACTTTCCAGTATTTAAATTTAAAGCTATTCAATTAATTGATAATTCATACAATTGAATTTTATCAATGAAATAATTATTACATTTGTTGAAATAAATATATAAATAGATTCATAGAGTAAGTTGACAAATTAAAAATTGTTAAGCTTGCACTAAATAAATTTTTGCATAAATATTGATTTCATTCTATACATTTCATAGACTAACTAAATATTTAATGCAGTTTATTTATTTTGTCTTATTTGTATAAAATAAAAACATGACAACAATGACGTATTCGATAACATGAGCAACAAACCTGAGATATCGGTTAAAAAGCACAAAGTGATACATTATAATATTTCCATCAATAATAATGTTCGTTCTAATATATTTCAAGCGTAGCAAGTAATTTCCATACAAATGTATTTACATTAATTTTATTATTTTATTTACACAATATTATAATTTCAATGCATTCATTCAATTGAATTTATTATATCCTTTATAATTTCATCGGAAATTATATAGAAGCTTATGCAAATAATAAAATAATGGTTATTTTTAGTTTATCTAGTACAATTGGTTTATTTATTGAAAATGGTTATTATGAATCAAATTTTTTTTCGATATCAAGACATAAAAAAGTAATACTTTTATAAATTCTATGTATAATACGATTAAAGATTCTACAAATGTTTACGAATAAAACCAGATACAAAAACGTCATACTTAAAAATTCTTATACAATAAGATAATTAAGAATATTATTTTCTAGAGTTATCAACATTTAAGTTAATTTTATTCATAAATTTTTTTTTTAATAGATACTTAAATTTTCACTTTTATTAATTTATGTTTCATTCACAAAGATAGTTTTATTCAATAAAAAAATTTCCCATTTGTGCACACTTACAAACTTTAATTTTTATAACGAGTATTCATTATATTTTGGCACTTGTTTCTATTTAAATTTATGTACATTGTCGTACAATCTCCGATAAAATTAATTTTCATATTTTAATAACTGCTCACATTGAAACTTAAACGTATGATCATTATCTACTTATATTAATTAATATCACACACACACGTGCGTACACGCGTGCCTATGCTCATTTTTTGCCTAATCATTATAACAATTGATTAAAATAATGCTTATATTATAAATTTATATAATTTTAACTAAAAATAAAATATTTGTACATTATCTGTGTACAGAGTTTTTTTATCTTAATATCTAATGCTTTACCCGAACATTGTACGTTTTCAAAATTGGAGACTTATACTTAATATTTCGTATGTTTCATAACTGAACTTTGAGCATCAGAAATAATTTTTTTTTTAATTTTTTTTTTTTTAAATTTATTATTAAAACCAATATTATTCATACTTTTAATGTTTTACTAAAAAACATTCGAATTATTCAATTTTGAATATTATACAGTACTTTCAACAAAATAATAATCAGTACTTTTTTATTTGTTTTTATTTCATTACAATAAAATATAAACAAAATTTTCACTATATTTTAAAGTATAAATAATTTTATTTTAAAAAATTGCTACGTTTAATGGTACAGTTACTCAAATTTTGGATAAAAGTTATCAGAAATACTTGGATATTTTTTAGAATTTTTTAATTAACATAATTGAATAATGTAAATTGTTATATTTCATAAATATAATAAAATTGACTATAAGAATCTTATATAAATATTGAAAAAAAAAAATTATAAAACGTACTTCATATTTTATAATTTTATGTAATGAATTATATATAAACAGAATTTGTGACTAGTATCTTTTATTACTAATTATAATATAATTGATTATAAAATTTACTAAAAACTTATATAAAAAAGTATAATTTTATAATAAAACATAAATGAAATCGAATAACATCAAAATATTAAAAAAATGAAGTAATTATCGATATGTTTATCTAATTAACTTTTTTTTGACAAACAATTATTTATCGATTGCAAATGATAATATAAAATTATTAATTAATTTTTTTAAAATACATTTGATAGTAGCATTAGATAAAGAAAATATAATTCTAAAATAAATTTAAATTTGTATTAATATTTCTATGCTTAAGGGTGATTATAATGTCAACATTAACAGGCGTTGGCGTTACACACATCATTTGATGTATGTTATGTATCAATTCTAATTTTTTTCTAATTGTTCGATATGTTTATATTGTTTTTGAGTCACGTTACAATATAAGAAAACGAAGCGTCGAGATATTAAATAATATTTGAAAATGATTTTATAATAAATAAACTATATACAAGGTCGCTTTACATTTATTCCTTTAGTGACTGGTTCCACTAGATAAATTTATGTTATTTGCGCGGCTTTTTTGGAAACCAATTCTAGTATTGCAATGTATATAAATATAACTTATTCAGACAGATAACTTTATAACGTAATAGAGATGACAGAGAGAGAGAGAGAGAGAGAGAGAGAGAGAGAGAGAGAGAGAGAGTAGCGTGAAAATAGACACTTGGATATAGGGTAATTCAAGTGAAATTTTCCATTCGGATAATAGTAGAGTCAACGTGTTTCATGAGTTTGTCTATCACCCAACTACTGCAGTGCTACCTTTAGTGGGAAACTATCCATCCTTTTCTTTTACTTTTTGAAAACAAGAAGTTAGTTGTTTACTGCAATACTCATCGGGCTATTCTGGCGGCAAAACTCACGTAGACTATATTTGATGCCAATGTTGATCGCAACACCTCAATTGTTCGTTACTTGTATACCGGAAACTTCATTAACACTCGTTTCGAATTACTAATAGTAAGTGCAAAGGATCATGTAATTAATGATTCAATTGATTTTTTTAAAAAGGATGATCGTTAGGTGATTTATTGGTTTTATGGTGTCGGAAAGTCGTTCGAAAATTTCGACGGTATGATTAACTAAATTTATACATAGATTTATCTATTCGATTTTTCAAGATATTATCTTCAAACGCAAAACTGTAATTTAATAATATATTAAATTATATATTAAATAATTTAAAATCTGTCAAAAATTAGTAGTTTAGATATTAAGTGAGTATTTTGTATTTTTAAAATCATACTTTTATTGTATTTTACTTAGGAATGAATAGAAAATCTATCTCCATTTTAATGAATAATTGAAACTAATTTATACTATTAAACATAAATTTGAATAAAATTGTTTAATATAATTTATATAATAATAATTTTATTCTTGAAGAATTTTAATAATTTTTAATAGATTGATCTTTTAACTATATCTACAGTAAATTAGTTTTTGAAATCATTGTTAATTTCTTCTATTGTATAGTTGATTATGTTACACAACTATTAAGCATTTTTCTTTATGAAATATTTACAATTTTTTTTTAATTTTATACATTAAATAATTTTTATCGAGTAATTTTAAGTATTGTTATTAATGATTTGTAAATAGTACTTATGTTTCTAAATTGAAGTGAATAAAGTGATTAGCTAATTACAAGGTTATAAATAAGATAAAACTGTTTAAAATTGTTGATGGGAGATCATAAAGATACTATTTTTATTTAAATGCAGTCGGTGTTGTTAATGATATATTTTGCTGTTCCAACATTGTAAGATAAATATTTCTCATTTTAATAATTTTGTTGAATTAACTCATGTCACATTGTATTTTTATAACGTTACAAAAATTAATGCACCCAGAGATAAAGAAAATGTACTGCTTTTTCATATGTCCATTTTAAATGCAATTATTAGTAAAGATCATCAAGAGAAAGCAATGTTTTAATAAGGAAAATTTTTTTACTATTTAAAACCATCATTTTATAATTTAAAAGTATTAAAATATTATACGGATTAATATTTGAATAAACTCTTTTACTGCTCATCATAAGGTTTAGAAAATAATTGCATATTTGAATTCAATATTAGGATAAATAGTATCATTTTTATAATCTGAAGTTATTAATACATATACATTTCGATTTCAGTAAGATGATTTGTTATAAAAGTTAAATAAAAAAATTCAAATAGTGTAATATTAATTTTATAACTATTATAAATTATTACAAAAATTTATTTTATAGCTTTAATTTTTAAAATAATTAAACAATTAAATACGTACTCTACTACTACAGTTTCGGTTATAAGTATTATATAAGAAAATTACCATATATCGTGCTGAAATAACTATGAAAAAACTTTTTTTATACCTTTTTTTTTGTTTATTCATCGTATCTTACATTGAGCTATAATTTAAAATAGAACAATTTTTTACTATTTTATTCAGAACACAACTCCTTTCTGTTCTAGCTGTGTCATCCATTTAAGTATGTGCGCATAATAATATGAATTTTCTTCGTAGCTCTTACTTTTACCACCGACCTAGTAAAATATTTAAGTATATTTTCTCTTTTCGTTGCCTGCTTTTTATTTATTTATATTTCATGTTTTTAAAGTTTTGTTTAAATATTGCCGTATTCTTTATCTTGTATCAAGTCACATACGATTAAAATTGGTTAAATTAGTAAATTTTTGTAAAAACGCATCAAAACTTACAAATCTATAAAAAAAACGTTAACCTAGACTTTATCATTATATTTTTAATAGAAATATTAAATAAAAATCTTGAATATATTTAATAAAAAAGTACAATAAAAATAATTTGATTGCAGGTATTTATAAAAATTGTATTAAAATATTTTGATATTTATTACTGACAAGTTAAGATTAATTATTAACTGTGTAATATATTATACAAGAAAATAAAATATGTATTTTAAAAAAATTTTGTATTTATTTTAGAAATTAGTTTATTTTTTGTAACTGTAAAATCGTGTGCATTATATATAATTAAATAAAATGTAAATACCTATTAATACATTATAATAGTTCAATTTAAAAAAAATTAGTTTAAAATTCATGTGTCGATAATGAATTAATACTTAATACATTATATATTTTATATATTACATGAAAAAATAAAATTTATTTAACATTTTAAAACTATCTGATTTGATGTATTGATTAATTGCATATTAATTCGCTCAATAAAATAATCAAAATTATCGAGTTACCATGTACAAATGAAAAGCCATTTCGAAATGATGAAATTAAGTAAATAATAATAAATAAAATACTAGTACATTGATTTATTCAATTTTGTTAAATTCAATTAAAACAATTGGGCTTGGTAATTAAATAAAATTGAAGGTTTTAAGAGTTAAAACGAATAATTTTATAATAAGTGAATATTTGATATTAAGTATTGAAAATATCGTACATAAAAGTATGATAAATAATTAAAGTATATATTGTAAGTAAAAACATATTATATTTATAAATGTATAAAAAAATAATATACTTATTGAAAAAACAGTATTATTACACATTTTTGAAACTTATGATAATATTGCTTTAAAGTCTTTAAAATATTAAAAAATAATTTTTATTGCTTAGATTGTTATAAATATTTTAAAGTGAAATAATGTTTACATGAAATAAAAAAAAATCTTCTTTAGTAAATGTAGTATATTAATTATAAAATTACATTTAACAATTTAACAATATTTTATTTATTTATTTAATAATATTACTTACTTCAATTTTGAGTTAAAATTTTTAGTAAAATTATTAATTTAAAGAATCCTTGAAATTGCTAATGCAGCTCGGTGGTATTTTTAATGTTTAACTTTTAAATTTAATATTCTTTTAATGAAATACTAAATAAATTTTATTAAAGTAATGTTGTATTGTACAAGTTAGATTTGAATGAGATTTGAAGTAATTATAGTTTTAGTAAAACCATAAATTGTAAGTAATAGAATAAAAAATAAGATAATTAATATTAAAATGCAGTTGATGGATTATTTATCCATGCTTTTATATTCTAACCGAACAAATAAGATGTATGGTTATTCTCAGTTCGTATATACCGGTTCGAGTCGCATTCCCCATATTACAGATTTATTTATAAGCAGTGTGAAATAGGAAGAGAAACAGAGACTCGCGAGAAGAGCGTCAAAAGCGAAAAAGGGGAATTCCGTGACCGGCGCGAATGACACGTGACGCACATCAACTTGGGCTCGCTTTATTCGTCCTTGTAGTACACAGGTTACCATATCCCGATTATTTCCGGGAGTGAAATAGAGGCCAGGACGCACTCATCCCCACTCGCATCTTAACCCCTCGCTCCCTCCCCCCCCCCCCGCCCCAACCCCACCCCCTCGCGTCCACGCACACGCACACCGGAGCTCAGAGACGCGTCGGAAGTTTGGGTTTAATGTACCAGAAGCTCGAGCCGCAGCGTTTCCTTACTTATGCCATTATATCGCCCTCTGCCCCCGCAACTTGACACAAGCTTTTCCCGCCACGTTTAACACGGGACTTGCATAATGGCTGTGTGCGCAGTCGCAGGGTGAATTTTTTGTCAGGTGCGCAGAGCTTAGTTCGTTCATTTCACCGAGACCCACATAAATGGATAAAATGCCCTCCCCCGCCCATCTACCCTCTCGCCGCCGCTCCTACTCTCTATACCTCATACCCTCCTCGTCACACCCCTCCCCCTCCCTAGGGGGGGCATATTCTGACGATTGCCATAAATGTTAATTAACTTCGGATGCGACAATTTTTTTTATGTTTCCACCTTTTCAATGCCTAATTAGTCTCCAATTCACCCAACTCCTTGGACCCATTAGTGTGCTTTTAATATCAACTGATGCTTTTACTTAAATTGCTACTTTTTATTTAATCAATCAACGTTATCAAAATCACCGTTTTTCATGTACCACTTTACGTATTCTTCGGTCACATAAACCTTGTCAGATATATATTTGATATTTCGTACAATCCCAAGCGCATTAGTACTAACTACTAGGCTTACTACTTTCTTATTTCTTATTTGCTCCTTTCAATTTTTTTGAAATTATTTTTATACTTTTTTTAAAAAATATATTTCAATAAATACTTATATATTTTCATGTTATTAATACTGCAACTTTAAATGCCAAGATAATTGATACGCATTGTTGGAGAACGAATAAATTCAACAAACAAATATATTTAAAATTTATACAGATGAAAATGAAACTACACGAAGGTATGAGTCTGGAAGTACTGAATTATTTTGCATGTAGTAAATGATCATATAAATTATAGCCAAATTATGTTAGAAGTGGTAATAAGACATTAATAAATTTAATATTATAGCAGAGCGTAGTTTAGTAATTGAACCGCCAACCATAAAATGTTTATATAATTAAATGAATAATTATTAGTACTTTTTGAAGAATTTTATTTTTTTTTTTTTTTTTTTTTTTAATGAAAACTTGAAAAATATGCAATTAGAAGACGATTAAAACAAGTAGCTTGAGAAAAAATTACATCAAAGTAATAGACAAAAAAAATCATCAAAAATATATTTTTTCTCGTACTTGAATTGGTTCAGTGAGATAGGCGGTACATTTATTTTTTGGTAAATCAATGACCAGTGCGCTCCGATCATCATAAAATCATAATAATCAGACGATGATAGCTGATCAAATGCACTCTTGTTTCACGACATTACGCAGATACTTCGGAACTATGGGCGGTAAAATTTTACTTAAAACAATGAGTCAAATGAAAAAAATGAAAGTGGTACGGTTGATTTTTTAACTTTTGTCCGAAAGCGTTTGATTATTAATTGTCAGGGTGAAATTTTGGTAAATCATTATGCATCGCATCATAATCGACAAATGTATCACGTAAAATGTACACCGTAGGCTGTGTCCACAACTGTTGGCGGACGAGGCCAATCGAATGTTGGAAGTCAACTCAAGGAATAGGTGGAAATGAATTCTGATTTTTTTAAATAATATTGTCGCTGGCGATGAACTATTAATGTTCAGCGTTGCAACTTAAAAAAGAAGGCTGACGCGATTAAGCCCAAATAAAAATAATATCAATTGTCTATTTCGATGCTAAGGGTGTGGTTGACAAAGAATTCCAAAAGGACGCACGATCACTATACTAACTACTATATAATACTAACTATAATCATATATATATATATACACATACTAACCACTATATAATCGGTTGAAAAAAATTCAATAAAAAGATTTTCGGAAGGACTCGTGGAAAAATATCACTGACACTTGCATCGTGACAAATTTATCAAATGATGTGTCTGTGCATTTGCGAGTCACTCCCAAAAATACATGGAGATAATGTTACTTCAGCTACTCTATTTTTTATTTTGATTTTTTTCTATTCTAATGATTAAGTTCAAATTTAAAGGAGGTCATTTTGACAATTTTAATGATTTTCCAGCGTTTATGAGAACAGTTTTAAAGAGGACTTTAATATCTCGTTCCTCGCACAGAAACTCTAATTAAAAAACTATATAAAAACTTAAAAATAATATTTTAAAGAGTATCAACAATTTGTATTGATGTTTTTAATAATTCATTTTTGAAAATATATATTTTTTGATATTAATTGATATTTAATATTTTAGATTATTAGTTTTATTCTCGAAGCGCACGTATATATTTTTAAACTATTTCAGTTTAAAATTATATATAAATATTTAAAATTATGATAATTAAAATGCTATCAGCGTTTCTTTATAAATTAGAAATTCAACAAAATTATTTTTTTTAACTTATATAGAAATTTCTTTTTTGTATTATTTATTTTAAAATTCAAGTGTCAATGTAACGCAACTAATATAAACTCGATTCCCTTTGTATGATTTTGTTATTTTTTTTTTAAATACAATAAAATTAAATTATAATAATATTTATAACAAAAAAAAAAAAAAATTCCTGAAATAACTTTATAAAATTTTATTTTAATTTTAATTTTGTATTTTCTTTAAAGTGATTAGTCTTAAAATAATTATAATACTCATTACTTTATTGAATGTTGTAATCAATTGTTTAATCCTGTACTCGCCAATGAATATGTAATAAATTATATTGAAGCTAAGAATATTTTCATTTTTTAGTTAATAATTAACATTACTATTTTATTATAATATGTATTAATTTTATTTTGCTTTATATTAAAATAAAAGATTTCATTTTGGAATTATATTACTTATAAAATATTATTCTATGTGATTTTTAATCAAATATAAATACTACTATATTAATATTTAGATTATATTTATTCATCAAAGATCGAATAAATACCTTATTTAACTTTTAATGTAATTATGAATATTTGAATAGTATATCTGTTGTATTAAGCATTAATCTTTTAAAATTTATTAATTGACTTTATTAATTATATTTAATAAAGTAAATTATAATAAAATAATATCTAGAAAGCTAAGGAATGGTGGCGGTAATTTGTTTTTTAACTGTATAAGGTTGTAAATATCAACTTACAAAGATATAATTAATTATAGATTAACTAGTTAAGCCACTTATTGTTTTGTAAATGAAGTATATTTTTTAGTAAAAATGTAAAAAAGTTGGCGTATATACGAAGTGTAGAATGTCCTTTTAAATTTTAAATTTAAATTTACAAAAGCATATTAAAAATTTCATTTTTTATCCAAAATAACCATATTTACATTGCTCTGCGCATTTAAATCTTTTAGAATTATATTTATTAAATAATATTAGAATACTTAAAATAATGAATGAAAATTTGGCATTTAAAAATTTTACGAGCCCGGTATATTTAATTGAATAGTGTATATTGATTAATGAATGAATTGTAATGATATTTTTTTTATTATTTATATTTGCCTACGAATTAATTTTTGAGCTTAAAGACCGTAATTATATTTAGGAAATTTTTAGTTACTTGTTAATTTTTAATTTTATGCATGCATTAAAATTACATTAAAATATGATTCTCTGAGAAATATTATACATCATAAATTATAGAAGAAACTAGTGTATTGTAAATTAACAATCATTATTATTTAAAAGTACGTTTTAATTGATTTGGTATTAGTTAATAAATAATATGTATCTAAAACTGTAGGCTAAACTAAAAATATCTAACCAAATCTTAAAACACCTTGATATTAAGATCAATTAGTTGCTTAACTATGTAAAAAAAACAAATTAAATGTATAAAATAATTAATAATTAATTATTTTGTGTATCTGAGGAAATATATATTCAAAATAATTTAAATTTGATAAATCATAAATCATTTACTTACTAAAATTTTTTACATAGTTTTGCTCTTTTACGGTAATCGTATTATTGCAAAACGAATATGCACAAGAAAATTTTATGTATAATTAAAATTTTCGCGTATTGAAAAAAATCACGATTTCTTTAATTTTTTATTGTAATTTAAGATTCAAAATTTTAATTCAGAGATTAAAATTATCTGGAATCAACAATATTTATGAAGATCCCAAAAGTTCAGTATATTTTCCAGTTTGAATATTAGTTAGTCTATAAGAGTTCATTGGAAGTGAGTTTCTAGATCAGCTCTCTCTCTCTCTTCGTGGTGCTTTTTTAATCATCATATTCCGTGGATGTTATACGAATATCAAATGGTCTGTAAATCTTAAATATCCTCAAGGCAGTGTTATCCGTAGCACAAAAATTCACGATCGCACGTCCAAAATTTTCCCACACAGCTACATAAATTTTTGCAGCAGATTGCCGAGTGCTGGTTTATTACGTGGCGAGCAGATGGGTAGTGTCTCAGTAAAATTGGCCTCGGTGTCGGAGCGCACAAACATGGATTATTCCCTTACTCTCATTGAGTTCAGTGCTCGATCCATATTGCAGAAGCCGTGATAGCTCGCTCGTAAATAGTTAGAATACTTTACGTTTCCGAAGAGCGAGAGTGCGAGTCTCCCTCGCTATCGACTCCATCAATATTCCTTCCATTTATGCGAGTTCATGCAAATCACCCCCATCACCTTTGGTCAATTCTTTTTTTTCCCCCAATTGCAGATCGATTATCGTTGCTCGCGAATTTAATAATGGCATCGGTGGCAGTGGACCATTTACCAACAAATGACAGTATTTCGGGTTGCCACAAGTACAAGTTGCGTCGAGGTCATATGTACAAATTCCTTTCCGTCTTGGTTGGTGGGGTTGGTGTCTGAAAAAGCTTTACCCAATCCTTCTTTCAATATTAAATGAAATTAATGAAAATACTCCGAAAGAATCGCCGAAATATTTTTTACAACCAACAGTCTCTGTACAGATCTCTCAACCGAAAAAATACGTAGTGCTTGGCCAGTATTTTAAAAATTATTTTTAGCTTTAAGGCCGATAGTTCTTTGATTTACTTAAAATTTTGCGCATCTTCAATCTATTTCAACTAATTGTAAAATTGCTGTGTCATATAGCAAGTAAAAAACAATAATTTTTACTAATATGATTCATACAATAATTTAGTCAATACAAATTATTGTCTACTTTTTACATAATTTTATTTAATACATTTCAAAAGCACTAAAAAGGAAATTATTCGAAATGATAAAATGCTTGTATTTTTTTTTTTACATATAATGCACGATGACACAGAACAAATCGAAAATCTTAATTGAGGAAGATGGTTTTGTCCTTGCTTTTTTCCAGTAAGGCTTATAAACTATATGTGGTAAAAATTACGCAATAGATTGTATTATAATGTGAATAAGGAAAATTTAAATTATAATTGGATTATAATAATTATACTGATTGGATGAAATTAAAAATATACTAGATTTTTTTTCCGATTGCGAATAGGGGTTTCAGACCATGGAATAGTTTTTCACTAAAACTTGAAGTAGGAAATAATATTGTACATGTATGTATAAAATATATCAATTTTAAACAGTGTATCAAAGTATGGATAGTATATTGACAATTGATTTCGTACATTCGATGAAATACAAATCAGTTGGGTGGGATTACTTCCCAATGATGATGAGAAAAATTTCAAGGAGTTTAGTCTAATTATTGAAATGCTTGAGAAAAATTATGCTTCCAAACATTTTTATCATTTATAATCCGTTTTAGTTTTCGAAAATAAATTGATGCCTCATCTCAAGTTTCTCTTTTCATTCATTCTTTATTCAATTCTTTTGCCTTCAGTAATTAATTTTATAATTTCTATTCGTATTCGTAAACTTATATATTTGATTTTTCCTTTGTAAAATATTTCTGCATATCTCAAATTATGAGAGGAAATAAAATGTAAAGATAAATTAGTCACACGAATATTTCGTCGGATATGACCATAAGAAGAGCAGAAGACACAAGTTTAACAGAGCATTATTGCAAATATAATGAAATAAACTAAAAAATATGTTCAGGAGTGTGCACGGGACTGTAAATTAACGTGTGCGAAATCGAAAATATGATCAGTTTGGCGATAAAGTTTATGCTTATTAATATAATGCTTATAGTGCAGGAGTCGAAATGACATCGATATTTGACTTAACACGTGGACGGGTCTATTAACTGTGACCAACGCAATTTATAATGACGTCACCGTGCAATATCTCCTTCATGGTTGGGTTGGCATGGACTGTGGGCGCTCACGCGTTGTTTAATATAATCTCATATGAGTGAGTTAATGTCACAGGCTCGGCGTTAGATTATGTGATGATAAAAGTCCGAGTGTCTATGCTTTAGGTGGACAATATTTCGATGTCGGACTTTTTAAAATCCGGTGCATCCGATCAATTTCCGCCGAAAAGTTTATATCACTATCGAGTTGCCGGTGTCGAAGTTTTGGTTATTTTATAGGATTTTGTTAGAAAATTCAATGGTATCACCTTTTGCATTCAGTTTTGATACGCGCCACCTATTATTGCGAAGAGTCTTGCATATGTAACTGGTAATGCTCGGATTTTATTTACAACACGGGTGCGACACTACTCAAATCAGTTCGTATTTTCACAAAAGATATTAATTATTAATGATATTAGGTCTTTTTTAATCACTCATTTTTATTTTAAAAATAAACGTTGTAGCATTAATGAGCTTAATGTATTATTTAAATAATACAAGCAACAAAAGTATTAAAGGTTTACTATTATGAGTGTAATAGAAATTTCTATATAACATTTTATATTATAAATAAAATCATATCATTTTCTGCGAATTAATATATTATATATTATAGTATTAATTGCTAAATCGATTTTAATATCATTATTATGTATTTTCTAAGTAAGCGATATTAAATTTCTTTAAATTATATGATGTAATTAAATGTTAAAAATAAAACATAACTTAATAAGCCATGTGATTATTGTATTAAAATATTATTAATTTAAAAATTTTTTATAATTTTTTTTCTCGTTCTATTATTTAATTATTCCATAGTATAAATTGGTTTTGAAATATAATTAACAAAAAAGTTAATATATAAAGTTAATATTGTTTGCACTTAAAATAATA
The DNA here is from genome assembly GCA_018907245.1 of Eupristina koningsbergeri. Taxonomy (NCBI): domain Eukaryota; kingdom Metazoa; phylum Arthropoda; class Insecta; order Hymenoptera; family Agaonidae; genus Eupristina; species Eupristina koningsbergeri. The sequence continues at coordinate 2,165,096 of JACCHV010000029.1, read as the reverse complement.
ACTATTTCTAGTTAGTTAATGTTTTTTTTCATAAAGATAGCTAGTAATAAAATGAAGTTTCAATTGTACAAACTGAGTAAAGTGTGAAATGAAAATTATAGATCAATGGGAGCGAAGGATTTGTCCGAAAATTATTATCTCTCTGTCTCTCTCTGTATCCATTTTTGTATGTATCTCTCATCGTGAATTTTTATCTCTCTCTCTCTCTCTCTCTCTCTCTCTCTCTCTCTCTAATCTATTTTTTCTGTCGTTTTCTTTTTTTTATAACGAGACTCATTTTTCACTATTGCACTTTCATAATACAGTTCCGAAAAGAGGAGAGTACGAAAGTAAACCGCGAACGATGTACCATTTTTCCGCAAAGACTCCGTACAACATTAATCAAACTCTAGTACCCAATAAGTTTCACTGAACGAAGGCCTCCTCTTACTCAGTACATGATATAAGCTTCTTTTTTTTTCAATTTTTTTCATTTTTATAAACTTATTCCGTCTTCTTCTTAGCTATAATATTGAACATCCTGTTAAGCTACTTTCGAAAGAATAAAAAAGTAACAGTATTTCAATTGCTGGTGTAGATTGGCTCATTCATTTAAAGTCAATTGAGATTAATCGAGCTCAATATAATATAATAAAGATGATAAACATATTTCATTTATTTTTATATTGAGTTATTAAATTTTTGTAAGGTATGCTTATTACATTAAGATTTCAAACTTTATTAACCAGTAAATTGAAGTATAGACTAAAATTTTAATATTTAAATAAGAGTATACTTTCACGTACATTATTTATAAGTTTTTTTTAATTAAATAAAATAAAAAGAAAAAAGATGTTTCAAATATTATTTTTTTGTTAGCGCTAAATTTGTTAAATACATCGATATTTCACATTTATCATATCAATTGCTAATTTTGACAAATTTTAAAAATTACAATAATTTTTTTAATAAACCATTATTTTAATGGACAAACATTTTTATCAATCATAACGTAAATTATATCATTACATTATTTTCTAAAAAAGGAGTAAAAATGACATTAAATATTCTATATTTCAATATACAATGGAGTAAAAAAAAGTTACTACATACTCGAAAATTATTTACAAAATTAAAATTATTTAATTTTAATTCACTTATAATTAAAGTGTAACGCTATTAAAAAACCAATAATGGAATTAATTACTTGTAAAAGTAAGTAGTTTTAAATAATTTTAATAGCTGTTACAAATTATATCGACAAAAATTTATTTATCCATAATAAATATCTGTATTATAGATATCTAACAAATTTCTTACACCTCCATTGATATCAATGTTAATTTTATTTATATCATATTTATAAAAACTTATCAGTTTTCGATATTTCCTCAATCTTATTGCAGCTTAAATTATTAAAACTGGAACGATATTTTACCTTAGACTCAAGAGTATTTTATTAATCTTATTTACGTGGTCATAGGTTTTTGTAAAGAACAAATTTTGGAGTGGCTTGATCTTGTCTTGTTGCGATGTCCATGGACTTTTGTACGCATACACATATTGATGTTGGAGCTGAGGTTGAATATCTTCTCATCAATTCAAAATTAGACTGTAAACAACATTAACTTTATTATTAATTAAAGAAAAGTAATGGTAGTTAGTAATTATTAATTATTGTTATTATTGCTATTTTTATATTTTGAATAAATATTCATATTTTTATTTCGTGCATCAAAGATTAATTTCACGATAGATATAATTTTCATTAATAATAAGATTATAACACGTAAATACAATTAGTATTTATTAATATTATTATCAGTAAAACTACGCAATCAAATATAATTACGTCTTAGAATATTAATTTTGTTTTCTGAATTTTTAGATTATAAATAAACGCTTTAAATCGACTCTGATTATATATATTACGTCCTATTAAAATTTACTTTATATTTTTATAAATATATATGTTCTAATAAAACTTGTATGATTTATTAACGCTTATTGTTATTTTTAGATCAATCAGTAAAGGGTTGATAAAAAAATCGATCTTATATTTGTATTTTTTAAATTTATTATATCATGTGTGTATGTATTTATGTTACACATAAGTATGAGTTGGTTATCCTACTTGTCATCTTAATCATTTCTTTAGGTTCCTTAGTTTATTTGTCATTAGAATATTTTTTCTCATTAAATATATTATTTTACTTGTTAAATATTTCAATAGAATTAATTTTTATCTGTGTGTACTTAACAACAAACTCTCCCACGCTGCGAGTCTTAATACTATAAGACCCGCTAATATTACTCTAGTTGCTACTCTTAAGTACATTAGCGACTTGTAGTTAAGGATAACATTTGCCCTCTATCGAGTGCCTTACAAGTCATATTATCGTAACTATACCATTTTATTAAAATTAAAAACTGTTTTTGTATTATTCATTTATAAAACTAGCAGTAAAAAATTTTTTAAATTAAACAATTATAATTAATAAGTTTTATGTGTAAAAAATTTTTTTAATTCAATTGTTAGGATCGCATTAGATATCAATTAACTGTTTAAAGTTTATTAGAAAATGAATCGTTCGTGTGTGAGTTCGGTGGTTCTGATCGGATTACTACTGTAAACTTTATTACTATTTATATCCTTTTTCTATATTCTCTCTCCCCCCTCTCTTTATCTCCCGCTCCTTCTCTCTCTCTCTCTCTCTCTCTCTCTCTCTCTCTCTCTCTCTCTTCAACGTATGCCACTGATTATAGAGATACATTATAGATTAGAATTAATTCTAATTTTCATTTTTATAACTACGGAATCTACAGATAATGTGCATGTATTTTTAAAAAATGCTGATACAAGTTATCGATTGAGACAATAACATGCACGTGTGGATCTATAAATCATTTTGATGAAGAAATTAATGGAATAAATAAATTAAACAAAAGAAGAAATGAAAATGACAACCGAAAAAAAAATCTTTAAGGAGTTATAAATTGTATATATAAAATCAATTAATTTAGATCCAGCATGCGTATAGATCGGTTTTAGCGATTTTAAATAAAGATAAATATAAAATTAAATAATGCTTTAAAGGTTTAGAATGTCAGGATTAGTTTTTAATGCAAGGATTTTTTTTCGAGCAAGAAGTTTTTTTACGCCAGTTAAATAAATTGTAAAAAGCGTGCGTATCTAATTCAAATATAAATTTAGCATAGTTTTAAACAGGAGATCGTTTTAACATTTAAATTTCGCGGGCGATTTCGATGGCAGTCGTGTGGGGTCACTAAGGGAGAAAATTTAAGGGAAAACGTTTAGAGAGTGAAAAACTTTGAAGAAAATTTGCATTCGCTCGAAGTTGTCGAGTTAGTGCAATTTAATTTTCCTAATTGTCTCGTTAATTTTTTTGTAATTTTTAAATCATAAAACTATTATTATTAGAATAATTAAATAAATTTATTTAGACATGTCAAAATACGATTATTGTATGTTTTATATTAATTTTATATATATAAATATTGATTTCGCATTTGAGAAAAAGTTTCTTCGTTTTCATCCAGGGATTTTGAATGCAAAAAAGGGTAAGTATATTTTTTAATCGATTTTGGAAATCATCTTGAAAGAGAATAGTATGAATAAAATATATATATATTTTATTTACAAAATTATCGACTACAAATAATGGTTTAATATTTATCAAAGATAATCTAACATGTGCATGACTGCGTGTGAGATTTTGTTCCGAATAGGTATTATTATTATTCATAATATTAACATTATAAATTCAGTACAAATACCAGTTTTTGAAATTAAAGATGATTTTATTTTTATTTTAAAACTCAAGAAAAAGAATTTATTAGTAAATTTTTTAAGAAACCTTAAATAAAGAAAACTTACAGATTTAATGGTAGTTTGGTAATTATTATTTAGTTTGCAGCTTGTGGAACATAAGGTGGCATATATGGTCCTCTGAAAATATACTGCATGGCAACGACTATCAGTTGAGGCGCATTCCACCTGATAATATAAGAACTTCCTGAAACAGAAAAGATATTATGTGTTTTTACAGATGTCTATATTACCATTTTTATTGTATATAAGAATAAGAGTGGAGAAAAGAAATGGTAATCAATTAATTCAATACCATTATTAAAAATTATGTAAGATTTCACAGTAATGGACTTTAAAAATTTACTTAAACATTTTTTTTATTTACATTTTTTTTGCATATTAACTATTTTTTCTTGTTATCATTACTTAGTTTTTTAAGACAACGTGTTATTCAAAATAAAACTGCATCTGCATTGAATACAGTATTTCATACAAAAAATATGTTTTATTTTCTTCTTTCCAATTCCTTGTTTTATTTTGTATTTTATATTTTTTTATGTTAAAAAATATTATAAAATTCCGTAAATAATATATTACAGGTAAATAAATAGAACGTCATAAATCTTTTAAATTCCATTATAAATGATATTAATTAATATATGCAATATTATAAATATAAATTGAAGTTTGTGCTTTTGATATAATCTAATTTTATTTATTTTTTTTATCTATTAAATATTTCTTAAATCAGTTTTATGTGGAATTAAAACTTATTGCTGCAACTCTTTAAGAAATTCCTAAAATTTTAGTTTGCGTTTTAGTGGTAAAGAAACGATGAATTATTTTGTACTATTAAAAATGCTTTTCTCAGAGAATTACCTTTGCAAAAATCTTATAATTATTTGCTATTCTTAGAAACTAGTACTTTTCAATGCTTCTATTTAAAATAATAATTTAGTATATCCATAGATTTTTTTTCGATAATTATAAATAAAATGTTTATTAAATAATCTAATTTGTACTATAAAAATGAAGATATATATAAAAATGTTAACTCGTAATTATGAAGATGTTGAGTAAAGCCGATGGATAAAAATTAAAATCTGCAAGTTGAATATTTATAAGAATGTAAATTGTATTTCGTTCTTCTGATTCAGATATATTTCGTTAACCTAACCAGATATATTGAGAATTAATAAGAATTTTATCGTTTTTCTACAATTTTAATTTAAATACATTGATCTCTATTCTTAAATTTTATGTTATATGAAAATAATTTAAGATACATATTGTTATGCAATATATTCATTTTCTCAACCTCATTTCTTTTACTAATTAGGAAAATGGATTATTATTAAACTTACAGTTGGTCATATCTACAATAATACTTTAAAAAAAAAAAAATTTTTCTATAAGTAGTTGATTTAACTTAAGAAAAATTTAAATTTAATTTAAGAAAATACAATAATTTTCAAAAAGTAATTTTAATTTTTCAATATAATCTACTTTTAGGTTGAAGCAATTTTCTCAGCGAGTTAAATAATTTCAAAACCTTGCTTATAATAAAGAAATTCTCTTTGAAATTCTCAAAATACTATAAATAGGAGATTTAAGCTCTTTTCTGTCATCAAAATGTTGATTTTTTCAAAATTTTTTTTTTTTTATAAATAGATAAGAAATCTGGAGAATAAAATTAGATGAATAGGTTATATGCAGAAGACATTTAAAATTTAGTTTCGTAATTTTAACTATCTTAATCACAGACCTGTGAACTAGTGCAATTTTTCAATAATAATGACGATCAATGGTTTTTTTTAACATATTCATTCTATAAAAATTATTTCATGCATATGCCAAAAAACGGTTGCTATTGCACTATTAGCGGTCGGAGATGTTTTCTGATTTTTTAAAAATTTTTAGATCATTATTTTAATTATTCTTTAGTCTCAATAATATAATAATGAATTAATATCTTATTTATTGCTGTGATAAATTTGAATTTTTTTTCGGTGAAATATAACAAAAAAACTCCCGATTCAAATAGCCACAGCACGTTTTCGTTTAATTATGAACAAACGTAGAGCTTGTTTTAGACACATCTATTTCATGCCGAAATTTGTAGTTAATATTTGATGCATAGAACTTTTGTAAAGGACAAATTTTTACACGTTTAAAAAATTTACTAATTTACTTTTAATAGCTACCAAACAAATATTAGTGAAGATTCAAACTTAATCTTCTTAAAAATCATACAGATTTTACATTAATTTTGGTACTTTTACTTTAGTTTCAGTTTTTTTTCACTCCTAATATAAAAAATTTATCTATGTCTTCATCAAGCATATATATATTAGTGTATTCGTATTTAGTTAATTTAGTTCATTTTTACTCATTATTAATACCGTTACTGTACGGATTCCGTTTGATGATTACTTTGTGTTTATGATAGAAAAGTTAAAAGCTGATATATTTTGAATTTGCATTTATGCTTGTACAAATGAAGCAGGGAAAAAAGCCTTTTCATTTAGATCAGGCAATAGAGAGCTTTTTAGGTCATTAGCGAAATACAGAAATCTGAAATCATTAAAAATCGAAAAATAATACGTAGTTTATCGAATTCTAAAATTCCACTCTAAATATTTTCCGAACAACTCATTTATATTCAGTTTTAATGTAAAAATGTATTTTTTTTTATTTTCTTTGTTGTAAAATAAAAAGTTGTAATAATAATGTAGTAGTAGCCATGGATAAATCTCAATTATAAAATCAAATTATGATGAAAATTCATTTTTATATAAACCGATTGGTAAATTAAAAGTGAAGATATTTTTAAAAAACCAGAAAATTTTTAAAACAAAATAAACCATTTTAACGGCGTCATTTTTCAATCTTTTAAACTCTAATTTGGGGGAATTTAAATAATTTCTGTATATTTCATTTTTACAAAATTTCAGCTTAATCGGATTGATAGTGTTATTACAATTTTATTTTTGTTAAATTATGTAAATATTTTTAAAATTTATTTAGCTAGATCAGTTATCAGATTTTAATTTTTTAACCAAAAACGGTCGAGGCGGGAAATTCGACATGGAGTGAGGAGAAGAAGAGATGAGGGGTTAGTTATTCCGTATTTCACTTCTATTACTATATATTCGAATCCCATGGTTCTTGTTCGCCCCCCCCCCCTAGTTTTCTATTATAAGTTTTTGGTTATATTATCTGCATTTTCTAGATTATGTGAAAGATATATTTATTGAGTTTCCATTGTAATATAATTATATTTTTTAAAGCCACCGAAAAAACTAAAATTGGATAGTGTATAGAACTAAAATAAGCTTTAAAATTTTTTTGCATAATTTAATTAAAAATAAAATTATAATAAAACTCATAATACGATTAAGCTGAAATTTTGCACAAATATAGTAAATATAAATTACTTTAATGTCCCTGAATTAGACTTCAAACGATTAAAAAATGACATTATTATCAATATTTATATTAATTTAAAATTTTTTTGGTTTTCTGCAAATTTCTTTACTATTTATTTATTAATCGGTTTATATAAAGATAAATGTAATTTTATTAGCTAAAATTTATTCATGGATTCTATTAAATTAAATTTACAATTAATTATTTCAAATAATTATAAAGGATGTAAAATAATCCATTGTTTTTTATTCTAAAATTTAACTCAAAACATTTATTGGCTAATATTTTCATAAATAATTTTTTTAAAAATTTTAATATACATAGATTACTGTATTTCACTAATGACCTATAAAGTGTTCTATTGTTTGGTTTAACAATCTATTTTGTTTATTTATAACATGATTGTTGAAATAATTATTTTCTACTTTAGTTTTAATTTCTTTTCCTATCAATAAAATAATATAGTTCAATTTTTTATTTTTTTTATTATTTTTCACATTAAATAAGCGAAATTTTGTTGTTATACTAAATTCATTCTTTGAACCCATTTTAATTTATCTATATTAAAGTTTATTTGAGATTCTAAAAAATACAATTCTATTTTTTTTTCTATTTTCTTTCTCAATACAAGGGACATCTTATAAATACTGAAATATATATTTCATTTTTCCGACTATAAAGATTTATTCCGTTAACTACAGTACTGAAATTTTAATTCGATTACTTTTATAATTATTTTCTACAAAATATTATCTATATAATATCTCAAGATTTTTAATGATTAAATACCTTGCTATACACTGTGTGTTTGTTTGCAAAATTCTTAAAATCTTTTTTTTTAACATTTAAATCGTTTGTTTTTATCAAATCAAGATTTAAATATATTGTGATTTTCTTTAATATTTTTACTTTATATATATTAATAATTTTATTTTTTCTTCTAAATTTGAGACACTGTGAAGATGACAACAATTTTTTTTTACAATAAATAAATTCATTTATTATCACAATATGCTTTAACAGCATGCAAGAACACATTCATAAACGTATATAATTTTTTTCAATGTTGCTGTTAAAATTTGATAAGCAATTTTTTTGCGAATCTTTGAAATTTTCCCTTTTTTCCTTTTAATAATTAAGCTATTGTTTAACCATAGAATTATTAATACTTAATCATAATATATAATAATTATACTATACCCTTCTAATTATAATTATAATAAGAAATAAAATAAATTAAGAAATTGAATAAAAATTAAAGCGTAAATTATTTGGGATTAATTATTGATTATTTGTATATTTTATTATAAATAGTAAAAAATTATATTTATTTTTTATTTCAACATATAGCTGACCTGATAATTTTATTTTATTATTGATTTAAAAAATTTTCTTGGCTATCATTAAAAGTAGTGGATAGAATTCTTTGATAATTAAACGAAAAAGCTAAGGGATTTTTGAATTCATACAAATATTTATATTTTTTATTAGAGAAACTAACAGAGGAAAAATTTATCACAAAGGCATTATTATGTAAAATACTCAAAAAATGAGAAAAAAAATTATAAATTTTATTTAGATGTATAATTATTTCATTAAATTATAGTAATGAGTTATAGAGAATTGATTATTATTGTAATTGAAAAAGAAAAAAATCACACGTAGAATAGAAAGAATAAATACTGTACTGAATTTAATTACTTGCACAAGATTTCAAGAATTCTGTGCTCGGTTACTGTTCTAGTCGAGTACAAAAATAGATTTACGAAATATTAAAGTCTCCTGTGAAGTAATACAATATTAAAAAATAATGTTATAAAATTGTGAATTAGCAGTATTCAAAAAATTCTGAATTGCAGGTGATATTATACAAATATTTTTGAGTATAAAATCAAAGTATTATACTGGATTGATCGACCATTCGCACTAAAAAATTGTTTGACAAAAAGAGACATTTTATCTTGGATTTTCGCGAACATGTAGCGAACAAAAATATATTATTACAATATTTATTTGGTTGAAATATATTAAAAATGATTTATTTTTTGTAGTCATATATCTACACGTTCATCCTTTCGTATGATAACACTTACTTTTCATCCTTATTTTTATTTATTATAAATTTTTGTTATATTTTTATATTTTTATGAATCGACTATTCATTTAAAAAGCTATGATAGTGAGTGAAAAAGAAGAAGAAATATTGTGAAAAACGAAAAATATTTTATCTAATCCAAAGTACATGAATTATTATTTTTATTTTCTATTTAGTTGAAGAAGTTAATAAGCTTTTCTTATCCGAGAAATTTAAAAAAAGATGATTTAAAGTATCCTAAATTAATTTTAAACATTATCCATTTTATTTTAATGTACTATTCCTTCAATTTAATAAATTACCTTGATTTTAATATAATTTTTGTCTTAAAAACAGTAATTATAACTCTCTATTTTAATGTGCAAATATAGATATATTAATTTAGTGAAACTTTAAAATTTTGTACTTACATTTGGACTATTCGTTTGGAAATACCATAATAAATAATTTATTAAAAGCGGTTTACTTTATATAAATTAAATTGGTTTGGAAAAGTTAAAAAGTATTTCTATATGTAGAAATTGTAATTTTTTAAAAAATATTTTTACATTTGTCATATAACTTAATACTTGAAAATATGATTAATGTATAAAAGTAAGTAGTACTAGTACTTACTTTTATACACTCGTTATAACTTAACTCCATTACTTTCATACTCTCATATATTTTAACTTTATAAGCATCTTCTAATAGTTTCTAAGTAAATAATACTTCCTAACTTGGTAAAAAATTTTTTTTTCGTACATTTTTAAGAAGTCGTAAGCAAATGTAAAGTATTTAATAAATTTAATCTACTCTTCTGGAGTATATTCACTTTATTAAGAGTTGAAATGAATAAATCAAAATATTATAAAATGATATAGAGAGAAGTAAATAAATAAGCTCGGCGCTCGCATTCGCAGAACGTTGACATTTTATCTTTTTCACAAAAACCATATTCAAATTTATTTGGCATTGACTCAATTTTTCGATTTGTGTGTACATTCCAAGTAGATACTTAGATGCGTGGGAGGTACATGCGAATGCACATATACACATGTACGTAAATAATAGTCAATGTTGTAGATTATACATAGTCACATTAAATACGTTACGCGAAGCAGTGAAGTATAAAAAGGAGAGCGGGACTTTGCATGCAAACGACTCCATACTGTATCACTTTTGAGGATTCACGATACCATGAAAGCTTTTATATGAAGAGACGACGTCTACACTTGCTTGGGTTTCTATTAGATCTAAATGCGAGCACGTTTACTTATGCGAATAAAAGCTCCAGAATCCTGGGGATGAGCGCAAAGGAAAAGGAGGCATCAAAAGTGGAGATAAAGATAAACAAATGAAAGGCAAGCAAGATAAAAAAAAGTTCAAAAGTATGTAATTATTAAAAAATAAACAGAGGGGTGTTGCGGGTGGCGGCGGAGAGGGGGAGGGGGAGGGGTGGACGCCTTCCGCTTTAACCCTCGAGGAATGATTTAAGTGCGTCTTTAGCTCGGCCTGCGCGCGCGTGTATAAACCGAAACACCAAGTACTCTCGAAAGTCAGCGTGCGGATAATTAATTAAGTTATTTATGAAAGTTAAACATCAAAAAGAGTTGTTAATTTTATGAGATTATTTCATGGACTGTTACTTTATTCTTGTAATTTTTTCGCTTTATACGTTCACTGCGTGTCCAGATCTTAAATCATATAAACCAAGATATTATTCATTGGTCTATATAAATATCAATATTTTTTCAACAAATAGACTAAATAAATTTTCAATTCTTAAACTAGCTCTTTATTATGTAAAGAAAAAAAAAATATATTTAATACATAATTTAATGCTCATAATATATAATCTTCAGATATTCATAACACAAAAAGAATATTTATTATCAATTTTAATATTAATTGCAAAAATTAAATGGAAAAATTCTATTATTACACACAATTTTTTTTTGTTTTTTTTTTTTTGTTTGTTTGTTTTAAATAATAGAATTTTAAATAGCCGATTTAAGAATATCTAGTTTTAATCGTCATCCACCGTACTGGATCTAACACTATCCGTTAACAAATTAAGTTAACAATTTAAGGTAATACAATACAAAAAGATGTATAAAAATACATAGCATTATATTAAACAAATGATTGTTCGATTATTTCTTTTACGATATATATCAATTAATAACTAACGTGCTCAATTACTCGTAAATTTATAAAAACTTTTGTAACAGTATAACCTTTTTATTTTAAGAGTTATATCCAATAATTTTTCTAATTAGAATTTTACAAAAGTTTCGAATAGATACATTTATTACTTTAAGCTCTTAAAATTTCTAAAAAAAATATTTATTAATTTTATAAACGTGTATTGTTTAAATTAAAAACATATATTTATAATGTTTTTTTAACATATCCGGATTTATTACTTAAAATTAGAATGATGATTTATCAAAATATATTAAAATACATGATTTTAATGGAATATGAGATATTAATAAGTTTCGTTAAAATCCGAAGAAACAGTGTAATTTTAAGAAAATAGGTGAGGAGTTCATAAGTCTCATTAAAATATAACTGACGTATTTCAGCGCTTGAAATATCTCCAGGCTTTTTCAATTACGAAAAATTGGTGATCACATTGGTTTTAAGGATAGCAATGAATTTTATATTTTACAAGCTGTTTTTGTACGTGACATGTTTTCACAAGTGCAATGTATTCTTTTGTGAGAGGGGCCGCATTATTTTTCAAAATTCATGCGCCGTTAAAAATGTTTTTTATTACAACGATAGTGTACATTTATTTATTTATGCTTGTCTAATAGGTATATATATCTTCATAAATTTATTATTCACAAAGGCTACAATAATCTAATTAAAAGAAATATCTCGATTTATATAAATCTCAAATTTATTGACCTTGTTGTTGAACTTGAATAATTGTTATTGAATTAATAATACATTATTATAGTAAATTTAAACACGTAATTCAACAAACTTAAAAAAAATTATGATTAATTTTTAATTTCAAAAACATGAATAATTGTTCAATAAGATTTATTATTATATTGAGAAAGTTAAATATTGTATTATATTATTACAGTATTATTATTCATACAGTTAATTCTTATTTACGATTATAATCACCTTGAGTAAAAAAAAAATTTCATTCTATATAAAATTAAAAGAAATATGATATATCAAATTTTAATAATAAATGAAAATGAATATGTTTCTCAACATTAATCCGAAAATAAAGTTTCATTTTTTGCATGTAAATACTGATAAACAAATAAATGAAAAAAATTTACAATAAAATTAGCATAAACAGTTTTAATTAATATCAGAACATGGTTTTTGCATTATATAGACATTAGAGATATATATAGATATTAATACTATTACTAGATAATTTCAATCTTATATAAAAATTAATTTATATATTTAATGAAATTCCATATGCATTTTTCCAAATAATATTTTTAAAAAGTGGATTAAAAAAATTAAAAAAATTAACGAATAAATAAAGTCAATAAATTTTGGAATAACATATTAAAAGTTAAAATAAAAAAAGATATAATTATTTCAACTTAAATTATATTCATAATTAAATTTTATTGAAATATGACTTTTAAAGATAAATTTATAATAAATATGACCGATTATATTTCATGAATAATGCATATATATTACTAAATTATTCCACTTAGTCCTAAGTTCAACTAATGGTCTGAATTATCAATTTCATAAAAAAGCATCTGTAACGGTAAGCTTATTCTGAGGCCAGGATAGACTGGCCGGCGTTCGGGTTCCCTTCCGCATCGGGTGCAGAGTTACCTTTATTGTGAATTAAAAAATGCGGAATTATTATCAGAAAAACATAAACTTTAATAATAAAATCAGAATTTAAAATATTACAGTATTTTTATCGGTATGATTTTATATAACTTAAGAAAAGGATAGCGCGGTAAACGTTTAATAAACAATAATTATTAAGACGGCGCGGGGGTTGAGTCGAGTGTTTGACAAGTGTTCGAGGCGACGCAGCAAGGTGTTCCCGGTTGTCCAGGAAGCACCTTGACGGCGTCCTGGCCGGGCATTCAAGGTCGAGAAGCTAGGGCGTGCGGGGACGACGGTCCAGTTTTCTGCTCGAGACTAGCTTCTCAGTTTTACACTTTTTGCCGGCGGTCCAAAGATCAAGAGGGAAGCCGGTGAATACATCGACCGCCCTTTTTAGTGAAGACGCGGCCGTCACACACTTACAATTATTTTTACTAACATTAATTCAAAGCTACCTACTTTCAGCTTTGTTAATTTTATTAACACTAAATTCTTAAAGTAATTAGTGAAGATTTAATAAAAAAAATGTTTACCAATAACAATTATGATAGAGATAATATTATTTTTTTTATCACAAAAATTAATTATAAGTATACATTCTATGAATTTGTCAAAAAAAATAATGTATAAAATAAATAATAAAAATCAAATTACAAGTATTTATATTAACGCATTCAAAATAAAAATAATATTAAAAATATTTAAGACAATCAATAAATGCATACAAATTTTTATTATTTACAAATATTTCATATAAATATATAATCATTGGGTCTTCCTATATGAACAATATTTTTTAGATTTCGAAAATTAATAAAAAAAGTTTTTCATCATCACTTATGTTTGTAATTAATAATAATCCAACATTCTTTTAGAATAAAAATTTTATATAATTTTTGGAAGTTATCTAGTTTATTACATTCAAAATCAATTATTTCTTACATATTTTGATAGTATATTGTTTCAAACATTATATCTCCAATTATTAAAGTTATATTGTAAATATTTTAAAAATAATAGAGTAATATATCAGAGTAAAACCTCGTCCATTCGCTTTGTAAACTGAAGATCGACCAGATATGCTCATTGTTTTGCTTTCGAATAATAGTTAATCGTTTGTGTGTTATAATAATAAGCCATGTAGTTTCCTAAGTAATAAATATAAGAGACAAATATTAATTATAATATAACTATCTTATAAGATAATTAAAAAAATTATGGTGTGGTACGCATGAAGGGGTTGCTTCTGTTCGGGCATTTCTGTTTTCTGAAATGCATCAAAGTTTCTAAACATTTAAAAATGATGAAGAAAAGTTACCAAAAACCAAAAAGTTCTAAAGTTATATCTTTATGAAATATTAACAAGTAGAAAGGAAAAGATTACGTAAAAATAGGTACATGTTAGAGGAGTAAACAAGTGTGGTAGATACGCCTAATACTTTAAGCTATAGACTAGAAGTGTCACGTACACATGTAATTTTGCTAATTTATATGATACAAAAATCGAACAATCTTTTACTTATATATGTTTTCAGGAATTGTATTTTTGGATATATTAAAGCATTGGAATCTCGAAACTACTGTTTATTTTTTATACACGAAAAAGTATTCATAAAGTCATTGGAAAATACTAATTTCTGACTTTTATGTTACACGTTCAAATTCATAAACTCACCTTATCTTTCGAAACTAATACTTAAATTATAATAAAATATAATTTTATCGATCCCATGGATCATCACTACTGATCATAGATCTACAGCTTTTCGATCAAATCAACAGGAATCTGAAACATCGAGTAATAATACGAATCTATGGATAAATGTACAATTTATACAATAATTAATGTACGTCTAGAAATTGAGGTTTCATACCCAACAATTTTTAATTAGATAATTGCATAAAAAGTACAAATAGAATGATGATTATATTTTTATTATTAAGAGCTCTGTAGGTGTGAATACAAGGTACATAAAGTGGAGCCGAATAAACTAGTAGTATTTTGGTATGTATTTCCCATAAACATTTGTACATGCACATATTCTCATTAAATTTATCACATTCTTATACAAGTGTTCTTAATACTAAATATTTAGGTATTTATATTTATTAAAATTATAAGAATTAATACATAAATATATTAAAAAATTACAACAGTATTTTTACATAAAATTACCTAATTTTAAGACGCAATAATACGTGAGCATTATAAGATGTGTCAATCGTGACGTCACAATTTTGAATATAAACAGTATATGCTTCAGTTAAATTGGTCTGTGTATGTTAGTTGTGATATTTTTTATCAAAATATTCATTTTTGTTCATCTGTTTTATTATTTTGTTTGTTTTTGTTTGCAAATTTTTTAGTGAGATTTTGTTTATTATTTTGTATGTATTAGAATTTTCCGAAAATTTTTCCATTTTTGTATTATATCTCTTCACACTGATACATACAATCACATTACCTTTATAGACATTAGTGAAAAATACATTCTCATTGTTTTTTAAAAAAATTTTTGTCTTTTAAAGTTTTTGATTTTGAAAGTTTGTGTATTTTTATTGTCAATATGTGTTTTGTTATTGATATTCTTTTTTATGTAATCAATAATTAATTCTCGAATTCCATCTCTGCTTGATCATTAATATTAAAACCTGGTAAGATTGTCTTAATATTTTTAATCGTATTGAAATGATATTATATGTACAGTTCTTATTTAAATTATAACGCGGCCCGAGAAATCTGGTATCAATATCATAGTCCGGTATATTTATATCAGTTTGATTGTCCACTGTTTTCTATCATTTTGACTAAATTGTACATTATCTTTTTTTTTATTTTATTTTAAAATCAAATAATTTAGTTTTCATCCAATCTTTTATTTTATTTTTTATTGACATAAGTATTCTCTATTTCACATTTTTAAAAAAGAATTACTTATTAAGGTACTATTAATAGTGGACCTCATTATTTGAATTTTTGATGTATTTAATCTTTTAAGTAACTTATTTTTGTGTGCATAATGTCTTTAATAAATAATATGACCATCTAATTACACATATTATTTCTCATCTTATCAAATTTATTGGAGAAGCACTTACTATAAAATTGTGTCGATTGTAGTTTTATAATATGCCAAATTTATCATTTTTAATTATTTTAAAATGTTTTGCTTCGCACAAAAAATGCATTTTAAACCCATTCTCTATTGGTTTTTATGTATTTTTTGTAAACGTCAATTTTACATATTAAGTTTGTGGATATCAATGTCATTTAGAAAATTTTAGTTCGAACTTATGCATATCTACATGAATTTATGAACACATTTCATCGAAACCCAACTCATACATGAATCCATCGAGAATGGATTTCTCAGTAATTTGTAACTATAGTCAGATGTTCTTGACATTTTTTTCATATAAAATAGCGTAAAATATCTCAGCATTATAGGAAATCAATATATATATATAATAAATTTATACATGATCAACTATAGAAAAGAAAGCACAATATTAAAATTTTATTGTTAAATAAATAATTTAAAAAAATAAAAACATTAATTTATTTTAAATTAAAAGGAGAAATAAAAAAATATGCTAATTTAATTGAAATACATTAAAATGTATTATGAACGCCACAAAAACTTAAAGCAGCTTTTATTATTTATCTTTATATAATTTTATTGATTTAATAATATTTAAATTTTATTTTCAAATAATAATAATAATAATAAAGAAATTAATAACTTTACTATGAAACATATAATTATTCATTGGATTCAATAAAATTTTTGATTTTGTACAGTACATGTTTTGATCAAATTTTCAGAGATTTACATCGGATAATTAAAATTTTCCAGAGTAAATGAATGTTTTTTTTTATTTTCTACTATATATGTAGTATACTATTATAAGTGAAACTTCTGATTAAAATAAACAATTGTAATAATATCATAATGTACGGTCAACTCAAAAAGAAAAGAAGTGAATTTAAAATAACATATATGTTTCGAAAAATTTTGTCTGTATTTCCACTTACCACTTAGAAAATGTTTAAATGTGTACTTCTGTGTTTATATAAATTATTACATAAGATCCTTTTGACTTATTAATTTATAATTTTTGAGGACACAATAATTGATTGTACTGAAGTATACTATACACCACATTTTATGAGATAAGTATTTAATTGGATTTCGAAGTTTTCAATGAGATAATAATTTTACTTAAAAAAAAAAAATTAATTTTAAGAAATTTATGTACCAGCTCATTGGAAGTTTCTCTTAAAAAATTTATAAAAACGATAGATATATGTTAATAAATTTATATTTTAAAAAAATCATTGAAGTACCCGTCTTTGATGTGGATAGTTTCCTCCGAAAAACGGAATAGAAGATCTTTTTGTAATTATTCATATCGATAGGTTTTTGCTGACACCGTGGATGGATCTTCTCAGAATCATTGCTTATTGTGGCGATTTAGTGTATACAAAGTGTAGTAGAGTGTGGGAATTTTCTTTGGGAAGCTTACAAGAACAATGACATTTTCAATTAGCTTAATATATTGATAAGAAATAAAAGGAATAATGAGAAGAGGTAAAAAAATTAAAAAACCTATTGCAGCAATACTTCACAAAAACGGTAGAATAAAATTGTTAACTTAAATAGATAAATCATCAAACTTCATTAGAGAATATTAGAGACTCAAATACTACTCAGATAAAATAATGCCAAAATAGATGCTAACTGTAGATGGTGCAAAAATAAAAACGAGGATATTGAGTGCCTTTTATGTCACAGCATTGTTTTTGTAGATAGACATGATGTGATGTACCTTTCTTTAATCATGAATGTCTCAGAAATTTCAATTAGAATATCATTTTCTGGATGTTAGAAAGGCCTATGTTCTATTGATAGATAAATCCAAACAATCATTCATTTCATGAAATAGTTAAGCTATAACTTTAAATCATCAAAAACTTCTAATTGATATCCTCTATTTTTCACAGTCACAAGGATAATATCAGAATAAATTCTGATATAAGTTGAGTGAGAAGTAAAACTTTTAATAATTAAGTCGAATTACTGTTCTGTCTTATTTTTTAGTTTTTGAACTAGCTTGTGTTATTGTTTTAACTGCTCTATAGTGTCGGTGTAGTGATTAATGGTGATTAACCGACATCGACTGACTTTACAATTGAAATAGGTTTTAAGGGGAGAGACGTAGAAGTAGAATCTGATGTAGAGTAAAAACGCGGCTGCCTTGCTAAAATAAGCTAGGCTTTTTTGGTACTGCAATTCAACAAGAATTTAGCTTAGGACTATTTGCATACAATGAAGATGTACATAAAATTGAGCGGCGAATATGGGCAGTACATACCCTGGGAAGGTCCTCTGTTTTTCATATTCACGTTACCATTCTGACTATTTTTAATTCTTTTAAAATATATTTAATTGATCAAGAATACTGTGTGACTTTAATTTAATAATATTATAATAAAAAAAATTAATAATTTTATAATTATTTGAAAAAGTTTTGATGCCCTCTTATTATAATTTCTATGTCGCACAAACACTTTCCTTGAAATTAACTATAGAGTTTATGATAGTGCACGAAATGTTTTAGATGAGCTTCACTATAGTTGCACTCTAACGTTCTTATTCGGAATTATGGTCTAATTAGAATGAAATTATGAGGAGGAAAAAATCGGCGAAAGTAGAATTCGTGACAGAAAATATTACATTGAATCGTGTTATGCACAAATCATTAATTATGTTATATTCTATTTCAAATTATTCAATTTTTAAGAAATGAGTAAGAATAATAGTACAACGAAGCATGTTTTAGTTAACTATAGGGATAAATCAAGGCAACGCAATGTACACCATTTAATGTAATACACATGCAAGGTTAACAAGCTTATAAAAAAAATTAATCAAGAAAGAAATATTGAAAAAGTTTTACGATTGATTTCAAAGCAAAAAATTAAGAGCTAAAAAGATTAAATGATGATCATCCTTCATTTTAAATATTTGTTTGGAAATTTTGTATAATGAACATATCCCATTGTCCATGGCCGACAATCTTATTTATTCAATCCAATAAATACATTGACATACAATTATATAAAGTCATAAAAGCCTAGTATATTCTTAGAAACCTTCTTTTCTCAAAAAATATTCCCCACCTCAACGAAATACTATCCTCTCTTATAAACTAATTTGATCCTACAGAACTTTAGTCTGGTTCAATCTCTCTCCAATGATAATTTAAAATGCAAGTTAATTCAATCGGTTTATTTTCTCAAGAAGTCAATCTTATTAAATAAATAGTTAAAACTAATAAAGGCAGGTTAGACATTTTGGATCTATAAAAATGATCAAACATCTTGTATTGCGTCTTATATTTTATCGTCTAAAACGGTACGTTAAATTTTATTTAGAATTAATGTGGATGGAATATAATTGTTGAATAGAAAAAATGCGATGTAATTCCATATTTGGAATAATTCTTAAAAGAGATAATTCTGCCGGTTACTGCATATATCGAAGCTTGACTGAAGATTACCTAATTTTTAGACAATTAATAAATTTACCACTTAATTTTTATTAAAATCATTTTTCAATTAATATCTAATTTATAGTTACATATAAAATTATTTCTTATCTACGGTGGACGGATTTCAATCATAACTGTTAAATGCTTGCAGGCTCGAAAGAAGCTTGACAAACTTATCCAAATAATTTATTCTACATGTTTGAGGTTTTCCTATCACGCTTATTATCGTACTGAATACTTTTTTTCGTTAAATGATAAGATTAGATTTATGATGACATTTCAGATGAATCTATTAATTAATTCTTCTTTCATGATGATTTATTCTTCTATCTATAGAAAAAATCGCTAAGTGTTTCTATATCAAGGAAAACATATTATGAATTCATAAAATGAAAACATATCATATAATGTTTTTCAAAAATTATAATATCATTAAAAATAATAATGAAAATTTAATTAAGGGTCATGGAGTCACTATTTTATTAAAAATTATCAGATGTAGTCATGTTAGTCTTGCACTATTAAAAACTTAAAAACAACCATAATTAATATTACATTTAAATTATATTATCTCGGTTAATGCTTTTAGAAATATAATAGCTCTTCCTTCAAGCATGAATTTAATAAATTGTTTCAATCCTTAAACCTTTATAATACTAAGAATTATGGTTTAATCATCGACAACTGAAAAAAAAAACTAAAACACCAAGCATCTCATCTTTATAAACAATCCGCGTAGTAAATTTTGGTGTAACTAGTTACACGTCAATAAAACAAATACGCCTCTTTCATTTAAATACATTTTAGATAGATCTTTTCTTCCTACAAAATTAAGCTTATATTGATACTATAATCTCTGATAACAGTGTCGAGTACTTGCATATAATCTGAGTGGCGAGAAAAGGTGCAAGCACGTCAAAAGTTAATATGGTTTTCCTTGAACAAAGTCACGGCGAGGTTTCTGTTTGTTGTGAGAACGAAGGAATTACGTAAGGGTTATCCGTCCTCTATTTTTCCTATATTTTGCGCATCAAAATGCATATTTTGATATGTTTGGAATATACAATAGAGATAATTCAATTTTCATTTTTATTTTCAAATTGGTGGAACTAATTATAAGTACCTTACTTTTGTTTTTACTTTTGTACATACTTTTACTCATCATTAAAAATATATTGCAGATATTGTGAATAATTGTGTTAACTGTCTACTTTTATTTAAGAAAACGAATTATTTTTACTAATTTCACTCTACAAATATTCGTTTATAACAAAAATTACAGACAACACGTAAATATAAGAAACACACATGCCTTTTTCAGTATTAATCTATAAATAAATATTGTAAGCAATAAAATAAGTTATGAAATTTAATCTTTCTCTTTTATTGTTGCATCCATTTTCTGTCATAAATTCTACATAATAGTTTTGGGCTTGATATCTATTGTTATTAGCTCTTTCGATAATTATATGTCAAAAATTTGTAATTTACTTATTAATTCAAAGATTTACATATCCGTAAGTCTTATTAAATTTGCATAATTTTCCTTTTTTAAAATTATTAATATATTGAAAATATATGAAATGATTATTCCTTTAATTAAAATTATAATAAACCTAGCAACTGAGACAAAATTATGTAGGTTGATTAAGAATACGATTATAAGAGAGCCAAATTATTAAGTAGAAATAATAGTATGTTTTACGAGAAATAGGATAAAAACTACTAATGAATTAATTATATAAAACTAAAAATGAGTGCACATGAATATAGAGTCT
This sequence comes from Eupristina koningsbergeri, assembly GCA_018907245.1. Classification (NCBI taxonomy): domain Eukaryota; kingdom Metazoa; phylum Arthropoda; class Insecta; order Hymenoptera; family Agaonidae; genus Eupristina; species Eupristina koningsbergeri. Next base: position 2,143,609 of record JACCHV010000029.1, on the reverse strand, counting down.
TTTAAAATTAGTATTTTATTTTTCTAATTGCCCTTCGTCAAAGTGATCTGTTATTAATGGTGTATGGCATTGTTATTACACTATACAACTTTTTGTTTTTCTCGTAATTTTTTATTCAAACTTTTTTAATGTAATTATAAATTTTGTCTCTATACATAAATGAATACATATTTACTTCTATTTTTTTAATCTTTTAAAAAATTGTTTTATATATTTTTGATTCATATATAAAATTAAAATAATATTTTAATAAATATTGATCAATAAAATAATATTTTTTCATTCTTTTTTTTAGATCTCTTATTAAATTTACTAAAAGTAGAATTGCCTGACACACTAGCGATAGGATTCTTTAAAAATAATGAAAATAAAAATATTGATTATAAATAATATTAGAATACAGAAAGGTTGTAATTTATTGCAACGAGTATAATACAGTATATCATCCCTTTGAAACACAACATTCTTTTTCACATATATGTATTAGCTAAATGAAGTTACATTCTTACTTCTTTTTTTTTTATAGATTATATCTATTATAAAATAAAAAATATATTAATAATTTAATTTAATAACTTAAACTTAAAAATAATTGAAATTATTAATATCAACTAATATTAAAAACAAGAATTTTAAGATAGATAAATTTCGTATTTTTTATAACTTTAAATAATTTAAGAAATTTTTAATTTGTTCAAAAAGAATAAATTATTCTTTAGAAGGCAAAAAAAATTATTCCTTAATAGCGTATTAAAATGGAAATTACTTAAATATGAGTATTAAATCTTTTACCAAGTTTTTCGAATATTTATCTTCATTATAACAAAAGTAAATGTGGAGTTGTTGTCACTTAATAAGTGACAACGCTATTAAAACAAAGGTGTTAGGTAAATAAATAATGTGTTCAGTCTACTTCTTGACATCTTTTCCCAGAGGAAAAGTTATTCGTCTCAGTAGAATCTAATCGTCTGGACTCGATTCATACAGGATTCATTAATTACGCTACTAGCCATAAGCATTTTCACGCTCTAGTATTTCTTCTCTACAAAAACAAATCGTGTATTTAAGAACACTTATTTATATATATACTAAATTTTTTTCAATAGATATTGTTTTGTTTTTGTGATATATAATAGTATAAAAATAATTTATATATTTACCACATATAATTAATTCATCGACGGTTTTAATTCAATTTTTCAGATCTTTGTACGTAGAACATAACATATAATAACTATATTCATTTATTTACATTAATATTTTCTACTTTATTAATATCTTATTTTTGTTTTTTTCTTAATAGTATTTTTAAGATTATTTTGAAAAATAAAAATAATAATCAATATATAATTAATAAAATATATAAAAGATAAAATAAATAATATATAAAAATAAATAAAATATAAGTTTCATTACAAGCTTTACTTGTTCTTTTTGGTTTTAAATTATCTTTAAAAACATTTTATGAATTCAAACCGCAATTTATATATTTTAAAATTTTTTCCATTGTTATGCCAATTATCATTGTTTTTCTTCGCCAATGTTTAATTTTTTGCTATTAAATTTTTAAGTTTCCTCGTACTATTAGTGAATTTCACACTCTTACCATCCAAAAAAATTAGCATAAAAAAATTTAGGTTAACTGTCCGGAAAAAAAATCGTAAATTGAATTATTTTAATCATTAAAAACGTATTTTTTTTATTTCTTATTTTTCTAAAAGTTGTTTAATTTCATCTAAAATATAATATTTAGATATACAATTATTAATTTCATATTTTCCTTTATGAAATATTTGAGAGTTAAGATTGTGACGATATACCTGCTCCTCCCTCAAGCTAGGTATATGACGATTTACTCGCTTTTCTGCGAAGATGGGGATATAAAAAATTACCCACTTCAGTTTACCCCAGTAAATCATACAGTTTCCTTGGATCTAAACTTCAGCACTCTTCGTTTGCAATGTCTCGTTCAAGCTAGACATTTAACTTTTTACAAACTGTAATATTTATGTGTATGATTACTTTGGCGCATGTATGTAAAGTGTTTCATTTTTGCGATATCTGAATCTGAATTTCATTAAAGAAAACAGTTTAAATTCAATAAATAAATTATAAAAGACGTAAAAAAAAATTGTATGAATAATAAAAGTATTTTCATGCATAAGAACGCTTTTTATATACATAACTGATTGTGTATATATAATTTTATTTTATAGTTTAAAGTTTATTTTAAATAAAAAAATGTATTTATATATTATTTATTTAGTATTAATATTTAACAAATTAATATTAATATTTATAAAATATCATTATTAAACACATAGTATCCATATATTTTTATTTATCATCTTGTATCATTCAACATTTTTTTTTTTATTTTTTTGTTATGCTATACGTATTTATATATACATATGTATAATATATCAAATCGTGACTGATCAATAGAATACTTTCGTATTCTATAATATGTGTATTCTGTAAAATGTACTGTTATCACTGAAAATTTGATAATTCTTGTCATAACTAACGTAAATCATTGTTAATGATTAAAAATTTTTTTCATTTAAGTTATTTACCTAATTATTAAAAAAAATTAATATTATAACCGACGATGCCATTGCGAATATTACTGCATTCAAATAAAGGCATTTAGAATTTTATATATAAAAATAATTATAATAAGTACAATGATATAATTTACATTATAACACGATAAAACAATGGTCAAGTAAAATAGGATTTTCTTTAAAGAAGTTTACTCGCCAAAGAATTAATACATTTGTCAAGATGTCTATCATAAATATTACTTGGTCTATTACTTGGTTGAATAATTAAACATATAAATGATAATTTGTTTTCAAATTACCAATATTTTTAAACCCATGTAGTAAATATGTATTTACAATAAACTTAAATTTCACTTTTAATTGAATAACATAAATATCTTTCTTAATTATAACAGAATTAATGAATGATTTCAACTACGAAAACATATCCTTTATATATTTATATATTTATATATTGAATACAATTTGTTAAGATTCACATAGTTTCTATTTTATTATGTTTAATTATTAGACCAAGTAATAGAGCACTTTTAAGGTCATTAGAAAAAGCAACTAATCATACACATACAAAATTATAAAAAAAAACAGTAGATTCTAATTTTTTAAAATACCATTAAAAGTATTCAGGGGTTTTCTTTTTATTAACAATTCTACGAAATAATGCATTTTATTTCTACTTGTTTATTATTAAATTAAAAGTCGTAATTTAACACTACAATGTTAATGGAACAATTATAGCCTATAAAATTATAATGAAAATTACTTTTTATATCAACCAATCGGAAAATTAGAAGTATAAAAATTCAAAAATCTGGAATATTTATAAATTCATTAAAATAAAGATATTATTCTACTTATTTATAATAAAAATTAAATGCATGATTTTATAATAAAAAATTACTATTAAAAATAATATTATATATGCCATTCATAACTTTATAAAGAAAATAATATTCATGTTGAGTGAAATTTAATAATATAATTAATTATAAAATCATTAAAATTTATAAATCTTACGATTATTTAAAAAAGTTATTTCATCATATATAAAATATTAAAAATATTTAAATTGAATATAGATTTGAAGAGTTGTGAGAGTTTACTTGGTTATTTTTTAATATTTAGAACTCTAGTTTTGGGAAAGTGATGTGATTAATATGTACTTTATTCTATAAAATTTTATCTCGATCGGATTATTAGTATTAGCAAAATACTATTTTTAATTAAATTACGCAAACAGTTTCTAAGTTTAAATTGCTGAATACATTATATGATTTCAGTTTTTTCAATGACTTTATACAATCTAATTAGAACACAACAAATCCTGTATCTTACATTTTGCTAAAATCTTTCGGATTGTCTAAAAAATGCGTATAAATATGAACAAAAAAGTCCGCGCAATTTGATGAGGAGTGAGGAGAAAAAGAGATGAGGAGTTAGTTTACGCAAATTTCAGTTTTATTACTATATATTGCAATTCCCCTATTCTTACTCTTCTCATTCTCTCTCAACTTTATACGTTCAGTCGTTTTTGGTCATCTTCATCCTTATTTTTTAGATATTGTAAAATAGTTTCACAAAATGTGAGATGCAGGATTTATTGTACTTTAATTGTACTTTTTAAAGCCATTGAAAAAACAGAAATCTTATAATGCATTGGGCTAATTTAAACATAGAAAATGTTCGGGTAATTTAATTAAAAATAGTATTTAGTTGAAATTTATAATATTATCGAGCTGAAATATTGTACAAATAAAATGTACAATAATCCCTTTAATTTTTCAAACGTAGACTCTCAAAATATTAAAAAATGGCAAAGCTACAATTTTATAATTATGTTTAAGTTTTTCTAATTTTATAAAAATTTCTCCGCTTCTAATTTCAATTTTTTATTTTATAATAACAATATTTTAAAAAATACATTATTTCGTTAAAATTATTTATGAAAAAGCTCTGAATATTTGTAGTGACACTTTAGAAAACAAGAATCTACATATTTTTTTACAATTTTTGATGTGTGATTATCTGAGTTTTACTAAGTACTCAAAAATTTATCTATTGCTGACTTTATTATATTTTGTAGATTATTATATACAAAAAAAAAAAAAAAATATTTAGAAAAAAAAAGAAGAAAAATGTAAGAAAATATGTATGAAACAATAATTAAAAAGTAAATAAAAGCGCTTTATAAATATATTTTGTAGGAAAAATGATTATTACTTCAGCTGCAATGAAAAGTTTATTTACAAATGGTAAAAAAAACATAAAAAACCAATTCTAGCTTTTTTGGTTCGGAAAATTTAAGTAAATAATCTAAATTGTTGTTAAAATAGTTGAGATAAAATTGCCGAATAATCAATTTGATTCAACTTCTTATATACTTTCTTGGGTTCTTTATTAATGTGTTGAAGCGTTTTAATTACTGCGCATGCGTCCGCATCAACCAAGAGTGTTCCAAATTTTTAAAATATAGTAAAATATAAGATATAATTTAATTTTAAGTTTTTCGATTTAAAATGCTTGGATGGATTGATAAAAGGTGAAACTATTAAATAATGAGATTATTGCTGCAAAATATCTTATATTTATTTCGTATAAATTTATTTTTTGTTATATCTAATAACACCTCTTTTGTTGGAGTGTAACACTTTTTTAGAAATTTTCAATGTTGGAAATATTAATGAAAATCTTCTTCTAATAAATGTCAGTACACGTAGCACTTTCTTCTTCACAACATTAACGTAACATATATTTGTTCCTTTTATAGATTTCACTTTTTGAAATATATGTACTATAGTAAATATATTGTAAATAAAGCAAATGGTTTAATAATGACAATGAGGATTCTGGATTTATCTAAAAACTGCCTGACAGATCTTATGAAATAAGCCAGCGTGTTGTGTTTGTAAAGAACTTTGTAACTTGACTTCTATAACTTGGGTCGCTTTTTTCTTATTTTTTATATAGCTCATTAAAAACATGAAACTAGTAATTTGAATTTGTAGTTTCTCCTTTATTACATTGAATGTACAATCTCTCATTGTTATTGAAGAAAAAATAATTGTTGATTTGAATTTTGATTTTTTATTCAATTATTTTTGTCTTTTGATGAAATTAAATTTTTTCAATGCATGAAACGGAATTTTATTTTGAGTAAAAAACACAATTCGTCTTATATCATGATTTTTTCTAATAAGTTTATTATTAACATTTTAAATTAATAATCTTAATTTCAATAATTTTTAATACATTTGAATACAATTTATCATAACTTTTTTCATTTTTAAATTATTATGTGAACAACAAAATGTAATGATTATAAAAAATATTCTTTTTCATTTTCTAAAATTTCAAAAATATTGCGAATACTTGATCGGTAGTTAAATTAAATTATGTTACAAATTTTTGATAATATTATCATTCAATAATGATTTGAAAAATTTGCTTATACATGAATTATTTTTAATATTTCTGTCATCTTAACACGCTTAATCGACTAAAAAATTCGTACATGCGTGTCGAATTTATTGTCTAAGGCGTTTTTTTTTATAAATTCTTGATGTTAAAAGTGACTTTATTAAATTTCATATAAAATTACACAAAGAATAATTGTTTTATATGTACATTTTTTATACTAGCGTATGAGGTATTATATTTAAAATAAAAGCCTTTGCGCTAAGCACTTTTCAGTAATTATAATCATCGAATGCATACTTCTTATATAAAAGTATTGGTTTTGTGATGTAAATCTATACCTCATATATTTGTGTATATTTTTGAAATAATCGAAATTTTTTGTTACTTTACATGACCAGGGAGTCAGAACACAGCGCCAAGTATTATACTATTAGAAGCACCTAAATTTCATTTTACTAATTATAATCAATTTGGGTGTTATCGCAGTTCACCTGAATTTAAGGATATGAAACTCGGTCGAGTATGAAACTTATTTGAGTTGTACATAATCTATCGATTCCTACTTATCCCACCAACATTTGAAGAAACCAAGTGCAACTACATTTATAATTGATATAAAAGCATGTGGTGTTCAAATGTGCTTTCTAAATAAAAAAGAAAATGGCAGACGAATCTGTATTGTCCTCTACGAGATTACCATCGTCATTTTACACATATTTCTTGTTGAGAAAATAATCGAGTAATTTTAAAATATTTATAATTCTTATCCAGTGTGCAAAGATCCTTACACGTGTTAAATTTTAAAACTGCACATAAAAAAGTATACTATCTCTGATGTGATAAACCACTAAAAACTATAGAAGGTTTGCACTTTCTTTGATAGAATAATGCTTGTATAAGAAAATTCAAACTAAAAAACTTGAATTTGTTTCTTAATATATGTGAATTTACAAATACTTTCAGATAATAATTAATTGTATTTTTGTTTTGTTTTGTTTTTGTTTACATTTGTAACTAATAGAGAAATCGGAGTAAAATGTGAGTTATTTTATTTTATACGGAATGAATATCACTAATATATAATATAACAATTGTATAAATGTAGATCATACACACGTTTATCAATCTGTATTAATATTTGACAACTAACTAAACTCAATGTAGTCCACATCTACAAGAACAGCTCTTTTATGAATGATTCTTGAAAAAATGACACAACACCTCGCAATTTAGATTGCAAGATACAAAGGCCTCAAAAAGTATAATTAATACATGACACTGTGTTTATTAATACCTTGTTTTATGTTCTAAGGCGTTGTTATTCTCCAAGCAGTAATTTATGTTGTAAAAATGCCAGTATCGTTTTCTCGGTTACTATATTTTTGGTGCATTTTTAAGATTTGGCGGAAAAAAGAGGGTCATAAAATATAATTTAAAACAAGTACATGAAAAATGAAATTATGTAAACTGCGATGCGTGTCGTTTAAGCGAGAAGCTAACCTTTCATCGATAAAGTGCACCGAGGTAATGCGGAGGTGGTTTAATCATAAGTAGATGTTCGGTCGGTGCGCACTCATGGGAAATTCTGTTTCAGGAATAAATTTGAAACAGCGCGAAGTGAGGCACACGTAAGTATACACGTTTGTCGAGCGGATGTAATAGTATTTTGCTCCTCTGCCCCCATAAACCTCACTTCGTCTTGCGGCTACCCGTAAAGTCATTCCGAATGCAACGATAACTCAAGCAGCTTGGCGGTGACTTACAGCCTTGAGTATGGAGGTTGAGGGGATCAAGCTCCCCGTAAGAACTAACTGCATTTTTTTTTTATGAGGTACGGCAAACTCGAGGTATAAATTTCGGAAACACAGTCGTGTACGTGTTACGTGTATCTACGCGTATGGTCCTTTTATTCCTTCATGGTATTGTGTGTCTGCGTGTGTCTGCGTGTGGCTGCGTGTGGCTGCGCGAGTGTGTGTACAATAACGCGTTGAATAATTATGTGCTTTAACGGCAGAGTATCATTCAAAATTTATGTTTTGTTCTGTCGCAGACACTGTTTTATGTAATGCAATTGCTTGAAAGACATTCGCTTTTATATATTGTACTAGAAAATATTACATTCAAACTGAATTTCATTTAAATAGCAAAATAATAAATATCAGATGCGTTGTAGGTGAAATACAAAGTTGTATATTTTGAAAATTTTATTAGTAAAATTTAATAAATGAAAAATGTATCAAACACTTTAATTTTATTAAAATATCATGCTTAATAATAAATACATTTTTTGTACGTAGAATTGATCACTATGTAATGACATCAATAGTGGGTATGTTCAATTAAGGCTATTCTTTTTCTTTCGTAAATCAGCGATATTTTTTCTTTTGCAATATATTTAATTAAAATTATATAATTCTCAATTTTATAAATAATCTTAAACGTATAACATTATTTTTAATGCAACTCATTAATTTCGCTACTTGAAGCTTTAAAAATCTCTTTTATAGGTTACTTAGCCATGCAAAATAATATTTTTAGTTAAAAAGTAAGTTTTGCAATTAAATATAGAGAAATAATATATAAAATATTAAATAACAAAATCGAGTATTACAATATATTTCTAGAAGATTTAAAGTTTATTAAAAAAATTACTCATTATATATTTAATATAAAATTGAGTTTTCAACCTTTAAACAATAGATTATTTAAAAAAAGTCTTGTTTTTAACACTGTAAATATAATATAATTTTTATATTAAAAAATAACCATATGAACATGTAGATATTATCTGTAATCTTATTACGTAAAGTAAAATATTTATGAATTTTATTTCTAATTAATAGACTATTATTGGATGATAATTTGAAGGATTTAAAAAAAAAATCCGTACGAAAGAGTACAGAAAAGGATAAGTAAATAAAGAGAAAGAATACATTACAAAAAGTAAGATGTGTATGTAAACTGTAGTAAGTACATTAAGTGTTTGTATAAATATTTGTATATTATGCAGAGCAATAATTGTGATAAACTCTACTACTGCTGTTTGAGTTCTTATAATAAAAATTATATACTATCCTTAGAATAGAGAAATAATCTTTGTTGGACGAAAATTATTTTAAATAATTTTGTAAAAGAAATTAATGTTTTATCGCGGTATTTTAATAATGATTGTTATCTTTAATAGGTCTCCAATATATTTTATTTAATAATATCCTAAAGTTTAAAACTATTATTATCCTATATTGTTATTACTGTAAAAAAAATATAATGAAATATTGTAGAAGATAAACAATTTTATTTTAGTTCTTGAGTTAAAATTATGAGATAAGGCATTAATAATTTGAATTTCACTGGAATTTCGAGCAGTGTTTCTAAAGGACGTTTAATTTGTCTATTTAAATATTGCATTTTGTTTATTCAATAAACATATGTAAATATTTTTATTCAAAATTTCCGGAAATATAGAATGAAATGAAACATAGAAATAAAGTTAATATTATTATTAAAATTAAATTTAAAATATCTCCAATAAGTACTTATCACTTCATTTAATAATAAATAAAAAACATTAAATTGGAATTTTAAGGATACTACTGATAATAATTTCATATTTTTTGCACATTTTTTATCTATCGTTTATTTGTATTTTTTAAAGTTATTTAAAATATAAACTTTAATTATTATTTTACATATTGCGTATTTAATTTTCTAAGGTTCAAATATATGTCCGAAATTTATAATCGAGGTTGTTTGCGGACCCTCAATTCAATTGCACAGGAGGTGGAAAAAGAAGGGATTCGCAAATTCAATTAAATTGATTTATTTAAGTAATCGCAAGAGGAAGGAAAATGTGAATTTCTAAATATGTTATTCAATGTAATTAATCATTGAATGAGGGCGACGTATGAATGTTTTGTCTGCTCGAACGGAAATGTTTGATCTTTGCATCTCAATTATCGTACAGCCTCCTTCGATATCCGTTGTAGACCTGTTCTCACCTATTATCTCATCCGATACATTATACATAATACCTTTGTAACGTACATTTGCGCATAGATGTGTACCGGCGCGACATACGGTAAATATACAAATTTTTACAGGTGGAATATCAATCTATTTATTAAAAATTTATAATGATGATGATGTAATAGAATAAATATAATAATAATAACAACAACAACAACAACAGCAACAACAACAACAACAACAACAACAACAATAAATATAATATGAATATTTGTTTTGTTGATAAAATGTAAGACAGTAAATTTATTATTAAGATAAAATTTTACTTCAAATACAATATATGTCAACAAAAAGAATAGGTAAAGCTATAGATAACAATAGGAGCACAGGATTATAACAATTCTTTTTATTTTTCTTAAGATCTCACTTGCTTTTTATTACTTTCTTCATTTATTTTTAGAGATGTAAACATGAAAATATCACTATTTTTGATACCATAGCAGTTGGTGAATCAGAATACGAGTTCAATCTCATGAGACCATTGGATGTTATGGTAGATGATTCCAACGAATTGAGTCAAGATAAAGATTCATTCGGAATAAAACCACTTACAGCAACTATCGATTTATATATCAAGTAGAAAAGTTCTTAATTATTCATGGTTTGGACATGAATTAAAAACATCTTTAAACATTAAGAAATGGAAACTTTTTATTATTTTCACAAGACGCTAGTAGAAAATAAATTCATAATAATATACAGAAATATACGAAGAGGCTGATAGGATGGGAATAGTGATTATTTAAAGCTAAAAATTAAATACTCAATGCACTTTTAAACACATAATATAAATTTATCAGTTGTCAAAATAATCTGAAAGGTGTAAAAGTCTCTCGTTTTAAAGGAGGAAAAATGACATTTACAAAATATCGTTGTCGATAATTCTGAAATGAGGTAATCTAATTTGCAACAGGATGTAGATGAAGAGTACCCTCGTCAAAAGTTAATCTGAGGTACTCCCAAATTATTGGCATAGTTATTCAAGCAGGCGCCTCTGCTTGCCTAACACAATTATGTACAGTGATCTCAAGATAACTAAAATCGACACCTAGAGCCAGTCGACATCTACGAATTCTAGATGACTTCTCCGCGACTGCAATTGCCCCAGTTGATTTCAAAGACTTTTTTTCTTAAGGATTCGTGCTGATAACTTTATTTGATACCAACCACCACTAATTTCATAACAACACGAATGCAAGATTAAAAACTGCAAAATCAATTCACATAACTTTAAATGTATATGTAAATCAACGCGTACATGGTTAAGTGCATCCTTCAATCACGACAATTTTAACCGGCAAACTTACGGATATTTGAATATATTTAATTATTTATTTGGGCATTCTCTCATGGAAGTGTGTTTTGTATGCAATATATATCTGAATATATAAACATTTTATGAATCTAATTGATGCTGATATTTTTAATTATTTTTTATAAATTTACTCAAAAATCATTAATCGAAATAATATGTGTGCTGTAAAAAAATTTACCTTGAAATTTAGTTTAATAAATCAATAAATAAAATGAATATTTATATATTTATGAAAATTAGAAAAAAGACAGAGAATATAAATAAAAATTAAAAATTAAGACGGAAAAGTCGATTAATGATAAGTAAAGTGCAAGTGTTATAAATTGCAATTAAGATAATATTATTGGTAATAAAATAAAACATCAAGGAGGAAATATTTAGGTATTTTTTTTACAAATGAAAATGACTTTGATGTCACTTGTATAACATTGTTATATTTTTATTATCTCTCTATCGCATACTATCTCTTTCTCCCTCTCTATTATTTTATTTTTACTTTTCGTGTATTATTTTGCGTTATTATATAATTATTATACAACTGTATAATATAATTATTATAATATAATTATTATAAGTTATTATACAACCAGCATTTTTATATAATCCTTATACATCCTTAAAATACAGATGATTTTATATTTAAAAACTTTTTAATAAAAAATTAACTTATTTTACTGGGAATATTAAAAAATATCTCAATGTACTGTAAAGTGTATCGTGTCAGAAAAAAATTACAGATGTACAATTGATATGGAAATAAATCAATTAGCGATTTATGAAACAAAAATTCAAACTCAAAATCAAACTTTATAAAAATGCAATATTAAAATAAATAATTGAAATTTATTAAAACACATATTCTTTATAAAATAAATTTTGCATGAAAAGTAACTATATTATTCTTCAGAATAGAAATCAATAAAAAAATCATTTTATAAATTTTTTTCGGAGTCATTTTAGCAAATTTTGTAGATGTTTATTTAATTTAATTTGAGAACAGTCTTGATAAAACACACATTTTAAAATCTAGATAGAATATTAAAATATAAAATTATCTCCACAGTAACCAATAACAAAGTTAAAAATATATGCCATGTATGATTATACTATTAATAAATTAATATGTTTGGCCAAGTAAAATTAAAATTAAAATTTAGAATAAAGTAAATAGAAAAAGTTTATATATTTATATATTTTATTTACAATATGTATGTAATATTTATATAAATATTAAGTAGTTTGGCTGTTGAAAGTATTTTTATTCATTTTAATGGGTAGCCTTTTGGAAATGCTTTTTTTAAATAATTTTAATTCTTGTTTCATACTTTTTTTCATGCTTAATATAATAGAATTGTGTTGATAAAAAATTTAAAAAATCCATATAATCTCTTCATTTAAAGCACTGTTCTTTAAAAAATAAGTACTGCTAACACGTGTGTTTAAATGTGTTAATATTTTATACATTTTTACCTATGTATAATATATTTTTCTACAACTTTAATTTACGAATTTTCAAAATTTTTAATTTAAACATTATTGTAAATTATTTTACATATTCTAAAACAAAATTTCAATTATAATTTACAGATTATTGTATTATAAAATATAACATATACAACTCAAAGAAAAAAATAAAGTATTAATAATATAAATATATTATTAGTATGTAATTTAATTTCTGAAACTTTTACATAATAGCATTAATTTAAAGTAATCAATTAAACATTTTGTATAATTTAATTAAATTTAATATACAGTTAAATATAAAAAATAGTTTATTTGTAAATATATATAATTTAGACAATATTTTATGCAGCTTTAAAAGATAAAAACAATTGTTATCAAGTTCAAAAATTTGATATGAATGAAATGAGTACTATGGTTTTTAATCGAATATATTATTTGTTATATAATTTAATATTTTTCTATTGCATTTGTAATTAGTTTTTTATAATTTAAAACAGTGGAGCTTCTCCAAATTTTATGAGCTGTATCGTATAGAACGTATGTTTCAGATAGATAAGATGAATGGCTGCATTGACTTAAGAACAACGACATTGAAAAATGAAAAAATAAATTCAAAGAATAAATTTTGTACTAGCAAACTGGAAATACAATTTTTATATTCATCTCGTTTTTGTGACAATCACGAGTTAAAACTTTGACGTAGTTTTGGAATCATACTGAGGCTTATTTATTTTATTTTTGTGGCCTTCTTCGGGGTTGAAATTACCGCACGTGCCAAGAAAAAGACAAGATGTTCTCACAGAGTTCGGGGAGCCTAGAATACAGTCGCGGGGTTGGTGGGTCAACTTGGGGTTGGGAAACACGAATCAGATAATCATTGCGTGTAATTTAGTCGACACATGGATCATCATCTTTATCGAAAAAATTTTTTCTATGTCTTTTAAGATACATGTACATAGGCTTACGTGTCTTTGCATGGGCGAGAAAAATAATACGTTTATATTTAGTGTTTCCCACCTCTAATCTTCTTCTCTTTTCTAAAATATGGTATGATTCAGTACAGTTGTGGAGGATTTATCTTATCCTAACATTGCCATGTTTACTAACCTATCGTTTTTCTCTTGAGAAAACAGGAAAAAGATGACGACAATGCAAAGTCATAAGATGAGAATGAGAATGGAGTAAAGAAATTTATATGTACATAAAGAGAGAGATGAGGAATAATACAGGTAGAAAACACGAGGAATAGAGTGAGAATAAGAGGAACGTGTGACTTGAAAAATAAAGATGATTCATTTCTAAGTTATGAGCCTTCTTAAATTTCGTATATTTATTATATATATATATATATATATATACATATTATATATAGACGTTAAGTATGTACAAGCGTAAAATTTGATGTGTACTTATTTTAAAAGTTTATTTTGTACATATATTTATATACACATCCATATACGCGTGGAACAATGAACGCATACATACACGTATGCCTGTATAAATAAATAATATAATATTTAAGCTTAAATGAATTTACACATCTATATATTTTTTATTAATTTTTAAGATTAATATAAATATAATATTAATGAGCATTTCAATAATATTTTGCTTCTAATTTAATAAAAATTTAATGTTAAAGTTTACTCATGCATATTTAACTAATACATTATCACATTTTATTCGACTTTATTTTTTTATATTTAATCTAATTTTCTGATTGTTGATACAAAATTTCTGTATTAAATAGATTTAAATGATATTATTTAATATTATTTTTTTTTGTTGTGATTTAAAATAATCTTGAAATGTGTATTCTAATTTATTTGTTTCTTCTAAACTTAAATTTAGTAGAATATCTATATAAATTAATGAATATAATAAAAATATTATTATGAAACGATTTGAAGTTATTTTTATAAATTTACGCATTAAACTTAATTATAAAATAATAGTTTTGATACGTATAAACTATGTATTTAAATATTTTAAAAATTGTCCAATCAAAAATTCAAAGACATAAAAAAAATTATTGTAGAAAATTGAATGGTATTTCAAATTTATATGTATCAACTGCATACTAGATGAAATATAAGCTTGATTTAATTATATACTAGTAATAGAAACTTAAGTGTTAGATTAACATAATGTTAATTTATTATTTTAAAAGTTTGTGAACGCTTAAATAAATATGTAAAATAGCATATAGAAATAAGAAAACAATAAATTGCATGCAGATAACTGAATAAAATATTTGTTTTATATTTAGAAAATAATTCATAATTTTCGTATACATTTTAAAATATAATTTATAATAACTTGATTATATAGTATTCGTAATTAATAACATTATTATGATTATTAATTATTATCGCAGAAATTTTGAATTATGATAAATATATTCAATACTGTACATTCAAATTCACAAATTTTATACTTAATGTTATTTTCATTATATACTTTTTTGATATTACTGTTTGACATTTTTAAACTATATGTTTGGGGTGTAATATTTTATTTTTAGCCTTTGTTTTACTCGCTTTAATTCTTTGGAAGAACTACAGATCTCTAATTTATTGAGTAACGTTTTATGATCGAATAGAATTGTATCTATTCATTACGACTGGTTGGTAAAAGAGCTTAGTCTTAATCAAATTTCTTATTAAAGTACGAGTATTATTGCTTCATCTCCGATATTTGTGGTCTTTCATTGTATTTATGTTTACTCCGAAATTCATAATTTTGTGTATCGAAATCTGTAATAAATTTAATCATCGCAGACGTGTTTGTGTAGGTTTGATTGCAATCACTCATTTCGGCACATCGTGATAGGCATGAACACAGATGCACCACGCCGATATTCATATCTGTGTAATCTAAGGTTGAGTATCCTAGACATCCTCAGTCAATAATTGAAGCAGCTATCTTACATGTTAATAATTTAATAAATTTTTCCTACTCTTTTTTAAAGGAGGAAAAAAGAAAAAAATATATTTTTATCCTCTTATTTCTAATAATTGAAAGGTTGTAAAGGTCAAACAAATTCTCAACAATTTTAAGGAATAAGGCATAAAATGTAAAAAATGACAATAATCGCATATTATTAAATACCTGTTAAAGAATTATTTTGTGGAATTTAAAATGAAAATATTTAAAATACGATTTTTTGTCAAGAAGAACGATAAAAAAAAATTTTCAAAACAAAACCATTTACTTACATATTAAATCTTACGAGTGCAATTTATATCTATATATTTCTTATCAACTACAATTTAATATAATATTATTATTAAATATTATTCATTAGTAAATTAATATCGATGAATTATAAATTATCAGTAGACAATGTTAAGGAAAAATAAGCTATTGCGTACACACAAATATATTTAACAAAGTTTAAGAAGATTTTAAGAAAAAAAACATCTTTACCTATAAGTCCATTTTTTCACTTTAGAAATAATATGATATATTTAATAAGTTAAATCATTCAATGGTCGACTAACGACAACAGTTGAGCTCAACCTGTCCTATTGAACTAATAATATAAAAAAACTGCAGTAATAAAAGAGAAAATTTAAAAAAAAACCTATTTCCTAGTCTGCGAAAAGATACAAAAAGAGATGCTCTCATTGGGTAGATATTTATTAAATATATTGTTAAACGCTAAAGATTATATTAATTGTACAATTATTATTTAAATAAATCTCTAAATTCCATTAAAGTTCTTTCAAAAAGATCATATTGTGAACATTTATTGTGAAAGCACAATAAATAAATACAATAGATTTTTAATTTATTGATTTAACGCGTACATATTTTGCGATTTTATATTAAAATGAATTATTTTTTAAATATTATTATCATAATTTATTAAATATCAATAAGTAATAAGCAATTGATAAATATATTTTATTTTAAGAATTAAATTCACGCAATAAAAAAAAATAAAGGATGTTCTAAAACATATTTTATGAAGGAAAATATTTTTTTAATTCTTTCTTTATTTTTTATTTATATTTCTATGATTTATTAATTAAATATAAAGCATTCGTCATAAAATTTTACTTAAATGTTGATTGTTCAATTAAATTTAGATTAAGTCATCACAAAAACAGAATACTTTAGATACATACACAAAAATAACGATGTGCACAAACATTACAGTTAAATGACTAGGATAAGTAAGAACAGGCAAGAAAATGCTGAGGCTTGAACCTAGTAAAATTACGTTTCACTGGGATATGGGATAAAACGAAGTGAGTAAATTATATCCCCATCTTCGCAGCAAACCGGGTAAATCGTTACATCTCGAGCTCCAGGGTGGAGTAGATATATCGCCACAATTCTAACTCTCTCAAATGTTTCATAAAAGAAAATATGAAATTACTAATTTTATATTTAAATGTTATATTTTAGAAGAAATACATTTATAATAATTAATAATAATTAAAATTTTATGAATTTATAAAATTTTTTTTGTTCAAGTTTGCGTGAATGACGAGTGTGTACGACTTGCCGATTGCAAGAAACTTAAAAATTGAATATCAAAAAGTAGCTATCGATTTAAAAAAAAAATAAAAAATTGGCATGGAAATGGAAAAAAAATCGAATGCAAAAATGTGGAAGGTGTGAAGTGTGAAAAATTTTTGAATTTTAGTTTTAAAAAAATAAATAAAACATCGAGTAAAAAACTGAATATATTTTATGAATTGTATAAATGAATTGTAAAACTATAATTATACCTATTATTGTTTTTCATCTATCAGAAAATAAACTCAAATTAATTATATGTAGAACATATGAGGATTTATCTAAAAATAGAATTATTATTTCAGAAAATATAAATGATAAATGATTAACAGACTTATATTTGTATTTCTACAAGTAGTATGTGCAACGGTAAGTTATCTGGTGTTATGTAAATTTTTAACCCATGTATAATTGTATTAAACTTTTTTTACGCTGCTCAGCTATTAAAATCAAATTACTATAGTAGTCATATAAAATAAATATGTATTAAAATTAATTTTTTGACGTAGATAAAAGGTGTTTAGATAAAATAATACTCAAATACTCTATACAAATATAATAATAATAAAAAGATGCTAACACATTAATTAACTATCATTATTGTTATTAAAAAGTGATTTTTATTAAAAAATATTACATTATTAAATAAAACATTATTTTCTCATTTATAAGGTTCATTTATTACTCTTTGTTTAATCATTGTGCTATTATTTTGTATTTAAATTCTCATCCTTAGATTCAAATTAACTAAATTAAAGAATTATCGTAGATGTATATATTTCAGAAAACAAAAACATATAAAGTTTAAAATTCATAAAATTTTAATAATTTTTATGCTGATGCACACACTTTTGTAATATTAATAGATTTAATTACGTTTTTAAATACTTTAACATTAGAGTTTCAAAAAATGAATTAAAAAGCATAAACTTTTGAGTATTAACAGTAATTTGATAAGAAGTGCATGACATTCTCATAAAAATACTTTTCAAATTAGTGTTTTTATTTGATCATTGTAATACTAGTTTAATAAGAATTGAAATAAATAAGTAAATAATATTTTTAAAATTAAATACGCCAAGACTATATCTATTAATTTTATTACCATCGTATATAAATATAAAAAAATTAGAATAAGTATCGTAAACATTAAATGTATTAAATGTACCTCCATTATTTCATTAAAAAAAAATAACAATGCAACTCTATTGAAATTTATACAAAAATACTTAAAAATTTAAATTATATAATTTTTTTTTAATCTGTTCTATAAAAATTAAATATATTTATGTAAATTCATAATATTACATATAAAACACTTATTTAAATTATAATATATTTTTATGTATTAAAAAAAAATAATAATTACAATATTAATATGAAATTCACACTAATAATGATTATTTTCATCAATATCTTTTAAACCAAAAAAGTTTCTGTAGAATGACAGTCTCAATTTTGTATAAAAAAATAAAGGAAAAGGATTAGAATATATGTAACTTTCATATTAAAATCTATTGATATATAATAGTTTCGACGAATTATTAACTTTCAAAAGTGCAACCTAATATTTTTCATTGCTTTTGATCCATGTTTGTTTTCATTTAGATATTCAGATAGTTAGATTCATTAACGCTTTTAAACTACGTTGATAGCTTCTCAAAAAAATATAAATAGTATTAGTGAGTCTATTGGATGAAGTGAAACCATGTATAATAATTAATAGATACACTTGCCATTTTTTACACAGAATATCTATTTATTTCACGTAATTCTGAATGCTTATGCCTGTGTATCATATTCTACTTAAAAAATGTTAAATATCTCAAAATCTACGTATATTTGTCTGCTAAAGACACACAAATATAATTAATTAAATTATATTTTTTTATTTTTAACTCTTCAAATATTGAATGATATATTCGATTAATATCTCTCTTACATTATTCGATAAACTATATTGGCAAAATGAGCCGAAATCTTACGACTTGTACCAACGAACATAAATAAACAATAAAAAGTTACAAAGTATTTACATGGCCAGTCAACCCTAGGAAAAACATATGAAGAAGATTTAAATCACTTCAAAGTAGAAATATTTATAAATTTTATACTTTGTTCGACATTCATTACTATCATATTTTATTATGAATTGCAAAAAAAGCTCAAAATTTAAATCTTCAAAAATTAATTTAAATAACAATAAATTTTGCAATAACACTCCGTTGTCGTTTTATATATATATATATACAATTGTAATTTATTTATTTATACCGAATTCACATCTGTTAAAACATTGTCGACATAATTTAATTAACAATACATCAAAAAGACACATTCATTCATTTTTAATTAACTCTTCACTTGACAACAACTATCTTTATTTTTTTCAATATTTTAATTTGATAAGTAAATTTTTCAAAAATACAGAATCAATATATCTTTTATATTTAGAATTAATTACGAATAAAATTAAAAAATTGAATATAAATTAAAATTTAAAAGAATATAATTTATATGTTACATTTAGAAATTATTGTATTTTTCGTATTAATTAAAAAATTGTTAATTCAATTAAATAATTCGATTAATTTAATTAAAATAAACAATGAAGTAGTTAAGTAAGCTGTCAATAAATTGTGTATATATATATATATGAAGATATATCTTTACATTACTAAATTATATATTAATTTTATTGTATTTTTGTATGTATGCAATTATAAATTTTAGTTAATACAACGCAAATAAAAAATTACGTTACGAATAAAGAAAAATTTTTTTTAAATTATCATTAATAAAAAATGCTAAAATAGAAAAAATAAATAAGTTAAAACAAATTATGAATAAAAATAGATTATAAACAAGTCAAAGGACAGATATAATATAATATTTATTAAAATATTATTTAATGTTCTGTATTTAATTAGGTTCTTCACTTATATAGATAATCTGAAAGATTTAGCACGAGAAAATATATTATTTATAATTAAAAAATAAAAAAAACTATAAATAGGGCCCAATGTTCAACATTTTATCTAGTAAACCAAGAAAAGGAGGGGTGAGAAGGAACGATTGTACGGTGAGTACAAAATACATAAAAACCGGCAGTATTTTTCGGTAAAACGACAGAGGTAATATTGAGTGTATGTTGGAAAAATGTAAGATTCAAGATTGTAAAATTTCGAGGCGTATCGAAGACATGAATAAGAGATGAAGAAGAAAAAGTAGGATCTAGTGTAGGATCTAGGGTAAGATCGAGGGTAGGGCGTGGGGCAGGGCGTGGGGTAGGGCGTGGGGTAGGACGTGGGGTAGGACGTGCACCTCGTCTAGTTAATATTAACCGAGTGGTATAAGAGCAATAGCAACGTGCGTTGTAGATACATAATATCGTATATATACTTAATACACTAACGAATATTCATGTACATTTTAAATTAGGTTTCGGGCTTCCTCGGATGTGTTCACATTCGGGATTCCTACTCTTTTTTCTCCCGCCATCACTATTGATGTGCGCTCTTCATTTTTTATCTCTTTCTTCTTATCGTGTTAAAAAATTATTCCTTGCTTCTATCATCAGTGACGAAACACGACTAAATTTTGTTTACAGATGCCCACTTGTATTTTGGACAATGGCACGTTTAACTGTCATCCAGATTGAAATATTTTTTATGGTAAACTTTGGAAACACATCCATGCACACGCGCGCGCGCGCGTGTGTGTGTGAGCGCGCGCGGGCTTGGAATCGAGTGCGAGACTATGAAGTGGAACGTGCTCACGAATGTCCTTTGTACAGAGCCTCGAGTTGGTTTTCTTCTTTATTCAACTGAACTTGTAACACTTGATATCGTTAAAAATATGTTAATGAAAAGCACTGCAATTTTCCTATTAAGTAGTTTTCTTGAATAATATAGTATATTGCTGATATGGGCTTATGCAAATATTATTTAATTGAAATTCTTTATTTCATAAACGCAAAGAAAACGAAAATTGTTTACAGATGACATTTAACGAAATCCTATCCCTTTCCACCACTTCCACCTCTTCGTTCGATAATTCATAGAATTCTTCAATTTACTTTAAATTTGCATTATATAAAAAATGCAAAGATACAGTGTTATAGTAAAGATAAAAAATTCAAGTAGACGAGGAAATCAACGTATAAATCTTAAATTTAACATAGAAATAATCGAAAATATGTGTCTACATGTATAAAAGGATTCATTCGAAAATAACGAACTGTATTCATTCAATATACCAGCAAATGACCTAGTAAATACTGATATGTGATCTGAACGACAGTACGCTACTAATAATTTTTTTTGATTTCATACGACAAATCAGTATACGAATTGTTAACAAACAGGCATATATAATGGACTTGCATTTATGATTGCAATAAAAAAATGTCCTTTTTATTAAAAAATTACTAGGGAGCTAAAAATATTTTTGAAATTAATATTATTTGAAAAATTGAAAATATTTTTAAGAACCGATAATTTTTTTTTTTTATTTATCATTGAACATTTATGGAAATAAAAATATAGCATAAAAAAAAAAAAAAAAATCGAATACGTCTAAGATAATGAAAAACATCAAATTATTATTTTGGTGGAATGTAAAATAGCACATAACTATGTGAATGAAACATCTAATCGAATCTTGCAAAATTTAAACGAGAAACTTTTTGTTGGCGTTAAATTTTATTATCAGGTAACTTTAGACAAAATGTTAAAAACAGCAACTTGTAACGAGTATGTTGAATAAGAACAGAAATATTGAAAAGTAGAATAAAGTATTTTTTAAATAATTAATCAAGATATTGATAATAAAATAAACTTTTAATAAGAATACACAACTAATTATATCATATAAATATATTTATAAAATTGTTAATTCAAAAAATTAATGAATACGAACTATAGGTATAATTATGCAATAATAATTATTATTCCCAATGACTTAAAATTTTTGCTACTAAAAACTATTGACACTGATATAATTAATCTAAAAAAAATAATACTAGATCAAAATGTAATTTCATTTATATAATTTGATATAGAAATGGATGAAAATGAAAGTGTAAATTATTCTATTGAATGCATGAATTCACCAGATGTACCGGAACTTCCACTACATAATCTACATCTAACAATAGTATCCATAGCAAAACTGGTACAGTTCAATCGATTACAATTTCTAATATGATTAAAATTTGTAATTAAGGTAAATAATTTATAAGGACAAACATTCACTGCATGCAGATTATAATATAGATAACAACTATCAGGGGGAAACCGTTGTCAAAATATTTATAGTATTTATATACATTATTTATTTATATTATTTATTTTTAATAATATTTATTATTATTGATAAATATATAAATATATATTTATTGTTATTTTCATTTTATTTATATTTCATAAAATTTTTAGAATGCATTCACTAAATATTCAAGAACATGCAAAGAATACTCTAAAGTAATACAAATAATAGTTCTCAACTGATGTAAGTGTATAAAATGATATATATATTTAATGGGTTGGAATAGTTGTTATTATTGATTTGCGAACTTTGTTCATTATTTGGATTTATAGTTTTTAAAAGAAAAAAAGAAAAAAACTAATGTACATAATAAGAATAATCAAAATTTATTAAAAATTTAATTAAGCTACAATGTCAATATTTTAAAATATATAATTTGATCAAAATTTCGTTATATAAATACAGCAAAAATTTTTCAAAAATTATACTTTATAAAAATAGATACGTTAAATTACATTTATAATTATTAAAGGAAATAATATTATCCCAAAGGACCTCATGCATTCACATTGATTATATTGTACGCAATTATTAGAAATTGTAGCACAAAGTTTTCTTAACATTTATAATTTGTAAAAATATCTGTATAAATTATATTATCTGTTCCATCATGTAATTAAGACTTATAAAAATGACAATGTAAAATTCTTAGGGCTTCACTATTAATAACAAAAGAACATGATAAATCAGATCTGTTTTACTGTAAAATATAATAATCTTATTTTTTGTCTTTAAACTGAGTAAGTATTTTTTAATGATTAAATTTTTATATTATAAATTTGTATTAAATAATGGTAAGAGTTACTTTTACTTTATTTATTGATAGTCGCCTTATATATCGTATTAAATATCTTTACGCGAATGTTCTATATTTTACGTAGTGATAATATAGATGCTAGTTGAGTGTTGTCTTTAAAAATAAGCATGTTTATAAAAATACCGTTTCATCCGACTAAGTCTATTTATTCATAATATATTACTTCTATCGATTAAGTGTCACATATCTATAGTCAAATCAATGTACTAAAACATTGTTACTTTCAAAAAGCATCATACGTTAGTTAGGGCACGAAAAAGCTGTGCGTGAAATTGGTAAAGCCATTGCTTGCAATTGAACAAAAATAACGTTGTAAGAATATTTCAATTGAGTATGTTGTCCTTATTTATACTGGAATAAAGTCAACATTTTCATCATTTTATCACAAACGGACGATGAATATGTGTAAATATATGATGGATGGATATTTTGAAGAATTAAATGCTTATTATTATATAATAATGGTAAATATATTTAGCATCGGTAGAAAAGTATACCGATATAAAAGGAGATTTTATTAAAAAAAATTATCGAGTTTTTTGTTGTTGTAATTTAATACTTTTAAAAGACTACGTTCATAATATTAATTTAGTAAATACAATAAATACACATGTTAATAGATTGATTATTATTTGAAAGTTCCTTTATATCATTAAATAATTGTACCGAGTGTTAAACCATTATTAACTTACTACTATTTTGAATATTGACATAAAATAAAGTTTCCAAATATTAAACATTTTTATTTCATTTATTACGAAATGCATACGTATTACCATTCACTAAAGTCATTAAAGAAAATATTTTCTTTATTATGCGATGTTCAATTTCAAATGACTTACACATCTATTGGCAAAAATAAAAAAAAGTGTTTAAAGTAAAAGAAAACAGGGTATTCAAAAAACCCTAAATGAATCTTTTACGTGAAAATTTACTCAAGTACTCGAATTTTAGTGGTGTAGGATCTATAATACATTGGGCATTTCATTGGAAATTCTAGCATAAAAATATTTACTTCCTTTTATCATTAAAGCACTTTGCAACTAGATTATGCCAAAAGCTTGAAAGAGCGGGAAATAAAAGTGAATTAGTACATAATATAATATATATAATGAATGAAGTGGAGTGAGAGTAAAGAGAAGAACGTCATTGTTGCTAGCCCAGGATCGACAGTGCATGATGCAAAATTCATGTAGGGAGGCATTTTAAAAAATGAACTGCGTCGTGCTCTTTCGAGTACCCTGGGCCAGAGGTCGAGAGTTAGGACAAATAGAAGGTAGTCGGTGTTGCGGTTGTGCAGTTGCTGCTCACCTGAGTTGTGCTCCACAGCGTCGGGGCCGGTCTCTAGGTCGCAGTTCTCCTGAGATTTGTCGTATTCAGACTTCTCCTCTGCTGGCTTCTCGGTGTATCTTGGGTAATGGGAGTACGGGAACGGCCGCATGGTCGTCGAGCGTTTCCAGACACGCGGCTTCGCGGTACTCTTACGTCCTGCAAAATATAGACGACAAAGACACTGTGGGGGTTTCTTACACTCCACCTGTTTAGGAGACGAGCGCACCACTTTTGTAAATCCCCGTATACTATTCCGCAACATACAATGTCTATAAATCGGACGAACATGGAAACCATGATTTTCAATCAATAAATTACCCCTCTCCCACTTCTCACAATCTTTTTTAATCTTCTTACCTATTCATCTCGATTTTTTCAGCCTACACGCATTGCCTCCATTGGCCTTTGCCGTTAGATTTTTTAGAAATTTCTAAATATTGAATTTTTAACTTTCCTAATATTACGACTTTAGTAACTGTATTTTCAATAATTACCAGTGCATTAATCAAGTACAACTATGAGGTTTTACAGTTAAGTACATTGCTTTCTTGAGTTTATAATGTTTTTATTTACCTGATAAACAAGTAACAATACTTGTCAGGAAATTTAAAATAAACACGGCTTTAAAATTAGAATAAATTACATTGGTAGAGTACGTTAAAAATTATTTTATTGAAATATTTAAATGAATTTTTTTTTCCTACGCTATATCTTCAAGAGATATGAGCTTGACCGTAACGAAACCATTAAATTGACGAAGTAAATATTCTTTTACACTTTTTTCATACATGATATGTCTATAAAGTAACGAATTTTTTTTAAGCCAATATTCTTCGTAACCATTTCGGGAAGATCGGAAAATATGAGTTTTTCCCTTTGTTTTATGTTTCGGATCATTAGGACTGACAGGATTTTCCTTCACACGAAGCATATTTTTCAATTTTGTACCATAACGCCATGAATTTGATAGAACAGCTTTAAACGGTTAAAATTTATTTGTGACTTAACTTAACGTACGAGAAAACTTGGATGAGGTTACCAGCAAGCTCCTTTCTGGATCTTCAAAAACAACCTGAACCGATAGTAATGCCCAGCATGTACATTAAATTTTTAATACAAACCGTTGCTTTAGTATTAAAGTAATTGATAGCATCTTGAATTTATGAAAATTTGCATACAGTTTCCATAAGACACTTTTTATCATATAATAGTATCCATACCGTTATTATCAAGCCACAAATAAAATTTTACCATCTAAAGCTGTTGAACCAGTCGGATCATCGCACCATGTTGCAAGATTAAAGATACTTTTCGTCCAAAGATAAATTCTCCTAATAATTTAAAAGAAAAGCACAAATAAGAAAAACTCACTTGCATATTTTGCGGGCACCTCGAAATCGACATGACAAACAATGGTTTAAAAAAAAAAAAACTCGATACTCTTCAGGCACACTGTGTATGCTGGTGCATACTGAAGACTAAGAGTGAAAATATTCAAAACTACTCAGTTACACCGATATTTTGTTGAGATATTTTCTGGTTCTTGACAACGTTTTTAACAATATTGAATAATTACATTAGCTCGTTAAAGTATAAAATAAATAATAAATTATCACAAAATACAAAAGACATACCTCCTTAAATTTGTTTAAAATAAATTATACCTTACAGAGATTGTTGCAGAGTCAGAGTTGAAACTAATATAAACATGAAAAGTGTATAAATATTATTCACTAAATGATATAGCATTTATTCATCATAAATTGTAAAGCTAAATTAAAATTTTCAATTTTGTGTCCTCTTGTGTATTCAGCATGCTTTATATTTCCTTTGATGAATATTATTTCCGAAATTATTTTTGTAGTTGCTTTCTCTAAGTATGAATTAAATATATGTTCAATTTAACTTATTTTTACACTCTTGTAAATTTAATTTTTCCATATTAATAAAGGACCTGATATGAACGAGGAAATATTTCGTGCAAATTTCGGGATAATACTTACATCAGTGTTTTATTTGATTACAATTCATACCTAATTAAGATTCAATACTACTAACAAGGATACTATATTGCCAACAAATTTGAAAAATAAACTTTGCATAATACTGATCGATTAGCTTAAAAGTATCGGACAGTATAGAAAATAACGCAAAGAGAAAATTTTGAACATTAATGTAAATTAATAAAGAAGTGGTTGCGGCACTTGACACGGCCAATGACACGAGCAAATATTAAGAAACTTGTTTCTCCATAAAATAGCGACTGGCGTCTCCAAAAAACCAAGAGGTTTTAAGTTAACACGGATCGCAACACTAAATACAAGCGATTCCATTCAATAAGAAAATAATGAGTAAAAAAATATGAAACACTTCCTAGATTTGTCGTGCTAATGATAATCAGAAGCAAACAATAAAGAATCATTGTCAATAAAGAGTCGACGAGAGAATATCAATGACGATGGTCTACCCCCCACAAGTAAATCAACGGATTCTCTTCGGATCAAAGATGGTGATTTTCGAGACCATCATTTGTGCACGCGTCACCGTACAGAAGAGGTTCACTGGAGTGCGCAAAGAGATGCGCAGACGTGAATTCAAAAGATAATATGACATTGCAAAGATCTTATAATTCCCGAAAATTTATTTTAATTGTATGTCATAGAAACATGCTCATTCTATATAATTTCATTACAAAAAATAATATAATATCTTTAGTATTATATTTTTCTTTGGTATAAATATATACAAATAATCAAGCCTTTCATTTCAATTATTTTATTATTATGCGATTTACCACCTATTATTGATAATACTATAATGGATAATAAATCATTGTACACGAGCTAATTGATATATAAATAATTAAATATTAATCTAATTAACATTAAAAAATGTTTTAACAATATTTACATGAAAAATTTATATAATTTTATTGAGCTGAAAGTTTTTTTGTTAGTTGTACAGTTAGAACGAATTTAAAATATATTTTTAGTACTTAAAATTCTCAAAATACATATAAGTAATGGAGTGATTAATAAAATAAAGTAATAATAACCGTTTAAAATATAATAATAAATAGTTTTCCAGAATGTTCATAGAATTTTTGTATTTTCATGTACTTAAAGTAAAGGTATTGATCAAATCAATTGTATAAATAATGAGTTTTTTCCGGATTAGAAATTTAAATTTTATTAAAAAAAATTGATCGGATATTTCGTGTAGGATAGAAGTATTAAAAAATCCATTGAATATCTTTAATACAAACAACAGATATTATATTTTATTGGTAATTTTAAAATTAATGCTCCAATATGCAATTTAAGCTATTAGTTCAACATTCTCTAAAATATGAATTACCCGAACGAAAACTTTTTTCTTTTGTGTATTTCTATTCTAAATAACCACGTTAATCGAATTATAATTTTCATTCACTATAATATAATATAATACCGATGAGTTGACCACACGAATATATTGTGGTCGTCTTTGCACATCATATTTCTTATAATATTAAAGGGAAAAAATTTACTTTCTTAATTTTATTAGTAGCTGAGCTAAATGATAGTTTGTAGCCTTTCTAAATATTATAATAGTTAAGGCCTTGAAATATAATATAAATTAATAAAAAAATATTCGGCAGCGATGTAAATGAATTAATTACAAAATTTTGCTTTGAGAAAAATATATAAAATAGTGTCTTTAATATACATAAAATCAAAAGTTCGATGTAATAATTTTATTAAATAATAAGTAAAAGGAAAAATTCTTTGCATGAATAAAAATTGAATCTTAGAATTAGATTACTACAGACTGATATTTTTAACAATTTTAGTTAAAGTTAAGTACAATATCTTTAATTTTTTAGTAAAGATTTAATGATGAGAGTAAACATTGTGGATGTATAAATAAATAGCAGGTAATGGTTGTATATGATATAATTCAAAAAATTATTCGTAGTGAAATTATCCAAATTTAGTAATATTTAAAAAGTTTGAAAAATAAATAAATCTTTATTAAACTATAATATATTAGAAGCCTTACTTCATATAATATATAAAAGTTTTACAAAAAATTAAAAACAAAAAAAGAATTTAAGTTATAGTATTTAACAATAACAATAGTAGTAGTCATGTATAAGAAGAGAATAGCCATGCATCTCTCTTTATGAGAGGATAATCTATTCCCTCGCAAACTTAAATCTATTATGTGCTTATTCTTCAACCTGAAGTAAGGCCAACTTTTCTGTACAATAGTGAGTTAGATCCATAGATAATCATAATTACGCACAAATAGATTCACTTGCTCTCGGTCATAGTTTTACGTAATTGATATCGGGATCTCATGCTGCTCTCGGTATTGTCCTTGGATTATACGCAAGGACCTGTTTTGTCTAACTAAAAAAAGCTTCCTTACGAGACTTTTTCTCCAATTAGATTATATCTATATTATTTTGATTAAATTTCTCAAGCATTCTCGAGTTCTCTCAAACAACTAAGATAGTCTTATGTTTGGTTTCATAAACTATGCACAATATTTTTTTTTTATATTTTTGGATCACCAATATATGGCCATAGTTTTTTTAATGATCCTTGACCTAGTCTATTACTTTAATATCATTTAATTTTTTTGAATTCAAAACGTTTAATTTATGCTGATATTCCATAGGAAGTTTTGTGCTAATTATTGTATTTGAATGTTTGAGTTTCTTAGTATTAAGCTATCTTATTTTGATTTCTTAATATATCCAAGAAGAGATAGCGCTTTTTATGTTATATTTAGATATATTTGCTTTAAGTTTCGTTATTTTGATCTTCTATCGAATTTTCAACTATCAATATATCTTTCATAACCTTCAATCAGATTAAAGCTGCATCTTTATATTTAACTAATATTTTTAAATATTTTTTATACTAAAACATTTCCAATGAAGAAACTTTCACAGAAATTAGCGCAAATTGTAACACCTTGTTGTTGCATCATGATTACAATTAAATACTTATAAACCAGGCTATAGATCACATTTTAAGACGTTAACGAAAAGAAGCTAATCACATGTATAAAGAAAGTCGTAAATTAATCTATGGCTTCTTATATTCTAAAATGTCACTAAAAATTTTTTTTACTTTTTTTTCAAATAAGAAGTTGTAATTTTAACACTATAGTGTCAATGGATGAACTGTAACTAAAAAATAAATAAAGAAAATTTATATAAATCAATTGGAAATTAAAAGTAAAAAACTTGAAAACGTGAAAAATTTTTTAATTAATTAAAAAATTTGTAACTTGTAATTGTTCAATATTTTAAATTTTAGTTTTGGAAAATTAAAATGAATCACGTGCAATTTCGTTAAAAATATAAAGTTATCGAGTAGGGCTAATAGTGTTTATAAGATCTATTAGCACGAATAGATATTTTACTTATCAAAAAATTTTGAGCCGTTACTAGTTATTATATTTAAAATCAGGGCATGCAGTGACCTCAATAGATTGCAACACGCCATCTAGTGACTTTGTCGATAATTGTTTTTCAAACATAACGGTGTATACGCCAACATTTTGTTTTGTTCATTTATTATCTTAAACCATCATACTGTTTTATTTTTGTAACGAATGGAAATTAGTTGATTAATTTTAAAGTAAAATAAAATAAAATAAATAAGTTAACATCGTATGCACTTGTCACTATGAGGCTGATCGACGCCATGATCAGGCAGTGGAGCCGCTGATAGCGCCTAAAGTCTACAAGTAGATAGGAAGAGGGAAGGGTAAGACCGAGGGATTTGAATATACAGTAATAAAAGTAAAATACCCACAAACTAACTCTCCGTCTCTATTTTTTTTTCCACTCCTTGTCAAATTTCAATTATTTTTGATAAACTTTATCCGCATACTTCAAGTAATCTAAAAAATTTTTACAAAATTTGAGATACAAGATTTATTATACTATAATTATATTTTTTAAAACCGTCAAAAAAACTAAAATCGTTTAAGACATTGAACTAATTTAAGTTTTGTAACGTTTTGGATAATTTTATTAAAAATAGTATTTTGTTAAAACTAATGATTTGATAGGCATAAAATTTTGAAAAAATAATATGCATATTAGTCATATTAATTTACTTGAACTAGAGTTCAAAATATTGAAAAACGATTAAGTTGTAAATTTTTTTTTTAATTAATTTAAACATTTTCCAGGTTTGAAAATTTTTTCGCTTCTATTTATTAATCAATTTTCATAAGAATTACTATTTTTCATAATATTATTAGTTATAATTCATCCATGAAAACTAGTGTTAAAATGATAACTTATTATTTGAAAAAAAATGTATTTTCTTATTGAATTGCAATTTTATTAATAATTAATTAAAATAGATTTAAATTACAATAGAAAAAATAATTAATTATGATAAACGCATTTTATATATAAAAGTGGTTCATATTAATGAGAATTTAACTACAATATTTTTGGTAAGTGTTGTTGAGGTTTATGCTAATTATATAATATTTTATATACATTAGTAGATACAATATCTTAGGAGAACATATGTTTCTACTTTTTGTAACTGATTTCAAAATTATAATAATTATAATATTATATAATATTATAATTAATTAAACAATATATAAATTATTTTTTTCAATTTTTTATGTATTTTACTACGGAAAAATTAATTTCGAGCTTAATTTTAAATGATCTACTTTATTTATTATATACTATATATTTTATAGATTTAATATACAGTAAATCATGTACTTTTTAACAGAAAACTACTGAATATAATTCAATGGACAAATATTTACTTTACCTGCTATCGCATTTAATTTACTATTTTTTAATTTATTTATTTTAAAATATTATTTTGATTAAAAAAAATTTATTTATATACGAAAACATGATTTGTAAATTAATATGTGCTTAAAAATTATAATTATAATATTGTCATTTAAAACATGAAATTAAATAATTTAAAATATATGAAACATCATAAATCGTATGAAAATTGTGAGCAAATTTAATAATTATTAGTTAGAAATATCAAAAATATAGAGTAAAATAATAAAAATAAATAATAAATATTTTGATTAAATATAACAATAGATTTCTAATAATATAAGTTTGTATTTTAGTTACGAATGTGCACTATTTTTTATACTAATTTTTCTTTTTCTCGGAAGCAGACTCTGGAGTAGTAATGTCGTAAAAGGTAAGTTTTAATCCGGAATCTGTTAAAGTCTGACGTAGCCTCTCATCTACGTTATTATGTTTTATCTCTTAATAATACAAACTATCTTTACATCTACTAAAATAATATTAAGATTATTAGTAGTACTGATAAAAAGGGTGTGTGAAATGATAAACCATTTCTCATATTAAAATTATACAGATTTTGTTTATGGAATAGTACAGTGAAGCTTTCAAATTTGGTTAAAATATTGTAAAAACTTATTGACAATTTATTTTTGTTAAAAAAAAATCGATTTTTTCTTATAATCTAATTTTTATTTTTTTAACTTTATATATATTTATCCTTCATGTTTTATGTCATTTATTTATTTATTTTTTTTTTCTTTATAAATATTTTTATAAAATCTAAAAATTTAAGAATAAAGTTTTCTGAATAAAGTTTTAAGTTGAAGTTTTGAATTTTTTTATTTGACTTTTAGTTACATATATGAAGTTTTTCATGCAAAATTCATAATTATTTAAAATTACTGTGAATTTTTTAAATATATACTTTTAAACCACGAATAAGTAAAACAAAGCAAAATATAATGTAATACACCTCACCATCTTTGTTCGCACTGCTCTTTATCTCCGTTGACTTGGGCGGCACAGAAGCTTTTAAAAATTCTGAAATAAATAAATAATGTAAATAATCTAAAAATACAAAATTATACGCTGATTTATTAGAAAAATTAAAAATTAATTTTGTATTTTAAGAAATGTCATAATACTTTATTTTAATACTAAACATTAATTTGATAACGGTGTAATTAATTATTATATTTATTTTCATTGTATTTAATAAATTAAAATACACTTCGTCTTTAAAATATGGAAACACAATATCTATTTCATATCAATTATAACTATTACTATTAATATTTAGACATTTATGGAAATTATACAACTTTATAATAGTACATTATATTATAGAATAGTAATAATTATAATATAATAATTAACTTAATAAAAATATTAAATTAATTTTAAACATATCAAAGAACAATAATGAATATTATGAAGAATTGGTTGTGACAAATATTTTTTTAATAATATTTTTACAGTTTCTATATATTTCAATATTTATTAAAAAAATATATAAATGATAATAACTACAAACAATGAAAATAATAAGAATAGAAAATTCAGAATATAACATCCCATAAATTAGAAAATTTTATGAAAGGTAGTGAAACACTGCATTAAACCAAATTCCATACGACTTTCATGTAACACACTATCTTTTTATGAGTGTCTCATATTAGAAGCTCTATATTTCATCACCAGTTATGATACATTGCATAAATATAGGACCTTTCTTGACAGATGGCAAGTCCTTGCAATGGCTCATATCATATTTTTTTTCTTTTTTGAAAAAAAATATGAAATAAATCAAATGCAAATCTTTTTCTTTCTGTAATTATTTATTCATAACTTATCAGACTCTTAAATATGCTAGGTATTTTCTGAATTACTCTTGAGAGCAATCAGTTATCAGGGGAAAATGTTTTTTTGTTCCTCAAGGTTTTCAGCTTTAATGAGCATTTATCATTTTCATGGGCTTCACAATCATCATGAAACTATTCATGTACTAAAAAAATTTGGTACATAAGCTAGATGCTAATCATTACATATATGTAGTGTATATCGTAATTTGTTGTTGTTGAGTAATTCAACTTAAAATAAAATTCGATGAACTAACACATTAGCCATTTAGCAGTATTATAACTACTAGTATATTAAGAAAAATGCTATAAAATTCAGATAATGCAGTCGTGATAAGTGACTCCCAATCGGGAATAAAAGTATAGATTAACGACGTCAAGCCAGGTGCGTCCACACATCTACCATAGAACCGAACAAAATAGTGAGTTTGCTAACCTGCACTACTTCGAAAGAAATGTGAGATCATTTAATAAATGTATACGAACAATGATTGGTATCGCATAAACTTCTCATGAGTCAGAGATTCTATCAGTACTACATAGATCCCAAGGACACAGTGGTGCAACACATGACAAAGCTTCTAAATATCTCAAGTCAGTTAATTAACCTTGGTGAAAATATCTCCGATATAGTCATCATATCAAAAATAATAGAAAGTTTGCTAAGTAAATTTTATTGCTTCAGAACATCCTGAAGCAATATAGACGCTAGAATACCTTCAACAAAGAGTGATGAATGAAGTATACAAAAGCACTTATAGTCGTTATGACGAGGAGGGTACTAGACAAAGGTGAAATATCGAAGCAAAAAAAAAAAAGAAGGCTAACTTTGTAAGTCTAAAAAGAATGATAAGTTTACATATGTCAAGAGAAATGACATTATACGCAAGTTTGTCACTTTGAAAATCGCTGAAAGTGGCTCTTGAAATACCATCCGATAGTATTTGGTGGTGAACTTGAACGTGGGGTCGTGGGTGAAAACACGGTTAAAGTCGAAAGGTTCGTAGATGTAGATTGGAAAGGTGCGATTGTAGGTTGGGTGCTTCATGTATTCGAGATAGGAAAAAGCTTGTACTCATTATAAGTAACAATAAGTAACATCTAATGAGATAAAAGTTAGTTTTCAGAAAGATAAAATGGAATTCATGAAAAACTAGTCTGTTATGACTGTTAGAGTCCATAAACTCAACTGCGCCTATCATATGAGTAAAACCAAAAAGGCAAGAGGTAAACGTAGTAGTAAAAGATTAAAAAATCTGGAACAATAAACTTGGACATTTATACCAAACAACACTAAGGAACGTCACATCTAAAAACATTGTGAGAAGAGTTGAATTCGATGACATAAGGAATTATTTATGTGAAAAGTGTTAAATAAGTACGGCTCATAAACAGCCCTTCAAGCAGAAAGTATAACGAGATACGAAGCCAGGATAAATATTTTATTCTGATGTATGTGGTCGAATAAAAAAAAACGTTATTGGATTGTGCTCAATACTATCTACTGTTCAAGAACAACTGTTTAGAATATAGGATGATATATTTTCTAAAACATAATACTGATATACATGAAGACGGCATTATTTTTTAACGCGAGATTAATAAAAAGTTAGCAGAAGTAGTCAATATAGTTGTGTATATTCTCAGTCATATGCTACATACACGTAACATTTAATGAGACACATAATGATGAAATTGCAGGCAGCGAAGTTGACGAGTATGATATTGTGAATACAAACAAGGAAGAGTCTTCAGATCTGCACTTCCTTAACAATGTTAAGAGAATAGCCTTGGAGGGAGCTGAGCTCGTGCCAGTTCTATAGGTACGAGAGCAGAATCCAAGGAAAGCTACCACCTCCTGCTTTACAGAAACTATAAAACAGAAATA
This sequence comes from Eupristina koningsbergeri, assembly GCA_018907245.1. Lineage (NCBI taxonomy): Eukaryota > Metazoa > Arthropoda > Insecta > Hymenoptera > Agaonidae > Eupristina > Eupristina koningsbergeri. Next base: position 2,108,252 of record JACCHV010000029.1, on the reverse strand, counting down.
TTATTAAGTAACCCATTGAATACTCTGCAAATTTTTATAGTACAATTAACCACAACCTTTTTAAGAAGCTATACAGGGTTCTGATTTTACCATCCGGAGAATTACAATTGATGTGGAAGTACAAGTTCATCATACCAAAGACACTTGGAGACTAGTTTCTCGAGCATCTGGGATGTATACAATAAGGTCCAAATAGGTATTCAAAGCAGTACCTGATGGACATGTAGGATAGCATAAGAGAAAGGGTCGACTATGTCTCTTAGATATATATAGACAGAAGGAACAGAGTACAAGGAAATGTTTTCTCCTGTTCTAAGATACGACTCTCTCCGGATTTTAATATCAATCATCACACACGAGAATCTCAAAATGTGTTACTTCAACGTTAGTACAGCTTTTCTAAATGAAAAATTGAATAAAGAGATTTATATGGAAATTCTTCAAGGAATCGACAAGATTATAAATAGTGTATATCTAATATGTAAGTTAGAAAAATGTTGTACGGGTTTTAGTATATACCGCGGTATTAGAATCAGCATTTTAAACAATTTTTGAATAAATTTAGTTTATATTGCTGAGAGTATGATTCTCGCCACTGTGTGTTTATTGGTACGTACAATGAAGCGCAAGTATATTTATGTTTAGTTTTTGATAATGGCATTATAATGAAAAAATCAGAGTATGTATTGCAAGGTTTGTTGAGTGAACTTTCGTTTGTATTTCAAATCATGACTGGAAATGCTCGTTATTTTGTGGGGCTTCAGATTACTCAAAATTCCAAGCGATCAAGCATATTCATAAATGAGAGCCTGTATGTGTGAGAAATATTAGAAAGATTTAATATGATACAGTCAGCGTGCTAGCTGATAAAAATGTAATCTTGTAAGTGACAAGAGAAGGAGATTTAGTGAATCAGCGAATTATTTATAGCGAAAAGGTGGGCAACTGTAAAAGCTGCAGGAAAATAATCAAAATATTTAAAATATTATAATATAGCTCAGTAGCATGCAGTAAAATGTGTATTTGGATACTTAGTAGAAATATTAGATTTAGCTTTAATATATAAACCAGAAAATAGTTCGTGTGATGTGCAGATATTCTCAGATACAGATTACGCAAAAGATGTAGATTCGAGAGGACTTACAACTTTTTTGTATTTCCGCAGATTCAGTTCCATGGTCATCACAGTGACAGAGAATAGTTACTTATCTTGAGTACAACTGAGGCTAAATATATGGCAGTATTATTTGCTTTAATAGAACTGTGCTAGATTCAAAAGTCGTACGAATAAAACAAGATATACATGTGATTCGAATTCAATTTTATAAATTACAAAAGATCTTCAGTATCCCAAACGATTGTGTGATAATCTTGGAATGGTAGTCGAGAACGACATATGATAATGTAAGCATCTTTATATTTTTTTCTTGACAGGTCTAGAAACAAGAGATCATATTCAACATCAATAATAGCTCAAATATGGTGATAGAAGCGGGAGATTAGATTGTTTATGTTTATATATCTGTATCAGTGTCGTGAACAGTAGGAGGTGGTAACGTCTTTCAGTATTCTTTTGTGGCGGATAGATAAAAGTACTAATCCTATTAAGAAGTCTCACGTGGAAGAGCAAACGGGCTGTAAAATACTATATGAAATAAAACTGCAATGTGATTACATAAAAATTCTTTGAATATATTATCAGTTTTTCAGTTTTCTTCAATATTCTACACAAACACTTTATAATTAAACGATTCATCTCCAAGTAGCAGTAGATTTGATTAAAATTAATGAATTCAGTCAAGCAAAATGATATACGGTACAGAAAAAATTATATTCAGTATTAATGATTTTTAGTTGTCTGACTAAAGATCCAAAAAACCTTTCATAAAAGTATTTGAAATGAGAAAAATGACAAAGAATATTACAAAAATGTTACAACATTTTCTGAAAAGAATAGAGGTTGCTAGTTAGATGATACTATTATTTTCCTTAAAATTTTATCTAGGATTTGAAAAATTTAAAAAAAAAAAAAAATTTGAAATACATACTTGTATCTGGCTTTTGTAAAAAAACCCTATTAGATGATTCAGTCTGCTATTAATTTAAGACTGTTGGTATATTTTAATTGCTACTTCGAAGTAACTTAGAATTTTCGATACACAAATTAGACAATTTAGACTACTTGATGATTAAGAAAAATATGACAAAGAGCAATAACATAAAATGATGTACAGAGGTCGTATATTTATAGTCTGTAATTTGACATTGTGACGAATACGTAAGTGTAACGTATTCCTGAATTGATATGAATTCATGAATTGATAAATGTAATTTTCCTTTACTACATGTATTATGTTATTATTCATGTACTAATGATAATTGATGCTTATTTTATTGATAACATAATGAAAAAAAGACAATGAAATAATAGAAAATAAAACTAATATTTGCTTCCTCGTAACCATCAAGACAGACAATTGAATTTAATGAAAGTAAGATGTGAAAAAAATCATCGAAGGAAAAATTAATTCAATGACCTACAATATAATGTGGACTTTAATACGACGTTTACAATAATTCTAATATATTTAAGCCCAATATCATTGATTCTAGATGGATTTTCAAAAACGAAGGTCGCATTGGATGGTTCGACAAAATATAAAGCTCATCTGGTGGTAAGAGGTTTAAGGGATATAAGATCATAAATATTGAAAGAAGTTTTTGTCAAGATTACCAATACTTCGTGAATATATGTTAATTAAACATCAAAATTGTATTTCTTAATAGAAATTTACACAAAGATGTTTACTTAGAGAGATACCGCAAGTCTTAGAATTTGATGAAAACAAGAGAAAAACTCATTCGTGCGAGCTGCAAATGGTAGTCGATGACTAAAAATATATCCCAAAAAATCCTAATGAATTAAAAATTTCACCGAAGAAATTCGGAAACTAAGTCTAGAAAATGATCTACATGAATTATGTTTTTATACTTGACAGAAGCAGGAAAAATTGATATCATTACTTCTGTATGTAGATGATATCTACCTACCGAGTAACGATCAAATACTATTGAACAATATTCAGTATTAATTAAGTAAAGCATTCAAAATGAAAGACAGATAAGAACAAAAAAGTTTCCTTGGTATGACAATCAAACGAAGCAAAGAAGAAAACACTATAGATCTAAATCAAGAATAAACTAAAAGTATTCTAAAAAAGTTCAACATGGATAAGTACAAACTACAAAACATACTAATGGTAATAAAGCAGTTGCATAATAGAAAGAAGGTATCGGAGCCTGATCCATCAAAAAGAGTAGATTAAAAAAATTCATTTAAAAAGGCTCTTGGAAGACTATTGTATTTAGCGAATGCAACAAAAGAAGACATCGCTTATGCTATTAAATTTCTAGCTCAGAAACAATATGAGCCGATAGAAAAAAAATTCTAAAAGTTATAAGGATCTTCCCATACTTGACAGAAAATTCTTCGTTAGCAATTAAATTTGAATTGTTTTTGGAAATATTAGAAGTACTGTCAGAGCTTTAGGGACTATGAGAAATCAACCTCAACCACTGTGCATATTGTGAAAGTATTTTATAACGTATTTTCATACAATGTTACAAGTAAACTTACCTGACCCCCTCAAAATGTCAAGCAGAATACGTAGTCATGTGCGAAGCTTAACAAGAGCTAATTTTCGTGGACAAAGCAGTGAGAAACATAACAGACAAAACTTGCCCACCAGCAACTGTGTAGTAAGATAATAAATCAACCGTTGAAGAGAACCGATGCACATTCTGCACGTCGATCACTTGGGATCGTTTCGCGGAAAATGCTTACGTGATCGTAGCTATCGATGCATATACGAAGTATGTGCTTGCTAAGGCCGTGGCCAGCACCAAGGCACTCTTCGTTACCGGTTTTTTTTTAACGAGATAGCGAACAATTTTGGCTACCCAAGGTGGGTCTTAAGCGATCAAGGAAGCTCATCCACGAGCCGGAAATTTAAGAAGTTTTGCATAGACGCGAGAATCAAATACGCACTCAACGCAGTCGGTTTACCACGAGGAAACGGCTAAGTGGAACAGTATTATGAAACAATCCTAGACGCGCTGGCATGCTGCACAGCGGATGAGAGCTAATGCGACAAAGTCCTCCCATGAGAACGATGGGCCTTAACAACACCAGCAATAAGTCTATACGCGCAAATCCTGCCGAAGTGCTACTGGGTTATGCGCCCAGGCACCGAGATGAAGCCAATTTACTCCAAATTATAAGTTGTCCTAAGGAAATAAACAGCCGCGAAATGTCAGAAAACGAGTGCAGAAGTGACATTTCGACCTTAGGTGTGCGTCGGCAAGTACGTTTCACGAAGGGGATGTGGTGGAAGTGCAACGCGTCCGAGCCTCGAATGAAGAGACCAGAGCCAAGTTTATCCCAAAGTATGCGAGATCGTACGAGGTCAAGGAGATACTGCTAGATGACCACTATATCGTGGGCGACGTTAAGGCAGCACCCCAGTCACAAAAAACCCTATCACGGTACGATCTCTGGGGAACAGCTCAAGCGATGGGAGGCGAGCATCAGCAGTGACGAGTCTATATCGGAGTATAAGGTGTACCTCGCTTAGGTACGCACTCGGCTTAGGGAGCAGAGCAAGTATCTGGGATACTCGTGGATGTTCAGGACCCCGTTTATTCTAATAACGGAGTGAGAGTGTCTGGGACTCCGCATCGGGGGCTAAAATCCACTCGAGAGAAGATGAAACATTTGGGACGTTCTAGCCACCATGCGAAAGATCCAGACTGCGAAAGAAAAGCGAGCGTATCTTGTATATGCGAGCTTCACTGCGAAGAGAGCTTGGATGCGGATGTGGTAGGAGGAGGAAATTTGGTTATTTGTTTCAGGAACGAGCACAGCCCAGTGCAACCATCCGCAAGGACGTGGGCTAGTCAGCATGGCCTAGTATATAAGCAACACATTTTAGACAAGAAATTTAGATGAGCTACAACTTTCTCTAAGCCTCGAAAAAGAGAAAGTGCTGTAGCTGTGGGCCAGATGACTGTCGGTCAATCACGACGGGGTGAAAAGGATGCGTCACAGTGCGAGGGAAGGCAGTTACTCTATTGCCGTCGACTCGATTTATTGTACGAACGCAAGTTCTTTTGAATAAACACTGCTGCTGTTTTATTTTTATTAATTCTGCGTGATTTTATTTGTACAACCTTGTCCACTATTTCGCTGTGAGACCGCCGATTACATGTATGTTTTATCGATTCTTACAAATTATTATTTATTTACATTTTCTATTCTTTAGGCAAGGAATTAATATTTTCAAATTTTATTATATATTAGAACAATAATTTAATTTTACTAATTAAAATAATGATTATATTATTTTAGTAAAACATAAAATTATAAGTTTAATTAATTGCAGATTTGAATATAGAAATTACTAATAGTAAAAAATTTAATTAAAAAATAAATTGCTTATGACTTACCGTATAATCGAATGGATCCCTCAGTCTCGCCCAGAGAATTTTTGCTGATGCATCGGTAATTACCAAAATCACCAAATATTAGATTTTTTATTGTAAGGCGCATATGAGTTCTGTAACTATTTTCTTCATTTTCTGTATAGTACTTATCAGTTGATAAAACCATGGAATTATTAAACATCCAGTAGCTGATCGCTCGGGGATGAGCTTCCGTGTGACAATCAATTGTAACATTGGTTCCGGATGGTGCACCTACCAACTGATTTGGTACCCAGATCATTGGAGAGACTAGGTAACAGAAAATATGAAATAAAAAGATATGAAAATTCAAAGGAAAAGAAAATTTTAATTATATAGACTATTTAGATCTGTAAGAATTGTTTATGTAATAAAAATATTAATTTATTTATTTTTCATAATATATATTTCTTATTTGATGGTACTCCATATCAACAATTTTTGAACCCTGGCAGTCTCTCAATTTGACCATTACTTGTCTATATACTGATACAGGATTATGAGACTAATTGTATTAATTATTTTAAAAAATAGAATAATTACCTCTCACATTTATATTGTAGATATATAAATGAAACTATATTCTACATTGATAATAATAAAATGGATTTTGTTTGAATTATTTTTAACAACTCCTTTGATCATGTATAATGTACGCATTTAACAATGATTTCGAGACTCTTAAACTTTCTAGACTTTATGAATATGAATAAAAACAATAAAATAATTACAAATTGGTACTAATTTGATACTTCTAAACATAAAATTGAGTTCGAACTCACAATATTAATCAAAGAAAAATATTATATTCAATCTCATAAATATTTTCATTATAATAATATTAAGAACACATATATATTTTATAAACAATGATTACTTTGCATTTTTTATCAATAGATGTATGAAAAAATCGATAAAAAAACAATGAATTTAATAAAAACAAACTTTTTCTATACATTAATTGATACCGTAAAAAGTATTTTATAATTACAGATTTATGAAGATTGCAAATTGAATATAATGAATATATGTCTCATTATTTCAATGACAACATTCAATTGAAATATTAAGTTTCGAAAATATTATCATAGGCAGAGTAAGTTACTAAATTGACTGATATATATTATATAATTCCATGAAAAAACCAATTTCTTTTATTTATCATTCTCTTATTTAATTGATTGTCAAAATTTTACATTAAAAATAAAAATCAAAAGTTTGGACATGAAGGACAACACAGGCATTTTGGCAAGTGTAAAACAAAAAGGGATTTGGTTTTTCCAAGTGCTTGCGGGGAAATACGTCAACCGGTGCAATTTTATTTTCTTGGTTAATTGGATTTTTCCATGGGTAAGGTTCAAAATTATGGTATAATTACCCCCACATTGTAGGTCAAAACTAATACAACTACCTGCGATCTACAAATGCATAAATAGACAATTATAACGTTTCGATACTGAGACACAATTTTGTACTTGAATTGATAATTATATTTTGACTTATCATCGTTTTGTAAATAATTTTGTACATAATATACTTTATTAACTTCAACTTGTCTTAAAGTTTTATTTTCTGTATGTTTACTCTCTGATCTGTGAACGTATTTTAAACATAATAATAATCAGAACGGCAATTAGTTTGCGTCCTGACGAAAAGAGGCGAATTATCCCTTTTCAGATTAACATAATAAATATAAAATTATATATAAATTTAAACTTTTTTAAATTCTGAATATAAAAGCAAGTATTCAATAAAAATATTTATTTATAACAGTTTTATACATGGTTCATCCACGAAGAATCGAGTTTTTTTTTTTCATTTTGCGCCTATTCATTGTAGAAATTTGGGATGAGTCTTAAAATGTCGACAAACTCTTTCCACATTTGTCCCTTTTTTTCTTTTGTTTTTTCAATAATTAAGTGCGGCAGGATTTTACTTCACACGAAGGGTGTTTTTCAAATTTTTGACACGGCGCGCTGAAGCGATTAGCGGAAAACCACTACGCGAGAATGTTTTGTTCAAAGATCATAAAAAAAAATTCTTACCTTTTTTTTTGAAAGATGATTTATTGGTGGACTTATAAACAGGGTAAAATAAAAATTTAAAATTCTTCAAAATAATTTCCTCCTGTATCAACACATTTTTGAAGGCGTGTTTTTCAAATTTCAAATGCATTTCAAACTCTTCAGCTTTGATGTTTTTCAAAAATTTCAATATTCATAAATTTTTTTGCACTATATTATGCATCATAGATCGCATTAAATTTTTTTTTTTGCAATTGCTTAATCTGTTAATCGACAGTCCAAATTTTAAATTTCTAACACGCGCCGGTTGTTTTTAGCCATTCGAAAGCTTTTGGACGCCCAGTTCGAGGCTCATCGATGATTCTTTCTCAGCCCTCTTTAAAAGATCTGTGCTATTTTCCACATTGCGATTTTGACATGCAATTATGTCCCTATGCTTCTTGTAACATTTTATACGTTTCTACATTGTTTTTTTTTTAATTGCAAACAAATTTTATCGCGTAACACTGTTCGAGTAGTCGCTCCATCGCACCGTGTCAAAAAATTGAAAAACACTCTTCGCCCGAAATTAAATCCTGCCGCGCCTAATTATCGAAAAACAAAAATAAAAAAGGAACAAATGTGGAAATAGTTTGTCGACATTTTAATACCCATCCCAAATTTCTACGATGAATAGGTGCAAAAAAAAAACTCGATACTTCGTGGATGAACTATGTATATATAAAAAATGATAAAACTTACATTCGACGTCGACAATAATCCTTTTACTGACCGTTGGAGGTACACCATTGCTTGCTATACACAAATAAGCTCCCATTTCACTTCTCGTGATTTTTGTTAAATTTAGCTGCTCACCCTCAAGTGCGTTTGCTGTAATAGGAAAAAATTAATTTCTTTTATTATTATTAAATGAATTATAAATTACGTATATCATGTAAAGGAATTTTCATTCATAGTCGATGGAATTAAAATAATTTAAAAAATTTTGATAAGTTTATTTGTTAAATAACAATATATTAGCACAATTAAAAGAATTGTGGGAATTAATAAAAATTAATACTTTTTTGTATATGTTTTTAAATATCAGCAAAAAAATTTTAATAAAATAAGGAAAACAAATGTAAATTTTTTAATTATTTGCTTACTTTAATTTTTATTACTCTAAATTTATCGTACAAATATTTGGTTTTCACAAATTATATCTGCGAAAGTGTATTTTAGATCGTCAATTTAAATATCAAAAGATTTTTTTAGTTAATAATTAGTTGAGAAACTATGTTACCTTATCACACTACATGAAGAACTGTTTTATTCTTAAAGTTAAGAACATTTCTCGAGTGCATAATTTTTCTAAAATAAATGAATGGGTATAATTAATTAAAAATATTTTTTAATTAAAAATTGTATTAATTTTTTTTCTTTAATGCTCAAATATAAAACAAGAAAAAAATGTGTATCAAAAAATGCACGTACATCTATTGGCATTTGTATTCTTATAATTCTTAAAATAGTTTTTACAATTTACAATTTTTACTTAGAACAGTTACTAACAATTAACAATTTTTATTCGAATGCAAAAGTATATTACATACCCATGTTTATTATAGGAACTTGTATTAAAGAGATATTAATAAATTGAGGTTATTATTGAAAAGAGAAATATTTATATATATATATATATATATATATATTTTATAAGATATATAATATGAAAAACGCACAAATAAAATAAATGGCCATCTAGCTGTTTAAAGATACATACTTTGCAATAGTTAAAACAAAAAAAGGCTCGTCAGTTTTGTACGTAAACCAACACGGTTTCCCCATCATAAACATCACATATTAAAAATATTCGGAACCTAATAAACACAGTAAAGTTACACTACAGTTAATACTTTCAACACAATACACTACCATAAATACTTAATTACGTAATTATTTTTCTCACATATAAATGTCTCCCTCTCAATAATTAAATTAGAAAACTAAATAAAGTTATTTGTATTCAATTAGATTAACATTAAAATATCACCCTCTTAGGATTGAACTGCATCCTGTTTGGAAGTAACGATTCTAGGAAACTTGCGTTCTTTTTTTTATCATTATTCACAAACAATTACGTTTTTACAAAAATGAAAATATCTAAATAAATGAGAAGTTCTCTAACAACTCAAAACCTTCAAAAATCTAAATTTATATAATATGTATTTTTTGCTTGTTTGCATATTTTAAGAATTATGCTCTAATCAATATACCTTTATATTAAAAATATATAACTTTACATTATAGATGTAGTACTATATGTATCTAACAATAATTTTTTATTTAATATATTCATAAACATTATTAAAAATATATACTCTCTGTATTAATTCGATTTTAATGATCATTTAATATCGATTATAAAAAAAGTATTTTATTCGACGATATATTTTAATATTTTTAATTCAACATTTTATAATGACTACCTAAATACCTAATAGTTAAAATTGAAAGCCAATTACAAATTAATTTTTATGATATTATTATTAATATTTCTTTGAACTTTATGTATAAAATACAAACATTGATTAATATTCAATTAATAAAAATTTATTTAAAAAATATGATGAAAATTAAATTTTAGATTATAAAAATACAATTTAATACGAATAAAGTAATTTAATATTGATTTTACGAATGTAGGTTCAGTATATTGAAAAAAATATTGTTCGTTGCAAGTAATCATTCGATTACGTCCAGGCGTAAATCTAATTTAACACGTTTTAATAAGAAACTGGGTTCAGTTTATATAACGTATTATATCGCATTATAAAATATAGTGGTTATAATATTAGACCTAGTATTACAATATTAAAATTAATTGACACCAATGAAAATTAATCGACTTCAAATTTAACATTAATCGACAATTAATTTAATAGTGATTAATTTTACAACTGAAATTTAGTAAATCATTACAATCTTTTTCAATCTTTTAAAATAATTCATATAATTTATAGTTTTTAAATGTAAATGCAACATTGAAATCTAGACATCTATTTCATTTATAAAGACATATATTTGAAAAAGACTATATCTTAAATTGAAATATGAAATTTACCAAATTTTAATTTTATATTTGTTTTTCACAATGGTTAATAGTAAATATTCTAAATATTAAAGTGATCATTATAAAAAAATGTAACAAAAATATGTATTTATAAATTTATATATATCTCCAGTATTTACCGATAATATAATGGAAGATTTTAAATTCAATCGAAAATTTTATATAAAAAAAATTAATAAAAATTCCATATATTTACATATTATAATTATATTCTACTGATAAAAAAAGGAATTCAGTATTTAAATAATAGTAAGTAGAAGTGCAAAGAAACCATCATTTTTAATGATATAAAATTTTTGATAAAAAAAATAATTGTAAAAAGACAATTATTTTGCAGATGGTATACAGTTAAATATTAATTAATAGGCTAGAAAATAAATATTTTTTTAATATGTGATACAACTAAGTTTTAAGTTTCATTCTTATAAGATTCCATTGAAAATCAAGTAAAAATAATATATAATGAAATAATATATGATTTTTTAGTTTGTTGAAAACATTGACTTTGCAAAAATCATTGTGAACATTTTTGTTAAATGTCTGCAATCTTTAGATATCAACATTTATTTTTATTTATTTTATATTTATTAATATTGTAAACATATTTGTATTTTTTTATAATCATTGAAGGATTGATGAGCCTAAAAACTTTTTGTCACAATGTTATAAATGTGTCATGTGTTTATTTTTTTAAAAAAAATTGTTTCATATATTCTATATCTCAAGTCAAAATTTTTTAATAAGTAATAAATTAATTTAAAGAAAACTATATTAAAAGTTATACGTAAATATTTAAAATATAATTGCAAAATTATATATATAGTTTGCAAATACATTAACCTATTCTATGACAAATTTTATCGCTCCATAATAAACTAATGTAAATTATAAATTACAAATTTATAAATAAGTAAATAAACATTTACAAAGTTATATTTACGAAGCTATATAAGTCTCACATGAAACATAGTAAGCTTTAAAACTAAGTAATGTTTATTATAAAATACTTATATTTAGCCTATTAATTAATATACATGTTGATATTAAAAATATTATATATATTCTTAAAAGTGTGAATATAATTTGTACCATTACAGTAATTCACGGAATACATACAAAAATAATTAATGCAACAAATATTTTATGACTTAAGTATGAATGATATACTCTTCACTTATTTTTATACAAAATTTTATTTAAAAATATTATTCCAGAATTAAAGAATGTGCTGAACTGCTCGGATCCTATAAAAAAAAATTTTTAAAACTGCTAAAAGCTTGTAAAATGTAAAATTTTATATTAAATAAATTGTAAAATTATTCCGCGTTAAATTAGATGTTACTTACCATCATGTCAGATATTTTTAAAATATTAAGAATTGATAAAATGATATTACTCTAAAAAAATCAATATTGTATAAAAAGCACGATTTTTGCATGTTAAATTCGGATTTTTTTAAATGTCAAGAAAATCTAGATGATAATACGTAAAAAATGTATAACATTCCGTAGCATTAATTCCTACAGTTAATTAGTCTTCGGTCTAGAAGTGCAATCACTTTCTAATGATTGTAAATGTAGTTCAAACAAAAATTTATCCAAACTTTTGATTAATGGTTTTTTATGTTACAAAATTAAATTTTTATTTCACTCATATTTCGTTAAGTTTTATCATTTAACTTTAATATTTTAAGAGATTATTTGCCAAATAATATGCTATTCAGATATGTAAAAAAATAAAAAAAATTAACAAAATTGATTACAAAAATGAGAAACTCGAGAAATCGTCTAAATTTAACGAGAATTATTTATTTATACTAATATTTTTGAAATAGAAGGCATTTTTTATAATGATAAAAATTAAATTATTAGAAAAATAAAATGTAGCCATACAACTGAAACTGTACAAATATGGAAAATATAAAATAATAAATAGTGTTTAGTATAAATATTTAAAAAACAAATATTTCCATAAAAAAAACAAAATTATATGCAAAGTACACTCGTGTCTACAAGCGAATAACAATAGGTAAACTTTTCACAGTCATCTAGTACCAAGTTTCTCTCTTCCCTATTGAAGGTTGAAACTTTGTGATATCTGGATTGAAATACGGTAACGAGCTTTTGAATGAAGATATATCGGTTTTCTATAAACTCGAATGTTTTATTGAATCCCATTTCCCTTTCAACTGATGCATTAGTATGTTTGGACATTGTAAAATTTTCAATATAGCTCCATTACTAGCTTTTACATCGATTATCTGTTACTAGAAACCTGATTTCATTAAATACAATCAGAAATAGAAAGATACATCTAGAATTTCACGTAGATTCGTATTTACTTTGCAAAATATGTGTTATTTTATGTTTATATAAGATATGTACAACTATAGAAGTTTTTTAGAGTATCTAATATAATATATTAAATATAATGTAATTTATAAAGTATCAATTTAATAAATATATTCATGTAAATACACCTCAATTATAATTTCTTTTAAAGCTTTATTAGTTATGTAATTTCTTTTTTTTTTTTTTTTTTTTTATTAGGATTAATTAAAATCAAATGTATACACTATTAAATCTTTATCAGTACAAATATTATTTCTCATTATTATAAATTTCTTTCCTATTTTATTCATCAATAATATTTATCCATATTTAACTATTTATAAGTAGATAAGTTTGTATTTTAATGTAAATGGTGCATTGACCGAAGCTCATGAATAAATTTCACGTTTGTTATTTTTATTAATTTTTTAGAAAAATTATAACATTCTGCACAGACATTCAATTTTTCTTTGTTTCATTATTAAATTATTATAAATAATATATTCAATAAATATTAATACATAAAAAATAATAATAATAATTACGACAAGAGGAACCAATTTATTAAAGAAGGGAAGAATGAAAATTGAACACAATAACTGCCGAATTTAAGACCACACACGACTACTAAGGTATTATAAGTGTTTTTATTTCGCACACATAAACAAATGCAATAGCTGCAACAACAAGTATAAATTTTTTAGAATGATATAATATTTAGGTAAGAAGTTAAAAAAAAATATTCCTGTCTATTTACATCTATTACATAAAAAGAGAGATAATAAAGATCATGCTCATATATTTACTACGTCTTTATGCATCGTTTTTGAAACATAGAGTCGAAGCACAAATGGACAAAATTACTCTACCGACACTCAAATGCAATATGAATCGAAGTATTTATGTAATTTTTCTGCAGATTGCAACAGAAACATACAATTATATGATTGTTACAGATAAGCAATATAGTAATGTATCAAAAGCGCAGTAACTCGCCAGCAACTCGAACAATGCGACGATTGAGATCACGGAAGTAATGTAATTTGAATTACCAGTAGAGAATGCGAGAAAGATTATGTTTGGGTAAAATTTAGTACTGAGATTATTGCAATTAAGTACATATATAGTGTATCTGAATATCTCAGAAGATATTATAAATGACATGTCTAGAAATTTATTAATAGTGAGTGATATTAACGAGAAAGCGATCAAGTGAAGAACTCCAACGAGCACAAAACAAAGATAACTAATATTATTTATAATTGCAAGATTAGAAGTAGTTGTAATAAAAAAAACTAACTTGCAAACACTAGAAATTCTATTAGAGATATAATCTTGATTGCGGACAAATTAATAATGCTACTAAAAAGATAGTGGATGGTCGAAAACTGTATATCCAGAGATGATCAATTCATTTCTATTGAAATGATGCATAAAATAATTAAACAATTAGAGAAAAAATAATATCCTATATAGAGCATTAAAAATAGAAATAAAGATGTACTTCAAAAGGAATTATAAAACTAAGTATCTTCTATTCGATGAGAACTATGGAACTTTTCACACCTGAAGAGCTAAAAAAAGCTACAGATTTTTAACTTTAAAATTTATATGAAGCTATTAAAGATAAGAATGTCTAAAATTATTTGGATACGCATAAAAATTTAAAACCAGGCATGACGTATTTAAATATTTGGAGTAGTACAAACTTAGCCGAAACTAATTAAGGAATTTCATATTTGACAGTAAAGGAGAGTAGTACAGATTACTAAAAAGGAGGTTGGGTTGAACCCATTGGGAATGGACCATAAAATTGTAACCAACAAACTTCAGGCTTGGAATTTACTTCAAACAAAAAACGTCGATACTGTAGAAAAGATTGTTAAGGACTTTCTTCATCACACCTCAAACAAAATTTTTCCACTTCATAAGAAACATTCCTACTGAAGGAAAATAAAAAATTTGTTCTTTTCTCTTGTTTTTTAATTTATTTTTTATTTTTACTTTTAAAATAATATTTATTATAATTTCCAATGATTATTATATATTAGTTATTATATTAAAAAACATTTAAATTAAAAAAAAATATTATTATATCGTTATATATATAATTAAAAATTCATTTTATTCTCACCATAACAAAAAATGTTCAGTTCTACATTTGGCTAATTAACTGAATCGAGTTTTTTTAAAAATTTTTTTAATATAAATTTACCAACGGAACATTGATACACGTTTAAAAAAATAATATTAATTATGGTCTTGACTCAAGAAACAGAAAATTATTTGTTTGCTTTACTAACAAATACGTATTTATCAGATGCAAAATATTATTTAAACACAAATATACACACAAAAACTAATAGGCACGAAAACAAAAAGAAAAATATAATAATTTTACAAAAAAAAAACCATAATATGTCAATTCAAAAATTAAATAATAGTAAACTTCATTTAATTGTTCCTATGATTATGGATAAAGGTTATTGACAATCTTTCAGTTTTAACTCATATTGTATAGATTATTCTACATCTGAATCATTATTAGATATATCAGAAATTTTGAAAATGTTTGTTATTACTGTTACATCCGAATGGGTTTTTTTTTTTTTTAAATTAGTTAAAAAATTAGTTTAAATGTTAGTTATATGAACTTATATTGTAAGCTTTATAAAATCGATCTCATTATCAAATTTAATAATGTAAAATTTATCTTTAATAGTACATTTAGATATTTATTCGATACATTGTGGTTATTAAAATATAAATATAAAAGTTTACAATATAAGTTGATGCAACTAATAACTATAAAATTAATATAAACGATTAATTTACAAAGATATATTAAAATTGTTTAAATGATTATGTTACAAAAATTCAATTTAACATAATGCCGTGTATATTTTCATACTACTTTATTTCATAATTTTTTAGAAACATTAAAGATCATAATTAGCATTGATAAAGATCTGATGGTTCAGCGATTCAAAGGAATTGAGCTTGGTCGTTTTCTTCGAGCTCAAAAGTCATTCAAATTGCGGTTACACATTTTTTATTTTTAAGTTTAAAGTTTTTGGCATCATGATTAAAATTTCACTTATTTCAATAAGGCTCTTAAGTATCTTATACAAATCTATAAGGTTTTATTTTTTCAATGTATGTAAACAATCTAGGTTTGCTATTATACTATTTTTGCTTTTTCCGAATTTTTTTTAAATATAAAATGGTTTTAGACTCAATTGTAATATAACGTCTAGATTGTGATAAATTCCCATGTAATTAAAAATTTAAATTAATTACTATGATGACTAATTAGAGAAAAGGCGCTTTTTTACTGCGCAAGTTGTTTTATTAAATTGCTATCAAAAGTTCCCTTCGTTGCTACCTATTCATCGCTACTCTTCTCTCTTCTCATAAATAAATGCTATTTAAATCATTTTTAATTTGATAAGAGTTATAGAATTATTAAACGAAGTCGTCCATCCATGCAATTCAAGTAATTTTTTAGTGTATGTGAATTTAAATCTGTTATTTTAAATTTAAAAACATAATAATACTGTTATTTATAAGTAATTTTGGTAACGTTATGTATACCATAGAAAATAGTATATTTATTTAAATAGTGTGAATCGTGGTATACTGAATATTCAATTAAAAATTCTTTATTAAAAAAAATGTTTAAAGTATATAAAATTTGTATAATATTATTGTTTACAATTTGAAGTATTATATGTTATTTATTATAATTTTAACTATGCATTATAAATAAGTTTAAATACAATAACATATTTTTAATGTATATTATTTTTTTATTTTACCCAAGCTTATTCTGTAGATAGAATTTAATCTTATATATAACTGATTATTAATATATAAGTAAATAAAAGTTGCAAGAAATTGCAATATATTGAGATTTTGGTTATTAAACACTTCATTGTTTCAATAATTTTTACTTTATATTTACATTAATAAGGATGGCGATTAAATACTATAAAAAATTTTCCATACAATTTATAAAAAACTATTTTATAAATAATACTCAATCTTAAAATATTCTATAAGAAAAATTAGAAACTAAGTTGAAAATCTAATTAAAGAGTTTAATGATCTTTTAGTATTCACTTAAAATAACAGTCACACATAATTGACGAAATAATAAATTAAACGAGGGAAATTAAAAACAAAGTACCTTTCGTTCTGCGGTCGATGAGTATCCCTTGATTATCCTCACGTTTCCACTTAAGTTTGGGGATCGGATAACCATTGGCCTTACAAGTAAGTGTGACGTTTTGATGTTCACGTACTGCAACTGTGCTTGACGAGGATAATGAATCCAATATATTGGGAGGTACTGTATTTAAAAACAAATATTTATCTCATTGTAAAATGTACGTTTTTCGAATATATAGATGATTCGCATAATTTTTTTTTCAATATAAAGCATATATAAAGCATTGCCTGCATGCAGTTTTATAACTTGTTACTTATAAATAAATTCTCTGTATTCATGAACAAAAATACCCACAGCATAAAGGTTGTTTTATTTTTTTTTATTTTTTTTTTTTTTATTGATGTTAATTGTAAAACAGGCAGGGCTCGCAAATTTAGATTTGCGACTCGTTTAAAAAATCACCGTATTTCTCGATTTTTTACGTAAAAATATAAACATTTCACACCTGTAATTTTTCCTTGTAATTCTTTGCTCTTTATACTGTTCTTTCTTTTTTATTTTTCTCGTTCTCTTTCTCTCTGTGCCTTTGTTAAGAATAGATTAACAGCATGATTATTAATCGTTATACTTCTTGCTTGATTTATATTTAGCGTGGCGCGGGATAGTTTTTTCGCGATAAATAAAAAAGGCAGCTCAGATGTTTTTAAAGAACTTACCGGGTCCAACTCGTCCTGCGAGTTGGATCCAAACGAAGCTATGACGAACGGAGAAGATAATGTACGAGAGATCCAGGTTGGTTGGGTCGACGTGCGAGCTGGAGTTGGGAACTTACCTAAGCTCTTGCACTATAACTAAACTATTAAATTTTGGTTTTTTACGCCGAAGGTGATTTTAACAAAGTAATAAGTTTTGTATTGGATTTTTTCTTCTTTAGCAGGAAGAAGGTTTTTTCTATCTAGGACTGAAGCTTTCTGCAAAAAGCTGAAGTAAAAAAGGAAAAAGTTGCGCGTACGTGAAATATAAAATTTGTTGGATTAATTAGCGGGAAAAAAGTTGCGGAAGGTAATTGGGCGAAGGAACAAAATCGGCGAGCGAGCAGCGTCACTGTAAATCTGTATTTCGAAAAGCGAATACGCCCAAAGACACTTACATTTTTAGAATAAAAATTGTCTGCTGAATTTTAATCATTTTTCATTTTTTAATTCACCTTCACCATCACCATCATCGCATTTTAAAATAGTTTAAAAGTGTATTAATTTTCTTTTAATTTAAGTATTATTATTTCCATCGCGAAATGAGTAAATATTTGTATCAAATCATTATTAAGAAATGATAATTTTTGGTCCTTTTTTCTTTTTAGTATTCAGAATATACGGTAAAATAAAATATAGGTATCATATATATCAATATAGCTATTTGTTAACATGAATACAAAAGTATAATTTATTTAAACAAATATTTTTAATTAGATTGTGTGTAGGTATTAAAAAAAAGATCAACTTTAGAAGCAAGGCTGATTTATTTATAAAAAGTTTTTAGTTATTTAAATTCATCGTTAATTAGAGATAATTATAGCTGTATAATGTTACCATTAATTAAGTCTACAAATTGAATTTTAAATCAGTATAAATATAAAGACAATCATGATTGTCATTACAAGTAATATTGGACAAAATTCTTTTAAAAATAAATCAAATCTCTCTAAAAATTAATTTTTCCAAAACAATCAAATATAATTTTTTTCGGATTAAATAAAAACCTATCCTGTGAATTATAACTTATATATATATATATATGTATGTATGTATGATCTACTTAAATAAGACTTTTGAGTTCTTTCAAACATTTTCAAAGAGCTTCATAACTCTGCAGTTACCATTAGATACATTTATTCTTTTCTATATATGTAATTTTTTTTTTTTTTATTTAAAAACCATTAAATATAATCCAGAAATACCGGATTTCTAACAATTAACATTTCTCGTTATTCGTTTTTTCATGGTTTTTGCCAATGGCTTTCCCATTGTTTATTAATTTAAGTTTCCACCGTCCACCGTCTTGACGTGTTGATGACTAGTTATAATTTTATTATTCTTATAGATCCGTTTTGCAAAACTCAAACATCCTGCCCACCTTGAACACGTACAATCCAATAATTTAGTCATTATTTCGTACATAATACGGTCATCTCCAGGATCTATCTTGACGAATCTTTCTAATCGCTAATAAAGTATCGTTATAATATCTTCTTTAACTACGAACATTGTGCCAATTTTGATATTAGCTGCTATTTGATGCTGCCACTTGCCACTAATGAGGTGGTTTAGGTAGTCTTTAGACCATCTCCTCCAAAGCTATTGTTTTATCTACTCCATTTTCTACCACCTTATTTTAATGTTTAAATTCTTTAATTCACCAGCAGATAATACCTTTAGAGTTTCCTCAATTAAAAAGTATGCAGGCGAAACAGTGTTCAAATCGTTTTGATCTGAGAAATTTATAATGATAGGTCTAGATTTAAGGATTGCTTTTATTTCTCTTAGCATAGTATAATTCTTACTATGTAAATAAATAATTAAAAATGATATGGTAAACAAAGGTTTTCAATGATTTTACCGAAGATTCATGTATATCGCCAAAAAAAAATAAAAAAAAAAAGAACTCAAACTGGTGAAAATATTCATGTTAATCTTTCGTTTGTAAAAAACGTTTGTTCGAACTTATGATTTTGAGATTAAATAAATTTTACCAATGACTTAATTTCTTGATTTACGCTAATGATATTCGTAGAATTGTCTGAATAAATTTTCTAAGGATTTACCGCGTGTTACAAAAAATCGGCATAATCAGGTAATGAATGCATCAGTTATTAAGACCGAAACTAATATTATATGACACGCTTTAGTAATAAAACATACAATTATTGCCACCGAAACCTTTAATATTATTTGATTACGATGTTTCTTTTGTTTTATATTAAAAATTCTATAGAAGTCAATGTCTGTAATTAAAAATTGAAGTGACGGAACTAGCCGATCTCGAAGAAATTTGCCATTAAGTATTGAGAATTAGAAAGTTTTTACTTTAAAACATCTAATACAATTTTTCAATATTCTTTTAATTGTGGATTTATCCGCAATAAGCCATTAATTCTGATGTACCCCATGTAGAGTCCACTGTGGTAATTCTTTATATGCATGTTCTCAATTATTAATTTTTTTACAAGATGATTTTTTAATAATATTTTTAAAAAAGGGTTACAAATCGCTGTAATTCTAAAGTACTTATTCTTTATGATCATTTATCCTTTCTTCTGGAGGCCTTTTCGAATTAATCTAAATCACAGAATATATGCTAACATGCGTTTCATTCTGTTCATAGACGAAAATTTCGATAATATATTTGCAAATTGATTTTGATTAGATATTATTAAAGTTATTGTTGGTTTTAATTCGCTCATCGGTACTTGCATTATTAATTGATTTGGCCATTATATTTGCTCCTGAATTAGCGATTGATGACCGGAATTCCATAAATTGCTTATCATTATTTCCTCTGGCATTAACTCTCTTAACAACGGATGTGCAGCATTTTCTTCCAAAGCAATATGTTTCCAAGAGTTATTACATATATCAGATTGAATCTATAATACTCTGTTCTGACGCTTTTGCAAATTCATGAATTTCTAAAGATAATGCATTTTTTTAATTATTTTTCTATCAAATTATATATTATTTAATGCCTTTAAATTACTTTTAAAAGTATTTCAATCAGTAGGAACATCTAATCACACTGCTTCTTCCCAATTATTTTTGCAACATCAAAGCTTTTGCATTATTAATTTTTCTGTAACAATTACCAATGTTATTAATCCAACAGGATCATGTAACTGCACGATATTCGAAAAGATAGTCCATTTTTTTGATCGTATCCCATTTATTTCATTCAGCTTATATTTTATTACGTCTCTTGCTGGACTCCATTGCATATCTAAAAGTCCTTGTGATTCATATTTCGTAAACAAATCATTATTCTTTAAATCATAAGATAATATGTCCATAATTTCGAAATCGTTTGAAACCCATTTCTTTAATGTAAAACCAGCTGTTTTCATAATATTAATTAATTCATCACGAATTTATATTAGTTCATGAATGGCGTCTTCGCCGGTAAGAATATCGTCCATGTATGAATCTCTTTTTAATAATGATGATATTTCTGGGAATTCCATGTTTATGTCGTTAGCTAATTGGAATAAACTTCTCGAGAAATGTGGCCGGCGTAGTTCCGTAAGTAATAGTATTGACTTTATAAATGTTTATTGGGCTATATATATTCTCTCAATATAATATTTTTTGATAATAAGAGTCTCGATTATCAAAACGAATTTGTTGATACATCTTCTCGATATCTGCTGTTAATACACATTGATGAGTTCTAAATCTTATGAGTATTTTGAATGAACTTTTTTGTATAGTGTATCCAATCTTCAAAAATTGATTTAATGATATTCCAGTATTGGGTTTGGCAGACGTATCAAATACGATCCTAATCTTAATTGTCAAACTTGATTCCTTTGTCACGGTATGTTGCGGTATAAATATAACCCTTAGCTTTCTTGTTCGGACTCTCATACATATAATTGAACTATTATTTTTTTTATTGTCCCATTTTTAACAAATTTCAAGCTACTAAATAATTCGTTAGTGTCATTTTTAATGAACTAATTAACGAGGATGCTTCACCCATTAAGCAAGATTGTAGATAAAGTAATTTTTTTATGTTATTTAAATTATTATCATAAATCATTGATTGAAAAGAATTGTGAAAATCTAACGACATATAAAATATACCATCAAATGCTTTCCAATTTTTGACAGTTGAAAACTTTCAACTGCACTATGAGTGATGTTTTTGTTATTACCGTTTAATTGTGTATAATTTGGTATTACATTATGTATTATCGTTTCATTAATTCTTTTCTATACGCGGTTAATCTTCTTATATTATAAGTTTTCAATCGCTTATAATTCTCCATCATCCTTATTTTAATTAATAAGTATTTGATAATTTGATAGAGAATTAATAAAAAAACCGAATGAATTAATTTGTATTTCACAATTATAAGCCGCAATAAATAACACATGTATCAATATCCTTTAGAATTTAAAACTTTGAAATATATTATTTTTTTTTTACACTGAATCATCTGTCATGATCAGTAAGGATGAATACCAACCGTAAGACAATTTTAAATTTAACATTATTAGTGTAGAAAAATCCATCATTAAATATAATCCGAAAATGCCGGATTTTTAACGATTATCAAAATGATTTTTCCCGTGAATTTCCCCAATAGGTTTTTCATCGTCTGCTAATTTGAGATGTCACCACCCACTATATTGACGCGTCGATAAACAATTGTATTAACAATTGTAACAATTGTATAACCTTTACAGCTTAGTTTTGAAAAACTTGAACAGAATCTTTCAAGAAAATACATAGTATTAATACGTGTAACAATAGAAAGTATACAAGTAAATTTAATAATTAAAATAATATGTATTGAATTTTAATAGTTTTCATTATTTAATATTATCTTATTTACCTTATTATATATTTTTCCTATATAATATTAATATTTAATATTTAAAATGCAAGAAAATTTCTATAAGTTATATATAATGAGACATATTAATTTAAGAATAAACTAATAATATTGTATAAATATTTTCTAAATTATTTTATTAAAAACTTTTTTACAATTAAATAATTCATGATCAAATTATTTAAGTGTGTGTTTAAATGTAGTACATAGTATATTAGTTGTAAATTAAAATAAATTTTTTCCATTTAATTTTAATAATAAAATGGAAAAATTCTATAAAATTGAACTTACCGACAACTTCGAGAAAACCAACTTGATTCATCATTGGTTCCGTGTTAATTTGACACATGTAATAACCACGATCTTGTCGTTCGACATTACGAATGTGCATTAACCAAATCTTATTATTCTCATTTGAAACGGAAAACCTTGACATTTTTGTGACTACATGCTTGTGCACCGAGACGAGCATTTGCCTCCCTACATGAAACCAGACAACCTGTAAGAGTAAAATAGTGACAATTTCACATTTTTCTAAAAATATGTACTTGAATATTTAGGTGTCGTTAATTAATTGACATATTAATAATTATTTATCTTAATTTAATAGTAAATAAAGACGAAGATGTAAAAATTGTGAAACAACTAATTAGTGTTATTTCGAACTCCTGAGGCTGGGGAAAACTCGTCGGCGTCCAAGTTCGTTTTGCGGATCGGGTGCAGGGTGAGAATTTTATAAAATTTAAAAGACACAAATTATTATTAATGATTCACAAAAATAAACATTACATTAATATATCATAAAGAATGAAAAATTACAACATTGAAATTGCAGATTCTATATAATTTCAAAAATCTTCGAACGGCCCATGAATATTAAAAGAGTATTTCTAAACACAAATACAATTTTTGAAAAAGAACTTAATTTATAAAAAATACAAAAAAATACACAGACAATGAATTCGGAGGAGCGGTTAAAGCTTACAAGTTATTTCAGAATAGTGCCGTAAACTGAAATATTAATTATCTTTTTAAACGATAATCATTTACATGACGCGGAAAATACATATACATACATGTATATATAAATATAGGATCCAGATGTTAATGGTTTTTATCAAAAGTATATTTGCAGAGTTCTCAAAACTATCTTTAATGTTGCTCTCTAACACTACTCAGAGTAGTGCTAATTGTTTCCAGCAATGCTTCAAACTTAAAAAAATATACAAAGTTATGGATTATAATTTAATCGTCAATATGCGCTTCGGTTTCAAGTTGTCGTAAATAAATAGTAATTCATATTATTAATAAGATAACGATCAGTTATTCATTATACTATTTATTATCGAGCATAATCTGATTGCGTCTATTGCAAAATAAAGCGTTTGTCCCTTTACAGACATTTTCGGTAGTATATGCTTATTATCTAACCTCACATAAATAAAAATAAAATCATATTTATTTATTAATACAAAAAGAATATACGGAAGAAATTAGTAAATTACTCGTTAGTAATTTGGCGGTGTTGCATACATTCAGATTTTAGTTGCCAAGGGGCGATATTAGCGCTTGCGACTATCGAATATGAAAGGTCAATCGGCCTACCCATGGGGCATCAATTCTAAATGGAGGATCAGGAGGCCCGTCGCAGTAGACGGGCCACAGGCAGGTTGTGACGCAAAAAAAAAATGCCCGTGACATAATAATTTGAAAATTTTTTGATTTTTTAATAATAGCATATACTTTTGGTTGAAATTATTATATTCAATTGAAAAACTAATTTTTCTTTTCTATTTTTAGTATTAGTAACAATTTCGACAAATTAAGTAAAATAAAATTGCTTCATATGTCCCTTTGCGTGTGACGGTACTGGTAACCCGGTATATGTGTTTATATTATTGTATTTCAAACGTTTGTAGTTGAGAACAGATTTCACGTTTTTAGTTGTTACAAAATTTCTTTATAGAAGAAGCTGAAAAATTCATTTATACATGTGTAATATTAATGAATTGCTAAGTAATTTAAATATTAATTATAATATTATATTGGTATAATATATATATATATATATATATTGGATATAAATATTGTCAATTAGTGTTCAAGTGACAAGCATAAGAAGTAGCACTGTAATACATTCAAAATTAAAAAGTACATTGTAAAGGCCAAATTGTATAGTGGTATTTTGATGGTGGGAGAAATATGCTCTTTCTTTCTCGCACTTATGACTTCTTTGACGACCTCTCAAGAGTCTGTGGCCCAAGTTAAATTTTTCAATAGATTTTAAAGCACCTATAAAAAATTTTAATTCAGGCCACAGACTTTTTAGAGGTCGCTAGTGTTTCTATATGTGTGAGAGACAAAGAAGATATTTCTCCCGCCCTGTTTGTCGCCAAAGTTTAACATTGAGCTTAACATTCTCTTAGTGTCTGTTCTGGGGGCCTACCTGATTCATCTCAGGCGGACGCGCCTTGCTCTAGTTTTCGAGACGGTCAAGCCGTTCTGATGCTATTGCCGTTGGCTGCTTTATGGTGCAGTTAGTGTGGATGATGGGCCGGTCATATTGAGGTAGGGGTTCCTGGGTCTAATGTGGTGAGCTTTCGGGGTGCCACGAGGGATTTTTCTTAGTGATAGCACGGGCGTCACACATTAATTAGATTTATATTGTTTTATATTATTCAATTAGCACGAAGTTTATGTTCATTATATTACGTACAGTGAACTATTTTTACCATGACATCAATTTTATTACTTTTTGCAACTTTTAAACTTGTTGAAAGATACTTTTGTGAAAATTGATGTATTTTACTTCTAATAAATGTAAAAGAATAATATAGAAATAAGTAAATATTACTTGTAGACAAAATATATTGTAAGCAATAAATTAAGTAAATTTTGATAGAAATAATATTTTTTTAATTTATTTTCTGTTTTACATTAAATTATATAAGATGAAATATTCAAAATATTCCATTGTATTTTAAATAAATTTAAATGCAATATGTCGATTTATAAATTTTTATTTTTTATATTAAAAGATCGAATTCAAAGAACATTAAAGTGTTTTCTGTAATTTATAAAAAAAAATATCTATATTTATAAAAACTTATAGATATATAATTATATTTGATATTAAATATTATATATAAATTCTTTTTTTTAGTATATTAACTCCTATCCTACTCATTTAATTAATAATAAAAAACACACATGTCAGTTATTTTAATCAAGCATTATTTTATATTATTAAATTGATATTAAGACACATTTTAATCATAAATACGCTTAATAAGTAAATAAATAATACAATAATATATCAAATATTAACATATATATTAATTAATTTTTTTAAATCAATATTTATTAACAGAAAAAACTATTAATATATTATAACTATTAATATATTTTAGTTAAAAGAGATTTTTGTCAAATGTAAAGTTGCTTAAAAAAATTTTTTTTAAACACATTATAATTGTTTTCACTACGGTTTGGTATTAGTTATTAAATTAACTGAATTGAAAGTAGCTAAAAAATTAAAAAATATATATTTTCAATAGAATTCTGTAAACTTAACACATAAACTTTTTTCAGCAATTTTTCTGTGCAGCATAGATTTATTAGAACTTTGGTTTATATTTCATTTCAATTAGAATTAAAATATGAAAACTCTGTTTAAATTAATATATAATAAACTATTTTTTGTTAAATAAAATAAGTAGAATGAACCAAAAAAAAAAATAAAATTAAGAAGCTGTGTAGGGAGAATAAAAAAAAGTTTACAATAGACCTGTAAGCCACAGGGTTTCATTGCTGGTTCTTTGTAATTCTTTGCGAACAGAGTTTAAAGTGATATTGTTGCTCTCATGAGAAATGTTTGTGAAAGTAATTTTGTATTTCAAAAAGCAATAATATTAAAATAGAAATGGGAATTTGTAAAAATTGTGGCACAAATCAACTCGGTGTCTTCAAATCTTATAGTATTAAAGCATTGTTTCCACGCTTTGTCATGTCACAGCTGGTCTTGAGATTGATATTTTGGAAACATATCAAGCAGAATATCAGTCAATTAAAATAATTCGTGTCTGTATATTTTGATTTTTTTTCGTACTTTTTTGCATCACTTTATCCGTGTAAATTTATACTTTATTATTTTACTGATATCGAAAAGTTATTACATTAAATACAAGTTATTTTACTATTTTAAATGAATGTAAAATAATAATTAATTATTTACTTATTGTTCAAATAAGAATATATTTTAACTATCTAAATAATTTTAAAACTAATAAAGATTTTCATAACAATTATATTTTCTCTCATAATTTTACATTTATATATATATATCAAAAATTTTTAGATTATAAAATCAATTTTTTCAATTTTTAATATGTATATGTGTAATCTACATTCACTCTAATTACTAGTTATACATTTTTGTATATTTATTCTTAATTTTTCTTTTAACCGAGAATGTTTTATAATCATTTAGATTAAGTGTATCGTTTAAATATTGCTTGTGTGAGCATAACTCGTATTAATATACTATCTTTTTATGGACAATTTTTAAAGGAATTTAAAATTGTAATGCAGCGAAAACTACTATGAATTGTTATCTCCCATGAAACGTTATTTTGTTTCTTAAATCATATAAATATACAGAATCTTTTTCATAATAAAATAATTTTATTTATAAATACGTAACGAGATGTGTCAATTCGTCCTTCATGGGCGAAGGATAGAGTCGAGTGCTTGTTAAAAGCTTATAGAAAATTAACGCTGGGATAAGCGGCAGCCGGTTTGCCAGGGATCGGAAACGTTGCTCACAGGTTTAATCAATAACAACAACAAATTTGTATAATTAAATGTCACCTGGGAGGTGTCCTTTAATGCGCAGCTCTCTTAAACAAGTACAAATAATTACAAATACGTTAGTTCAGTCGAAGAAATGACTTCGATTTTTAATTTACTTAAATTCTAAATTGAGTTAAATGCCATGCAGTACTTATTTTAATAGTATTATTATTTTAACAGTAATTATTTTAAATAATTACTTCACAAATCTTTATACACGCAAAGAAAGTGCGGATAGTTAGGTGCTATCGTTTTTTTTTCTTTTTAACAAATACAGGAAAATAAATAGTAACACTCGTCGAGAAAAATAAAACCCCCAGTGAAAAAAGGAGACTCATCTCGAGCCCAGATTGTGGACGGCGAATGCGAATATTAAATTTGCAGCAGACGCAAATTTAAACATTCGCCGCAGAATAATTCTGTCTACAGAATAGGATGGTTTGACTGTAAGCAGTCAAACCTTTAAGAATTGGGCCGCCACGTAAATGTAAACGGTCCGGGACAGCGGAGGTGGGAAAGGGTTTGCTGACACGAAATCGTGTGCAGCGGAGGAAACGAAAAGGATGGTGCAAAAAAAAAAAAAAAAATTCAAAAATGATGATGATGAAAAGTAAATGAAAAGGTCGGGATCGAGGCCAGAGAAATTCTGCTCCCGCGACTAGCACGCTGGGGTGCAAGTAATTTCGGTATCTTGGTGCTTAGTGTGTGCGGAAGATAGTGCGTACCTTGTCGTGCGTGGGGATTAGCATATTTGGGGCATCCAGGATGATGATTGGCCATGAATCGTTAGGCAATGTGGACTACTTTAACGGACTACGCGACGGAAAAACTCGAGCGACCTATTCTCCTTACCCCGGGCCCGTCGCACGGCTCGATAAGTGCCAACATGGCGACCTCCATACGTCGGAAGTTCCAGGCGGCACACATGGTCATACTGAAGCTTCCAGCAACGAGGATGTCTCGTTGCAAATAATTTGAACTTATTAATAGAGATCTTAATAACTAACGAACTAATTGGTGCACCTAGAAGCAATTAATTTAGGCTAACTTCCTGATGGACTTACTTTAAACTTAAATTAAGATCTTTTCGCGATAAAATTAAGATTTTTAAGCGATAAATTTTCATTTTCTTTACCTTTAAATATCCAGAATTTTTATATGTCAACCATAGCCGTAATGATCAAAAGAGTTAACCAATCTATCTGATTATATAACTGAAGAATTTATGAAAAAATTTGTTTTTAATAATATACACTAATGAATTCACAACAAAAACTTTGAAGAAAATATTGTACATAGTTGAATACTTATACACTCTAAGAATCTACATTGTATCAGATGTTTATTTTCTTTTTCAGCAGAGAGCCTTTTATTCAAGAAAAACCCTTGAAATAGGGAATAATGATTAGATTTTAATATTTATATGCGCTATAGATAAAATTTAAATAACTGTCGTTAAAGTTTCTGTTACATATGTTAAATCATCCTTGACTAAAAAGAAGTTATCCACATAGGGACATTATTAATTTGCTTAAATAAGGTCTAGTTGACCCCTGTTGTTCTTTAACTTAATGCATCAGATAAATGTTGGCAAGAAAAAGTGTACAGCTTGTATTTCAAGTATCATTAATTATTAGAAGTTTTTTTTAATATACTTATGTATATATTAACGCCACAAATTGCGTTGCCAATTATTCTCAATTCGATCAATAGGAAGCTATTGAAGCATACTCAATTTGCCATAAGTAAATGCATAATTATGGAATCTCGAACTAAAAATAATAACAAGGATATCAATTCATAACTTACTATTAGATGTAGAATTGAATTTAAAGACCATATGAATTCATTAGATTGAGGCGCATGAAAGACTTTGAATATTTTTAATCCACCAGTTTTGCACACATTTATATAATTTATAATAATATATAATTTTATTTGTTTAAATTTTACTTATTCCTTTAAGATCAGATATGCATAAATTAGTCCTTTCGTCAAATGACCAATATGCAGGAATTCGTTTTCTCTTATGATCATAGGAAGAAAATTTAATTCAGTATTTAACTATGTTAGTACACTTCTCCATCAAGAGTAAATTCATCGCTTTTAATTTCATTCGATAATATTTTCAATTCAATGATCAATTATTTTTTCGTTGTTTTTCAACCATGCATAAAGCTAAAAATTTGGCGTCGTACTTGCTTCGCTGCAGAATTGGGCATATAAAGACTCGCATACATCGCTACTAAGATGGGGCTGAAACATTTTGTCATCATAGCTTTATTACGTTCAAGGCTACATAAATTGCGACTTTTCGGTAATGATAAATTTTAAAACTTTTAATAACTTATATTTTAATAAGTTTGTAATATTTTGTACGTTTGATCATGTAAAAGGAGTTAGAATATAAGAAAATTATACATCATGCTAATAGTAATTCTAAGACATAAAAGGGAAACAATTTATTCAGAAATTTTAGAAAAATAAATAAAAAAAATATATAAATTTGTAGAAATTAAATTAATTTTATGTTTGGAAATTTTATTTATAAGTATGATCATTTTATTAAAATTCCATAATATATTCGAAGGTATATATCCATAAAAATTAGATTATTCGTTTTTGTGTATTTTCAATGTTAATTCTTCCCTTTAATCATTTTATAAATTATTTTTGTACAACAGCATGGATTTTAATTTTTACGTGGCATTTAATAAGAAAACACTAGTTAAATATATGTCTATCTCACATTTTGTTTAAAATTTTTAAATGGTTTTAAAATATTAATAATCTCGTACAAAAATAGTTCAACATATAAAAATAGAGGGCTACTAGAAAAAAAAAGACTCCAAGAGATTTTATTATTGTATAAAAATAGGAAATAGTTTACCGGGTTACATAAGCATATAATATAACATAAAAACATTATAATAACTATGATTATGATACATATACAATTAAAATTTTCTATGTATTTTATAATATTGAACTTAATAAAAGTTTCATATATTTTTAAAATATAGAAGTTATTTATACAATCTCATTTCATAAAATTTAAATAATAGTACCTTATATGTTCCCAGATTTTCTATTACACAAGGCAGACTAACATCTCTTCCTAGAGCTACTGTAATATTTGGTATAGGTTCTGCAAAGGTTGGCTTATCTGGTACAGCTATAATAATAAATAGATGGTTACTCATGAAATTCTTTTCTTGCAAAATTATAAAATTATTTTCATTTGAATTATTAACATTTAATCGTGTTTAACAAAAATATAAAATGTTACAAATAAAATATACAATTTATTATAGTTGAAAGATAGTTGTTAATTTTCCATTGCTATAGCGGGTTAAGCGAAAGAAATTTACAAATAAAAATAATATATTTTCTTCTGAATTCCATGTGATTTTATCCTATCGTTTTTAAGTACTTAAATAGCGTAACGGTATTCCATTAGTGACTCCATCACATCATGTCAAAAAACTGAAAAACATTCTTCGTGCAAAGTAAAATCCTGCCTCTTGAAATTATCGAAAAAATAAAAAAAGGGACAAATGGAAAAAGGTTTGCTCGTCATTTTAAGACTCCTCTCAAGTCGCTAAGACAAATAGTCGTAAAATAAAAAAAAACTCATTACTTCAAGGACAAACCATGTATATACACAAACAAAAATAAATATAGAGAAAAAGAGAAATATAAAATAATATAGATAGAAATAAATAACCAGTTTTAATTCAAACGTTTTCTGGTTCTCTTACGTTATCGTTTGTTCTGTTAATAACACCAATACGTCCTCTGGCTGCACAAAACTTCTTTATTATTTTAACATTTGAATTTTTATCAAATACGTTATCAGATCATTAATTTTCATTTTGATATTTAATTTTTGTAATTTTATTTTTTCTATATTTGTCTATAAAATACAAGAGCTTGTCGTTATGCAAAAGTATAGTCTTAACTAATTTTATATTGCCAATGTGAAAACATTTAACTAACAATTAAAATCTAATATATTTTGATTGATAACGATATTTTTTGGATATTATTTTATATTCAATGTTTTTATCAATTGCATATATTTTCTGAACCAATCTGTAATATGTATCTTGTTATTAATATTAATAAAAATATTTTAATTTCGTTTTTATATCAGAAATATAGATGAAAATTATAATTACTGAGTAATTTTTAAATTCAATCGTTATTGTTTTCAATATATATATATATATATATTCAACATACATGTTAAATGTATAAATTAATTCTTTCCGCTTTATTCTTTTTTTTTGTGAAATTATATTCTTCTTGAAAAAAATAAATAAAATTTATTTATCTAAAGGATCGGCGGCTCAATTCCAAACACTTTTCACACCTTTTAGAAAAAATATAGATATCACGCCAATTGACCTTTTTATATTTTAAGAAAAGTTATTAATGAAAATATTTTTTCATTTCTTCAAAAGTGTTAAAATATTAGCATCGTAAACGTGTGTCCTATTGTGCGAATAAATGATAAATAAAATATGTAAGTTTCAAAGAGTATGGGTAGGCACGGTAAAGTATTCTATTCAAGTGTTTTCAGAGCTTTTTATATTACTTTAACGATATGAATTTGTAATAAGAAGAACCTATACAGCAGTCTAATTATTATGGAAGATTAACAGTTCGGATATCATCAAGATTTAGCTAGAGCTATTTAGATAATAAGATAAACAGTTTACTGTAAATAAAGCCAAATGTTATCCTTTTGGTCCCATTGCAGTTAATGGACAGCTGTTCTCTTGAGTACCTCTCACAGACATCATCCGAAAGAAATTAACACATTATTAACAATTGGTTAACAATAAAACGGAATTTGCTCTTATGAAAATGATTTTTCTGCAGCGATAATTATTTTCGTGTGAGTAAAAACTAATTCCCATGGAAATAATTAATTTAATAATTTGGTTAATTTTTAAAATTTGTGCCTGTCTAGTCGTGCTTGGGCCAGTAATAGTGAATTTCATAATAAGATTATTTATCAACATGGAGAACTTGGTGGTTTTGTTAGTTTACGGTGTAAGATTATAGTGGACAGAAAAAAAGTAAATCACTTACCGGTAGTTATCGTGCGTTTCTGTCTATCCAACAATAGCATTAAGCTAGAATTCATTATGTAAAATTATGACATCTTTGCAAGTTTATTATGATATAAAATTAATTTTTGTGTTGAACTAGTTCCAAGTATTTTTTACTAATCTATACATTAATTGATTATTTTTTGTCGGTATTGAATATATAGTATATAATAATTTTTGAAATTTTTGTAGGATCGAGTATATGATACTAGTTTGTCTTCATAAAACACATGACAATTCACTAAAAAATTTTTAACTTTTGATTTGCCTAATATTCACCTCAACTTCTTAACTCCATTTATTTTTTAATTTAATTTAAATTCTACACTGTCATATAAATATATTATATGGATTTTCAATCGAATTTTTAATGAAGAATAAAAAAAAAATTTTTTTAAATGATTAATAAGTAATGTTTCCTTAATTTTTCTTAAATATCAAAAATATTTTCGGAACATAAACATTGATCATTGTTCTTTCTATCTTTCTATGTACGTATGCGCGTGTGTATTTATTGAAATATGGAAAAAGAATTTTTCTATATCTCAAAGAGAAAAATATATATAATTCTTTTTACATATCTATTTCTGTATCTTTGAGAATTCCATACTTGATCTTATACGTATAAAATTGTTTCCTTCCTTTTTTACATCCTTTCACTTACACCATTTTCTTCACTTTACTTCCTTTCTACCTCATTAATTACTCTCGTATATCGTCAAATTCTTTTTTAATCTCATTTTGCCTACGATCTATAAACTTTTTTCAACATAAAAGTAAAATATTTAATATTACATCATAATTTATAGTTTATTATAATTTAAAAATTTAATTATTTTTGTATAACTCTTATACGTTTTTTTTTTGCTTTGTTATATAAATTCTTATTATTTTTCATTATTATTATTCAATTTTCATACTTACATACTGCAAATCGTAGTTTCATTTATTATATTAAGTTTTAATAAATGATAGTGCCATATAGAAATTATAATTTGTAAATTCCAAGTAGTGTTTTTCATTTTGCTTTATTTAATATTTTCAAAATTAAGTAATCTTCGGGCTTTCGTATTAAATAATATTAATATATAATATGTAATTGTAAAAATATATTTTAAATTTCATATTTGTTACTAACAAAAATCTGTTGGTTGTAATGTTTAAGTAAACAAAATAAAAAAGATTTTAGTACAAAAAAATAGTTATTTATTTATTGAGAAAAAATAAGAAACATAATATGAATATACATGGTGCATCCACGAAGTATCGAGTTTTTTTTTTGCACCTATTCATCGTAGAAATTTGGGATGGGTCTTAAAATGTCGACAAACTCTTTCCACATTTGTTCCTTTTTTATTTTTGTTTTTCGATAATTAGGCGCGGCAGGATTTAATTTCGGGCGAAGAGTGTTTTTCAATTTTTTGACACGGTGCGATGGAGCGACTACTCGAACAGTGTTACGCGATAAAATTTGTTTGCAATTAAAAAAAAAACAATGTAGAAACGTATAAAATGTTACAAGAAGCATAGGGACATAATTGCATGTCAAAATCGCAATGTGGAAAATAGCACAGATCTTTTAAAGAGGGCTGAGAAAGAATCATCGATGAGCCTCGAACTGGGCGTCCAAAAGCTTTCGAATGGCTAAAAACAACCGGCGCGTGTTAGAAATTTAAAATTTGGACTGTCGATTAACAGATTAAGCAATTGCAAAAAAAAAAATTTAATGCGATCTATGATGCATAATATAGTGCAAAAAAATTTATGAATATTGAAATTTTTGAAAAACATCAAAGCTGAAGAGTTTGAAATGCATTTGAAATTTGAAAAACACGCCTTCAAAAATGTGTTGATACAGGAGGAAATTATTTTGAAGAATTTTAAATTTTTATTTTACCCTGTTTATAAGTCCACCAATAAATCATCTTTCAAAAAAAAAAGGTAAGAATTTTTTTTTATGATCTTTAAACAAAACATTCTCGCGTAGTGGTTTTCCGCTAATCGCTTCAGCGCGCCGTGTCAAAAATTTGAAAAACACCCTTCGCGTGAAGTAAAATCCTGCCGCACTTAATTATTGAAAAAACAAAAGAAAAAAAGGGATAAATGTGGAAAGAGTTTGTCGACATTTTAAGACTCATCCCAAATTTCTACAATGAATAGGCGCAAAATGAAAAAAAAAAACTCGATTCTTCCTGGATGCACCATGTATACGTATAAAGCAAACACATTTACTTGTACAAATTATCTATAGCGACTAAATTTAAAATGCATATTTTGCACTTATATACCAAATTACGCAGGTAAAAACAATTATAAAGCAATTTATATATACTCGGAATATCACTCAATAATTAGCGAAAATCTTAATAATGCTATATTATAATTTATGGTGTTATGTGTAATAAAAATGCTCGGCTTAATAATATAGAATTCAACAAAATCAAAATATATAATTTATTTATATATAACTATATTTAAAATTAAATCTAAATAAATTTATTGAGTGACCCAATATTGACTAAATGATTTACAAACAAAAATTAAAAAAAAATTAATTTAATAATATCATTATTTAAGAGCTTTCCTGAAATTTTATTTTTAGCAAGATTTATGATTTTATAGAAAATATACTTACATGTTTAATTAAAAAATTATATTAATTATAATTTTTCTGTTTTTTTCGTCTGCAATAATTTTTAATTGTATTTTTTATAATAAATGTTTGATGTTCAACTTATAGTATGAAAAATACATTTTTTATTAAAATTTTTATAAATTTATTATTTTTTTAAAAACTTTTCATAATATATTAAAAAAAAAATTATTTAAAAAATAATAAATTTAATTCAAATTAAAGTAAAGATTGAAAAAAAATAGTGAAATATCTTTTTATTCAATTTGAAGAAGTTTTGACGTATTATGAATAAAAAAAATTTGAAAAAAATGTAAAGTGATAAATATGATACATTAAACAAAAGAAAAAGTAAAAAATATTAAGAAATATGTAAATTTAATATGAATATATAAGGAAAAGTGAATTAAAAATAGAGGAAAGAAACAAGTTTAGAAAGAAAGACATTCCGAGTTAATTTGCAGATTAGAAAACTGTTATATAATTAAATTACAGAATTGATATTAAAATTTATTAATTACCATGTTGAGTTCTTGAAATATCAGTAAAAGCAGTTTCAAATTGATGAAATGAATAATTTAAAGAAGAAAATGGTAAATCATGTGATAAAATGCATAGATTAGAACGATATAAGTAAACTTTTAAAATAGTAAAAAAAATGAGTATGATGAGATAAAATCTTGAGAATAAAATAGTAGAGTTATGATTACATGTTGGTAAATAAATTACAAAGTTAAAAAAGTTGATACAGAAAAAATTTCAAGAATTAAATTTATGGAAAAATTAATGTCAGAAATAGTGATAAAAGCGAGAATAGTAATAAATTTCACTGATGAAAGAAAACTCAGAGTAGAATAATGAAGAAAAAAATAGAACTAAAGGCAAAAAGTATTATAATAAAAGAAATCACGAAACTAAATTTCAAAATAAGGAAGTGATCGAAGTTTGACAAAAGAAAAAATGAAGATGAACACAAATATCTATAAGGTGAAGAAACTCAAAAGTCAGAATGGAAAAGGCACAAAGGAAAAGAAATTTTGAAAAAATTCAATGGTTGAAAAATCGAATAAAAAACACCTTGCATCAAATTTAGATGAGAGAACAAGGACTATTTTACAGTGTTACAGAAGTTCTTTATTAAAAAAAACAGTGAAAAATAAAAGAAGGTTACAGAAAATTAAAAGATAAGAGAAGAAATAAAGGAAAAAATAATTATTTAGAATATTCCAAGTGTGTTAAATTTGAAAATTTGGATAAAGGAAAAGGAGAAAAAAGTAAATTATGAATTGAGAAAAAAATATAAATATATTACAAGAATGCTGATATCTGAATAAAAAGGAAGAAACAAATGAAAGGACCACTTTTGCAATAAATAAAATAAAGTAATTTTAAAATTATAAGAAGGTTAGAGAAAAATGAAGAAGTTTTGAAGGTAAAGTTAACAGTGGATGAAAGGAATATGTTATTATAGTTTATATTTCAGAAATAAAGAAAAGAAAGAAAATTATTTAAAATTTGATAAAATTTGCGGAGAAGAGAATTGTTATTGGGTTTATCTTTAATGCTAAAACAACAGAAATGGAAGAATGTACAAATGAAAAATTATGAAGGTAATGAAATAAAAAAAAAATAATAATAATAATAATAATAATAATAAATGAAAAGGATAAATGACTAATTGAGTAAACAAAAGAATAAAAGCCAGTTTATTGAAAGGAAAAAATAAATGTGTTAATCAAAAATTTATATTCCGTAGAAGAACTTGTGTATCAGCTATTGATTATAAAATCATAAATGAGGAAATGGAATGTGTGTAAACTGTATATCAAGGCTAGAATAGAATGATATCGTCAACTTCTTATTTCAAGCATGGTATTAAAAAATGAAAAAAAAATTCATTGCTATCTGAAACGAAAAGAAAAAAACAATGTTATGAAAAAAATTTAAAGAATTGTTAAGCAATAGATATATAGAGTTACTTAAAGAACAAAGTAGTCAAGCTAGTAGTAAAGAAAGAAATTTGATATGATTCAAAATTAAGTAAAGAGAGATGATGGAGTAAAGAATATACAATACACAAAAGAAAGAAATTTTAAGTCTGTAACAAGCGTGGTGTAAAAATGAATAAAACGCAAATAAAAAAAATATATATAGAATAAAAATTCATTTATATAAAGACAATAAAACTAAAAACAAGAAAAAACTTAAGATACAGTAGAAAAAGTGATCAAAGATATGTTAGAAAAAAAATATTATGAACCGAATGAAAAAAGATGAGAGAGAGTTTTTGTATAAGTAATAAGAGAGAGAGAGAGAGAGAGAGAGATGGGTTAAGCATTTTTAAAAGTTATATGAACAAATAATCGTAAAAAAATAAGGTAGATGATTTAAATGAATAAGATATAAAATTGATGTTCACAAAGTAAACAGGTGATATTACATAAGAACAAATAATAGAATAAATAAATTTCAGAAATATAAATAAAGAATTTAAAAGATAATAAAAGTGCAGGATTAAATAATATCATAAATTAAATGTTAAAGTTTAAAACTTCTGAATTGATTAAAAAACTAAGTGAAGCATTGAACGAGGTATGGAATAGAAAATAATTACTGAAGAAAAAAATTATAGTAATGCTAATTTAAACAAGTCAGATATAAGAAGGGATTTTAAAATTATAGAGGGATTTCATTACTCTTTGAAAGATACAAACTGTATATGGAATGGCTAAAAGGTAAAATAAACAACTTCTTCGAGTTAAAAAAAAAATTCGTGGAAACTGAATTTAGATTTCAAAAAAATAGAAAGGTAAGGTAAAAATTGAGAATGATTTGTTAACAAAAGTAAAGTCAAAAAAATGAGATAGAGAATAATTCTCATTGACTCGAGTCTGCTTAAAAATATACTTAATATAATTATAATTATAATTATAATTATAATTGCTACTTCTTAGAAATATACACTTACTAACAATTCAACAAACAAAATGTTTGTCATAAATAATAATAATTAAATTTATGTCCTTAAAATAAAAATTTTTAACAGGATGAATCGTGTATTTGGAGTTAATAATAAGATAAATGTTATATTATAATAAAATCGAGATCAACCGATGACGATTATAGTAGAAAAAAAATTTTTACACCATAAAATTTCAATTTTTTAACACTCTTGTTAGAATAATCATAACATGTAGATATTAAAATTGAATAATTATTTTTTAATTAATTTAATATTAGATATTGATAAACGTAAAAATTAATATCTGATTGTTGTTACACAATTAATTGAAGCAATTCAAATTGTTTATAAAGATTATTTTAAATTATGTATGTATTATAATGGATAAAAAAAATGTTCTATTTTTTGTTATGGCACAAACTAATACAATAAGTATATAATTTATAAACTTTAGCCCCTCAAAATTTATTAGTATAGTGTTTAACTCTGTATTTACAAGAAAATTTTTTCAAATCAAAAGATGTAATACAGGGAAAAATAAATGTATGAATTTATATTATCTGTGAAATTATGTTATCGCAACTCATATAATAAGTTCGATTACTCCGGAAAAAAATTATTGTCAACATTTTTAACAACTTCAACGAATGAAATACTGTTTGTCTTTTCACCTGTTCATGATGAATTTTTCAAATTATTCTAATCATAGGGTGCTGATCAACTTGAACTGAACAAGTAACTTTTCTTTGTATTTAATTTGACCAATAAACATATACTGACCAATCTTTCTATGTCTCCATAATATTACTTCTTGTATAATATGTATCTTAAAATAGCGTGGATTATTCTAATTTAATTTCTAAATCTATTTATGAATTAATTTACAATTCGAAAAATTATTATTTTTTTTGGCTTAATTTTTGAAAAACATTTTATTCCCATACATTTTCCTGAAAGCCTTTTAAAATTTCCAATTTTTTATTTCGTCGGTTGGTTTAACAGTATTTAGTGGTTGTACGTGTTAGTGCAACTGAACATCAATAAACCCCTTGATCAGACGTTGATTAACTACCTTGATCTAATTTTTGCGTAAACTGATCATTGCAAGATGATGCAGAAGCACAGTGATAATTGGTTCAGTATTCAGCGATCAAGTAATTTTTAGATTGTTAGTAATTTAAACATCAACTTGAGATTAAAATGTACTTTTGCACACAAATGTATTTGGGTAATGTGAGTAAAAAAAATTAGTTACTTCCCAACTTACAGAGAGGGAAAGAGTCTAATTTTTAAGCAGTTTTATTAACGCATCACTGTCATACAACATAAATTTAAATAATAACTATTTTATTGGTGTAGAATATTGAGAGAAAAGAGAAATGAAATGACTTATTTTGTTTGTAAAAATATATACTGGATTATATTCTAAAGTAATAAATCGAAAAATATTTTGAATTACAGAAAACTAATAGAATTAATAATATAAAAAATATAAAAAATACGATATTAATTTATTTGATTTTGCGAATTAAATAAAAATTTTATAAATATTTATTTTCATGATATTATTTGCAAAGTTTTAATTGTTTTAAAATTTAGAGTGCATATAACGTGGCTTTGGTTGTGTTTGAAGCGCCGTATCTTTTGTAAATTTCTTAATAATTTGTATTAATATATATTTAACTTAATGTTTTGTTACTAATGTCTAAAATTTAAAATATAAATAAAGAGTAGGTAAATATAGTTTTAATCTTGAAAAACATATTTATCAATGATTTGTACTGAATGATTTTTTAAATATTTATAATTTATTTAATATTCCATCCTCTTCAATATTATGATAGAAATTAATATAATATATGCAACAATAATAAGAAACCATTAATTATAATAAAATGTATTTATAAATTAAAATTTTATTGTTTTCAAATGTTACATTTATTTTTCTAATATAGTTTAAAAATTTAAGTAAAGCCGAATAAATCTATGTCTAAATAAATTAATTCTTATTAAAGTAATATACAATTTTAATTTAAAAACTAATAATGAGACATATTATATTCAATATTTTTAGATGCTAGAGTGATACGATAATAAAATTTAATACATGTATACGTTTTATTCTTGTAGACTAATACTACGAATTATATAATTCACAGAGATTCAAAATTGCGATGTTTGACTTATTGAAGTGCGTGCACACGAAATATTCCACAGAATATTTTTAAAAGTACATTTTACATTTTACAAAAGCATACAGATCTTATTCGTTGGAATTTTATTACTTCACTACGGTTTCTTATATACTCGTAAGAAGTATGATTTATGGCAATGTAAACGTATATATTTTTTACTTTAATTTAGTTAATATTATTCGTACACACGTTTTTATACTTTCAACAGAAAAAATATTTACTATGTAGTTACATGATAATGAGAAAAGACTATGTTTAACCAATTTTTGAAGCAAAATAAATAATGAAATATATAATTACAATGGTTTTAAAGTTTATTATTTGATAGTTTCCTTCGTACTTTCTTGGCCTTTATTCTAATAATAATAATAAAATAAGCAAACAAATAATAAATTCTATGAAAGATATTTCTACTATACTAAGTATATATCTTTTTGTGACTTATTGAACAAATCCAACGATATTTTTATTGATTTTTTTGGTGTAAGTATTGACACAAGTTTTTTTATTAACATAATACTTAACGTAAATGTATTACAATGTTATCTTGCAAAAACCAAATATTAGATACGCATGCTATTTTATCTAAAAAAATGTGTTTCAAATTTTTTGATAATATCTGATAATCTGGTGGAATTAACAAAATGTTACAATGCATCACATATTTTTATATAATACATAAAACATAAGTTGAAATCATAAAATATAATCATGGAAAGTAAATAATTTACTTTATAATATTTTCAAAAATTAATAAAATAAAAATATATATACTATAAATAGTAAAAAATAAAAAAATTTTTATTACTATTATATTACAATAATAATAATAAAAATTATCAAGAAAATATTAATTTAATTAAATTAAATTGTTTAATAATGTTTCCAATAAATAATACTTCTATAATAATATTATTTTAAACAGTAATTAAAATTATGTGAACTTTTGTATTTATAATTTATGATAAATAAACACTTTCAAAAGATAAGAAATAAAAAAATATTTCATGTTGGTGTATCAAAAAGTTTTCGGCTGATCACACTATTCACCTTTTTCAGAACTTTATTTAAAATTCTTACTACGATTGTAAAACAAAGAAACAAACATATACAATACAAAATATATAATTTATATTATAAGATAATTAACATTTTATCATTGCACTTTTTTTTATTAATTAATTATATTACTATGACCTTCAATGTAATTTTCAGAAATTCCTTTTTTTAAATTACTTATTTTTTTTATAATTTTTATATTTTTTCAATAGGTCGTATGATCATATTATTGAGAAAGTATAAATGTGATAAAAATATTATATTTAGATATTTTCTGCTCTGAAATTCATGTTTTACGATTGGATTTCAACGAGTTATATTGACAGCAGCTGTTTCAAATAATTTGGTAAAAAAGGAATTGTTATTTAGAAAAGAAATATTCCATAATGATAAAATATGCAATATTGCTATGCTAAAAAGAAACATTTAATTTTAAAAATTATTAACTAAACTAGTTGTTGCTATTAAAACATATAATATTTATTATTATTATTACAACTTTAGTTTAGTACTGTGTTATTTTTATTGTGTGTACTAATTTATTTTTATTAAAAATAATTAAAATAAAAAGGAAATTTAATTTAAATTATTTTTTATTGGTATAAAATAATTTATACTATTTGTGTTTCATTCAATAATTTATAATTATTGTAAGTATTTTTAATGAAGGCCTAAAGTGGTGAGAAATAAATTTTACTAAAACATTGCTCACACTATTGATTGTTTCTATTTTACATCTTTTTTTCATCTTTAAACTGTATATTTTCAAATATTATGTTAAATAGTTATTTACATTAAGTGTATGTACTTTTTTATTACATATTATCACCTCCTTGTATACTGAGGTTATATAAATAATATATTTTATATAACAATAATAAAATTCTTGATTTGCATATTAATTTAATATTTTCATTTATAATCAATATTATATTTTTATTGTAAAATAAAATAGATTTTTTCACGAATACTATTAAAAATAATCAATAAAAAATTTTTATATTTGGTTCATAATTTCCGTTGAATAATTTATTTTAAGTTTTAATCTGCACCATAATTTATTATTTTTTTAATATACACTTAAAGTTGGCCCCTTTATATAGCGGCGTGTATACAACTGGTGCCTTTATGAATACTTGCACAACATTACTGTAGTAGAGCATTTATTTGACAACATAAAACACATAAATAATAACAATGTAGTATTTTCAATTTTAGAAACTTTGAGATATATTACATTCTTTTTCTTCTCACTAGCTCCTTTCTCTCTCTCTCTCTCTCTCTCTCTCTCTCTCTCTCAATCTCTTTCTCTTTTCCTGTCTCTCCGTTTTGTTCACATTTTTTATGTACAGAATAACAAAATAGTTTGTGTAACAACTATAATATTTGAAACACCAACTTTTGTTTTCTTATTTTCAATTTAATATTATATTGAGATTTTTTTGCAAATAGTTTTTGCCAGTATTTTACCAGTTGTTAAATTCAAAATTATGTAAAACTTATAATACAGTTAATGTATGGTTATATTTTTATTTAATATTGGGCAAAAGAACTATTTTTTGGTTCAATTGAATAATAATAAGTAATAGACTTTTGCATTTTTGAAGTATTTGAAAAAAATGTTTGAAGTTCTCAAAATTCCTAATTATTTGTTTCTAAATATTAGGTAGTGGTTATATACGAATAATTAAATATTTATTATCGTGCACATAAATAGTGAACAACAATGAAGAAACGCATGCATTGGAACAGAAAAATTATTGATTCTACTTGTCACGATTAGTCGGAGTAAAAAAGTAAAGGTAAGTACAACAGTTTTGTGTTTTGATGAATCAAGTGGTTTGAGAGCAGAGTAAGTTACGGGTGCGCAGTAAACATGTACGCATTTAAATGGTATTAAGTAAGTCGTGGAGTTGAATGTTCAGCGAGTGGTAGTACCGGCAACAGTGGGAATACAAAAAGAGTGCGGTAAACACGGAAGCCAAGACACTCGCTCGAGTCTCCATCGATAGCCGATAAATTTGACTCGGACTCTGTTCGAGCTGGGAAATGATTGATGTGTCGGGACGCGAGAACAACCGACGTCGGCTCCTGTGTACAACCACATCGATATTCACATCCACAACCACAACCACAACCACAACCTCAATCACAACCACACGCGGCTCCTTCCCCTGGCCCCCTCCCTTGGCCGCGCGGCGTGAGTATCTACGGCGGCCCAATTCATGACGTCACCTGAGCCAGCCGAGAATCGGAAAAGCGACGAGAGTGATCGCCTACTCTGTTCCGGCGAGTGGCGGGTGCGGCGAAGGTGTGGTGGTCACGGGCGAGCGCCGAAGGGGTCACGAGCACCTTCCTCGAGGCACTTAACAGTCGCTGTTAGGTCGCTGTTAGCTGCAGCATGGGCACACGCCACCTCTTCCTCAGCTTTGCACTCACGATCTGCTTCTGCCTCTGTGTCCTCGTCTACACGAACCTGCGCTGGCTCACCTCGCTCGCGGCGTACGCTCTCGCGGGTCGCGACCTTCCACCCAAAACTATCCTATACTGGAACAGCTTCTTCGGGGACAAGGACTTCTACCTCGGCGACGGTCAGCTGGCCCGCGACTGTCCACGCTTCAGCAATTGTTTCGCCGTCCACAGTCGGTTGTTACATAGTGTCCACGACTTCGACGCAGTTGTGTTCCACGGGATTAACGCGCAGCTGGATTCCGGGGATCTGCCTGAGCGCCGACGGCCCGAGCAGCGCTATGTCTTTGTCGCGCTCGAGAGTCCGGCCAACCGTTATGTCACCGAGGTCTTCGATGACTACTTCAACTTGACCATGACCT
Source organism: Eupristina koningsbergeri (assembly GCA_018907245.1). NCBI lineage: Eukaryota > Metazoa > Arthropoda > Insecta > Hymenoptera > Agaonidae > Eupristina > Eupristina koningsbergeri. Next base: position 2,063,837 of record JACCHV010000029.1, on the reverse strand, counting down.
ATCAGTTGGACAGCGACGTTGTCTGGAGCTACGCGGATGTGGTCGACCGTTTCGACGGCTCGGTTGTCAGACCCATGCAGGACGATGGGTATCCTTGGCAGAAGGAGCCAAAGGTCGATGAAGCCTGGCTCGATGATCTCATCCGGAGCAAAAGAAAGCTAGGGGTCTGGTACAGGAGCCACTGTAACACGCGTAGCGCCCGCGAGAGTTACGTTGCCGAGCTCGAAAAACATGTGCTCATTGATAAATTCGGGAGTTGCTCTCTGGATCCGGGCTGTCCCAGAGAGCACGACTGCTTCGAAACAGTGGTCGAGCCCAATTATTTTTTCTACCTCTCCTTCGAGAATTCCCTCTGCACAGATTACGTTACAGAGAAGTTCTTCGACGCCCTCAGGTAAATAAATTAACTCAACTGAACTTTGCACTTCGATCATCTCTTTCTCATCTCTCTTTCTCAACTCATCTCATTCTGTCATGTCGGTTTTAATTTTGAAGAAATTAAAAACCACCACAAAACTATAAAAATACTTTATCTCCTTATTTTCACAACGTCATTATGAGACAATTTTTTGAAACTGAAAGGGTATTCTCAAAGTATGCAATTTTTTTTTCATTTCTTACTTGTGCCTACGTTCTCTGTACCTTGAATTATATATATTTATTATCACATGTATTATTTCTAAGAAACGATTAAATAAAGGATTATTTTCTTTAATGGCATAACCTAAAATATTTATGCATGTGTACTGTACGAAAAAACTGAAAAGAAAGAAATAGATTTGATGCACAGACTCCCTCATCGCGCAGTACCATTGATGTATTCATTTAAATACGAAATTCACAATTGTGACATGTTGTGAGCTTAATTAAATCTCACAATTATATTTAAAATAATAATGCCAAGTAATAAAACCATAGCATTTTTTTTTTAATTTTATAATAAATTAATTCATACATGAATAATTATTCGTAAATAAATTATGTTACAAAATATCATTTTTGACATATTTAATTTTCTTATCTAGCCATTATTTAAGGAATTTTTTTTTCCGAGATAAAAAAATATTTTAAATTTATCGTTTGCTTTATATTATTTGCGATACATAAAAAGGTTTTTATTCCAGATTGTGATTGAAAAATAAAATTATTTAACATCATTTGTCTTTGATTTGGTACTATATTAAATATCAATCTATTATTCAACGGGGAAAAAATTACTTGTTATGGATTTATCAATTCAATTATCTTTATTTAAATTAATCATACGCATGAGAGTATACATGGTGACATGTGTTCTTTTTCTTCTCCTCCTAATTTGAATATTAGAGAATTTTAACCAATATTACTTAAATTTCTATATTTTTATACATTATTATACATTATAAATTTTATATTATTTTCTTTCTTTTTTTTTTTATTATCAAATAAATTTTCAAAATTTATAAAGTTAAACTAATACGAAAATCTTAATTATTTTATAGTGATTATTTAAAATTCAATAATTATCATTACACTTTTATTTGTATTTATTATTTAAAATTTCACATGAAAAAACCATAAAGTTAATATATTAATTTTATATATATAAGAGTTACTAGAAAATTTAACTTATACTTTTTTTAATTGTTTTTTTTTAATAAAATACAGCTTATATTTAGGCAACTAATTAAAAAAATTAGCAATATGTGATTCAAAAGCATGTTCTTCATTATCTACTTATTTAAGTCTTTTAATTTTATAAATAGATATAACTAATTTCGAAAAAAATATCATTTGCATTAAATATTTTGAATGAAATTAAATTTTTAACATTACCTTATAAAATGTTATCAATATAATACATATTTACAGATTAGTGAAAAATATCTGGGATTCGCATAGGTGTAGTGTTGTATTATAAGAAATAATGACTAAATATAGTAATATATTTGAGTCAAGTATTTAAATAAATTTTTTTTATTATTGTTTAATAATAATAAAAAAATAATAATTCTATGGTAGAATTTATATACAGTATACTATACTGTATATCACATTATTTATACATTTTTTCAATTATACACCAATAAAGTTACATGTATGCAAAATATTTTTTGTTTTAATATTAATGTAAATATATACAATTCTTTATTATTTTCACCATGTATTTATTATTTACATTTTATTGTTATATATATTCTTTATTGCTTCATAATTAATTTGCCGTAACCATTTCTCTTCTTTACGACTTTAATAAATAGGATCAGACAATTATAACTAATCTATATTTATATTATTAAAAATTTTATATTATTATTGATATATTTCTAAAATAAAATTATTCGATCAAAATTTATTGTATAGTATATACACAAAAATGTTTTTTTGTTTTTCTTTTAAATGTTTTTTGTTAAAAATATATTTTAAATATTTTAATATGTTTCAATCAATTTTCTCAGAATTGTATTTACTATGTGATGGACAATATCATGTTGCCATTTCTTCTAATTTAAATTCTTTAAGAAAAATTAATATTTTAAATAATTTTTTAAAATTTTTATATTTATGCCTATTTATTATAATTACATATTTACGATTTTATATTATGATTGTGTATTATAATTATGAATATATATTTTAAAAATTGATATAGTACATGAAAGGAAATTTATTGTAATAAAATATATTAAATGTATAAGATTATTCTAAATAAAACAAAATATTTTATTAAATTAAAGTAATTTAAAATTTTATAATACTTTTTAAGTTCATAATTTCGTTGCATTATTTTATAAACTAATAATTTTTTTATAGCCAAAAAAATATTATTAATAAATAGTAATAAATCATAAACAGTACAATTGTTTTGTTTTGTAGTAAAAAATTTAAACAAATTTTATGGAATTCTAAATTTTTTACAAAATAATAATTTTTTTTTTATATAATTTTTAAAGATTGTGTCATAATATTTTATATCATTAATGAAGAATAATATTTGGATAATAAGAACAATAATATAATAATTATTTAGTAGATATAAAAATAAAGTAATATTGAATAAAAGTATCTATTTTATTATTATACTAAAGCAGAAATATTAAAATGAAAAGTTATCTATACATATGACAGGAGTTCGAAACTTATAATGTATAAATATTTTAAAATTTTTTATAGATATAACGTTGTTCCTGTTGTATATGGTGGAGCATATTATAGTCACTTCGCACCTCCACAATCTTATATCAATGCCTTGGACTTTGATACACCAAAAGATTTAGCCGAATATTTAATTAAAGTGTCTCAGAATGTAACTGAATACAAAAAATATTTCAAGTGGAAGAAGCAGTATCGTGTTGTTAATCCGAGGCAGCGAATTATCTGTGATTTATGTGAAATATTAAATGGAGACAAAAAAATGACGTATAAAATATCAAAGTGGTATAGTTTTGACAGATGCCCTCTTCAGCGTCAATTAGATAAGCAAAAACGAATTGGAGATTTAGATTATGCTACAAAGAGAACTTTTTTAGTTAAATGAATCTTATTTACAGTATCAGATTTATATTATATTTTTATAACTTATTTATTGCAGAAAGTTATAATGACAAAATTGTGATGCATTGCTATTAAATTTGTAACACTGCTGATTTAATTTCTTAAAATCAATCACAATGTTACAAATTGACTAAAATATTATTTTTTAATATCTCATATAAATGTTTCTATTGAATTTTAAGTTTTAATATTTAATACTCTGTTATTGTTTATTTATGAATTGTAAAGAAAAATGTATGAAAACTATATTTTAAACTAATGTATGTTAAATAACGATTTAAATTTAGGAAATATGATTGTGTGAATGTTTGTGTTTATCTGCTTGCAAACGTGCATATGTTTGATACAAATTAACAGCAAATTATAAAAAAGTTTAGTTTACTTATTTATGCAAAAATATTTTTATTTTGTTTTTAATACAATATATATTAAAAATATTAAAGAGATAATTATTAAAATGAAATTATACTTTCATATTTATAGTATTAAATTATTTGATTTTTACATTTTTTATATAAATATGATTAATAAGAATGTCAGAAATTATGTAACTGTATATTTATTGTAATATATATTTTAGTTTCATGTTGATTAATAAATATAAAAATATTCACTGTATAATTAATTTAATTATTGTTAATAATTGAAATCAAAGTAAAATAAATGATTGATATGAAAATAATTTTATACATATTTTATTTTTTATTAACCAAATTGGAAAAATTCTGGATGTATATATATAGGTTTTTCATGTTTGTATATGTGGATGTTAATTTTTTGTTTTAAAAGTAATTAGTCACAATATAATAAATTATTTTAATAATATAATAACTGTATATTTTAGAAATTATTTATTTGTATTTTAAATACATTGAATAAGTTAATTAAATTAAAATCATGAGTAGATCAAAAGTGATTTTAAATATAGTCGCTGCAGAATAATTATTAATGTTTTTATATAGTAATGAATGACACGTCTTTATTCATCCACTCAATTAATTGAACTTAACGCACTTGAATTTATTTGGAACACTACACAAGTTTTTAATGAGACTACGTTCCACGTATGTATTCTGGAAATTTAGAAGCTAGTATTATTTTTTTCTTTGAAGTAATGTTTATATTGTTTTTTTTATTTGTTTTTTTTTCTTTAGTCGTCATTTTAATAAATTATTCATTACTTCATTTATTAGTTATTTAAATTTTTTAATTTGATATTTAGATTGCTAAACAAGTTATATTTTCTTGGTACTACGGTTGTAATCGTTGTAGCTGTCGGTGATTGTTAATATTTATTCTATTCACTTTACTTGAATTATTTTGTTACTCATTTATTTAATTATTTTTTTCTATATTAAACATCTTCATATTCATAATTAAGTAATTTAAATTTAAATTAAAAAAGTAATGTAATGTATCCAGTTATTAATAATGTAATATCTTCTGTAATATTTATGTGCTCAATGTACTCTTTCCCTTTTACTCTTTAATCCTCCATTATTTCTTCTATTTTTTCTTTCTTCTTTTCTCTTTAAGTTCCTTCTTTTTCTTGTCTGTATACTTTTCTCTTGTTCATTTTAGCTACTTCACTTAGTAACTACATCACATATCGTCCATTTATACAGCTGATTGGTAAGCGAGCCTTGGTTACCAAATTTAAAAAAAACAGAAGCCGTTGTTAATCTAGGCTTATCCTTCTTCATGGACATCATTCATCTATAAAGGTATTCCTTCAGATCATCATTAAGTAACAATATTAACGATAAATATTCCTCTTCTTTTATTTCTACCCTTTTTTCAGAAACTTTTTGTTACTTAGAGGGTTAATACGCTGATTTTCTTCAGAATGTGTACTCTTATTGGCGAACTGAAGTAGAATGAATCGAAAATTATTCTACTCCTTAGCCAAATTTCTATCTATGTTGTGTCATTTTTTACTCCAGCCTTCTCTTGTGCTTCTGAATCTACTTTTAAAAAGACAATTCTTCGAAAAAATAAAAAGAATCGACAATAAATTTCTAACTTCGATCAAAAATAAAAAGAAGAAATTAGTTCTTCCAGAGATTTTGAATTTCACAAGTCTTCTGTTGTTGAATTATATAACGGTTCTCTTAATGCTAAAATATTATTTTACCTAACTACCTTCAATTGGATAAAAAATAAATGTCAGCTAAATCATTATTTTCTCTAAAGTTGACATTCGTCGCACATGGGATATTTATGACTCTGTCCATTGCATCAAAAGACTATCGCCCTTTGAATTCGCTAGTTGATAAAAATAAATTTCAATAGTCTTCTTTTCATCATCCAGAAGGTAAAAAAAAGATAATAATAATACAGCATATTAATATTAGTATTCGAGATACTGCAATTCTTCAAGAGCTATAATTTATCTTTATTTGATTATTTGTTTTAATTTGAATTAACTAAATAAAATTAATTATTTATGATAGTGAGATATTCTCTGGTGTTTTGTTGCAGCCTAACTCGATCCTTCAGATTTCAACTCTAAATATATGTTAAACCTACAAATTCTTAGCAATCTTTCAGTTGAACACAAATGTCGCACTCAAATTCATCGTTATTTAATGCCAAAGATGTCTACGTTTTCGGAATACATCTAAATATTGTAGTCCAACCTTTTACTATGCTTTTTGCGAAAAAAATTACAGAACTAACACTTGTGAGAAAAAGAACTTCAAAAATATTACATCTAAGTATACGAACTGCAATGGTAATCACCGAGCTACTTACTGTGCTTGTTTCAATGTTTCGAAGTCTAATCTATCAAACCCCAAAGGATCTTCTACTACGACACTTCTTTCTTTTAAACAAATTTCTAAGATTTCCTATTTCATTAATTTTACTGTTAGTCTCACTAAGTGTTACACAAAAATTGTCGCTTAAAATAAAATCCACACACATATATCACCTCTGCGCTCTAATCCTCACCCTTAATTTTGCTCATCTTTATCCTTCTCAAATCATGAAGTTCACGTGACAACTTCTTCATGTTCTCTCTACTGTTATTACCGCAGACTCTATTTTTAAATAATGTCTGTACCTCATATTTTTTTTAAATATTCAATAGAATACTAACAAAATTAAACCAAAACTTGCCAAATTAATAGCTCTGCTCGAAAGCTAAGTATCTCTGAAGCTAAGCTTTCTCTCGCTACTTTTCATTTTATACTTGACTATACAGTGTATTCAGAAGACGACTCTTGTCAGAGTGGAGGGATAGCAATTATTTTTCACAATTCCTTATTTCACATCTATTTAGACTGCTCCCATTTTTCAGTAAAAAGATATTAAACTTCATGTATTTTCTAAATCTATTCGAATCTTTGCGATTTACGCCGAACAAAAAGCTAATAATGATCTTTTTTAAACGACTCTTTCTTCAACGGTAACTGCTCCACTACACTGGCAAATAACTTCAATACCCAACACTCATTTTATGGATGTTCTTCAGATACCAAAGACATTTCTATTACATCAATCTCTTAAGTATCATTGTTCCATTAATCCTCCAGAATTATGGTAATAGGCATTTATCTAGTATTCTTGATCTCTTAATTTCTAAAAACACTCTTCTTTCTCTATCTCTCGTTACCCTTAATTGTCTATTTTCTGATCATCTCCCAATGATCTCTAACAATTTTTCTATTCTGCGTGTTTTTACTCCTAAAATATTCGTTAATTGGGTATGTTATATATACCTTTTTATATCTAAACTTTCTGCGATTCTTCCAATTAGATCTCCCTCTTATATTTATTTGGCTATTTCTTCATTAATCTCTCATATTATTCAAAAAAATTTTTGTCTTTCTTTAAAATTTCATATAATCCCTTAATATTTAATGAATAGCTGACATTATTTATATCATTAAAACTAAAAATAGAGCTGATCGTGAGGCCAAAAAAATCGTCTTTTACTCCTTAATAAACATTAAGTACCTTCTGTATATTATCCTTTAAACCATTTCCACGGTTTAACAACAATCTTTTTCTAAATAATTCTAAATATTTGTTTGCCTTGAATCCTACCCGATTTCTACGTGTACTACGTACAAGCGAATAGAAACTTATCGAATATCTTTTCTTGTATGTTACAATTTGCATAAATACATATTTTATTTTTTCTATAAACAACTTGTAATTATTTGTATATATTTACCTCTGAACCGTATCTCTATCTTTATCTTTCAATTAAAACGTATTCGCATTAATTCCATTTTTTATTAATTAAATTTATATTAACTGAAAATAATTTGAAGTCAAATTAAATTTATTTATAAATATAAATCTTTATTATTGCGAGTAAACTGGCCGGTTATAAAACGGTGAATTAATTTTTTTCATGTAAAATTTTCTCAGATTATCTTTAGTTGTAAGATACTTTAAACGTTCGAGTCATATTGTTAACTACTAATGAACAATAAAAAAATTGTCTTATATGCTTTGTTGCTTCCCAAACATATTTTTATTCGTATCGTAAATGAGAATTAAAATATTTATATAACAACTTTTACTTACAAACATATTGTACTGTAATCTATTGAACTATTTGATTTGATTTATATTATTGTGAATTTTCAGTGATGCCTTGGTAAAAATTCAATATGAATAGATCACTACAATTGGTTTTATAAACAAACATAGATAAATATTTATATGTGTATATAAAATAAATAAAAATAATCTAATCAATTCAATGAACTGTAAAAATAAAAAAATAAATAGAAAATATTTTATCTGCGATTCGAACTTAGCGTTTCGCAATATTATTAACATATATGAGTGGAATCTTATTTTCACAATAATAAAAATAAATGAGTAATTTGTGTAAACATAATAGTGAGAATATATAAATTTTAGTTATATTATATTTACAATGATGATACATGTAGTGCATGTAAAGAATATTAGTTAAACGCAATATAATATTTAGAATAATTATTTATTATATTCATTAAATATGGATACACAGATGAGGATTATAGTCCAAAAATTCAAAGAGAATGTTTAAGGACTGGGTAACTCGGAATCGCATCAAATAGTATGATGACAGTTAGAAAATGGGTATATTTACAAACTTGGTATGACAGATGGTTAGGAGATCACATTCGCCACGTAGCAAAGAGATCACATTTACACAGGAACAGTTGAGTAGTTTTTATATTTATCACATGAAACTGTTCACCGAAAGAAATGGCCATGATAAATAATGATTATTTGAAAGAAATCGAGACCCTTTTATACTTTTCTTTCCACAAGCGCTCATTCTAAAATTCTGAAAGCGCCTGCGCACATATCGGTGGCGGACATGTTGATGATAATAAATTTTAGTACGGCAGTAGAGATTCAACATTAAATGATTGTTGAATAAGAAAATATTATCAATTTTATTAAAATTAAACATTTTGTCGATGGTCGTCTCACTGTTTTCTGCAATACCATATTAAATGTTTAATTATAATATGAATATTTTAAGAATTCAAAATTAATTCTTCTAAAATTTAATACTTAGTTTAAAGATTTTTCTCACCATAGTAATCGTAATAATGATAATCAACATCATTAAGAATAATCTCACATGTATTGCTATTAATGATTTATGAAATAATAATATAATAAAATAATAAAAATGCTGAATATACAGGCACAAAACGCTACAGCATTAACAAATATTTAATAATAATAAATTAATAAATTTAATAAATTAATAATTCACGATTCAAATAAGAAAAATTTCACATGTATTCTATCAAAAGCTATATTCCTTTTTAATTTTAAATTTATTTTTTATTCAATCAGAATTTGTAATTTATCAAAATTAATGTTAATAAATTCGATTTTAATATTTTTGGCTTTCTAACTTGATAACAGCATCTATAAATAATATTTACAATAAGACATAGTTTATTCTGTACAAGATTATTTACATTTATTTCATAATTAAATTCATATTATTTATTTGAAATAAACCAAGAATTTTTATCAACTTAATATCGAATGCAACGAAAATTATAATTTTTTAATTATAACATAATTTCAGAATTAATAAAAATTTTTAAATTAAATTCTTTATTTATTTATTAAAATCCAATAAACTATGCATAATAAATGTGTATTTATGCATATTATATTATTATTTATTAGAAGTATTTTTTATAGAAATTTGTTTTATTAAAATTTGACTGATTAATTAGTTTAAAAAATTATAACACAAGCGCAGCAACAATGTAATCAATTTTATTTTACTTATTGCTAAGTATATAAAAATAAAATGAAGATATGAAATTAAATTTTTTTTTTAATTTTATTATATATATGTAAATTCTTAGATTTCATTTTAAAAGAACTTAAATTTTTATTAATTTAATACCAATCTTTACCTTAGCTTTTAATAACAATAAAGTAAATATTTAGGGCACTTTAAAAAGAATTAAAAATACTCTTGTATATCATAAAATTAAATTTCAAAATCATTTATTTAACAATAATTTCTTATTTAAAAATTAAATGAGACAAAAAATTGATGAAATCAATTTTTTTTTTTACAAATGAACAGTACAATGGATAATCTATAATTAATTATAATATCAAAGTTTAAATCAATTATTGAATTAGAAATTTAAATTGAAATTTGATGAAAACTGATTTTAATATCACCAAAAAAACCAAATTTTATGCTGTTATACAATATACATATGCAATATCCATGAATAATCAAGACGAGTTTTTAATATTGCAAATGTTATATACATTACATATTTTCTAAAGAAAAGTTGGAAAAAAATAATAAAGAAAAAAAATGAAAAAATGAGAGGAAAAAAAGATGGAAAGGACGGTGACGAGGGAATTTACCCGTCGTCCGATTTTCAATAATGTGAGATATGAAGCTGAAAGAAGAAAGAAATATAAGAAAAGACATAAGAAAATGGTATATATACTCAAGAAACTCGGAATGAGCAACAGTACTCTCACCCTATTCTCGTTCGCACCCTCATTTTCTTCGTCTTTTCAACTTAGGGTCATAATCTTGCTCATGATATGATTCTCAATGAAGTTTATGTAAATAAATATCATATATATATATATATATATATATATATGTATATATATGATATATACATACATACATAATATATATTCTTTATTACATATAAACTCGATTGGTAAAAATTGAAAATCGTTGAAATATTTTTTAAAAGAAAAGACTTTTTATATTTATATTTTCAAGAATAACTATTCATAAAATTTCTTTTTTTTTTCAAAAAATCATTCAACAATTAAAATCTATATTTTTGAAATTTAATATTTTAAAAAAAAAAAAATCTTAATCCATGTTTTTCAAAATTTAGATTTTCTCAATTTTATAAAAATTTACAAGAATTTTATAGATAATTTTGTAATATAATGCAATATGTAAATATTTTTTGAAAATATTACAAAATTACATTGACTTAAAAAAGTACAAACAAAAAAATTTAAACAATTGTTTATAGGACTTAAATTTATTAATACATTGTTTTTTACAATGATATTATATATACATTATGTATGTGTTATGAATATACCAACCTAGGAGAGAATATAAAGAAGACAGGTAACAAAAGCTCAGCATTCTTATGTATGTAATAAAGGGGAAAGAAAAGAAATAAAAATGAATGGAGAATTTTGATGCGAGTTTGCATTTTTCAAATATTTGTATAAAAGGTATGGAATAGTATAGGTGGAAGAGTGATGTGAATGAAGCGGGTACGTGGATCGAATCAACTTATGCGCATGTTTATAGTTCTTTCATTCTCTGAAATATAATATGAGTTATTTTTACATACTCTAAATGCAATATAAATTATATTAATAAAATATATTAATTTTTTTTTAATCTAATTATATTCTTATGCACAAGAATTTAAAAGAATATCAGTCATGTGCTAAAGATTTATTTCATTCAAGATAATTTGTTTAATATGAATGCACAGTTGTTTTTAATAAACACTGCATTGCTATTCATTCATATTGACTATAATTTTTTACGTTGAATAAATTGTATTTTACTCATAACTGATGTTCAATATAGAAAGTTCTACTTGTAATTTAATGGTAACATTTAAAAAATATAAATAAGATATAAAAAAAAAGGGAAAAACGAAAATATTAACACTTACAGAATAAAGCTAATTCATATTTATATCAATCATTGACAACTTTACGCAAGGCAAATAGAGTATATATTTTCTTTCAGATTACTTGTAATTTTAAGTATTCAGATCTTTAGAACGTTAAATCAACTAATATTAAACATTTATACTGAATTAATTATGAATATAACATGGCACAAATAAAAAATTACCATAAAATATCAATAATGTGTATATAATCTATTCAAAAATACAATTAAATTACATTAGAAAAATTTTCTTATATATTTTCATAATTCAAATAATTTTTCATTAAGAATAATAGTCTAGAGATAAAAAAAAATTCTTAATTAAAAATGGTTTCAAACGGTGGTATTTTATACTATTGCATACATTTAAAGCAAGTTTTCCTTATATCACACTCATTGAGCTACCAAACTGTCATCGATCCCCTTAATTCATTGTCTGTTGACCCAACCCTTCTATTGTGTGGCTTCTGATATATGCATCTACACCAATACATTTACATCTATATTTCTGTACCAATGAATATAAGTGTAATTGTAATAATCTGTAAGGCTTTCAACTCGTACCAAAAGAAACCAAACATTTTAAACTAAAATTTTGATTATAAACTGGAAATACTCTTAGATTGATTATTAATTTTCGTTCAAATATTTGCATTTTGAGATTTATTTTTATAAAACTTTCTTGATATATACATTCAAGAATAATTTATGTCTTTATAAAAAAAAAAAAAAAATTTATAAAATTAATCACAAACCAAAATTAAAGAAATAAATTGAATAGATTGAATAAAAGATTATAATTTGGAAATAGAGGGAAACCGATAAATGATTCGGTAATCTTTAAAAATTAAAATTTTTATACAGAAAAAATCTTATGGAGGTTTGTATTTTGAATTTTGATAAAGAAACAATTTGGTGCTAAATTCAATTAATATTTTATCAATATCTCTACTGATAAGAAATTAACAAATAAAAAATTTATAATAGATTCTCTCTTATAATTATGGTAATAAATATTAATTAGACTAATTTAATTATAGATAATGACTAGAATATTTATATTAAATATATATCATATCTTTCTAAATTTATATTCTTTCGATATGTTCTTGTTCATTTTTTCGTATTAGCAATATTATGATTAAATTGAAATGGGAAAAATTAAACTGACCACATAAATGGACGATAGTTTAAATGAGTATAATACTTTGAGAAGACTAGACCACTCATGAGACAAGATGGAAAGACTTCTATGTTTTAAATTAAGACAAAATCAGTAATCAGAGTGCTATTTTGCTTCTAAAGTAAGTACGTAAAGCATTTTTGTGCATTTATTTGATCAGATTGTGGTAAGAAACCAGTGTCACCAAACGTCAAACAACAAACAAACAAATTCTTGCTATGAGTGAATATTAGAAAAAAAAACATAAAGACTACGAACTGTGATAGATTCTAGTACACCAGTTTAGGTAATATTATGATTGGAGCACGATAGGTCATAGTCTGAGGTAAAGAAAGACTTAGGTATTCACGAAAATAAGCTGCTTATTTTTTCTCCATCACAAAACTAATTATCTTATTAATATTATTATTTAATTTGTTTATTGACTTAATAATTAATGGCAATCCGAAAATTAATAATCTTATAGGAAATAAACGAAATCAAAATAAAAAATCCATACACAAAATTTATACGCCCTTTACGACTCTTCGTTTTAATGATATGTAGTCTTATTCGTTATTCTTTAAAAATATTATATAAAAATTTTAAAAGGTATAGTCCTTACTCAAAAACTGAAATTAATAATAATTTACATTTGACAAATAAAAATTGTATATGACAGATAAATATTTTATGTCTTTCACATTATAATTTCTTAAAGTGGAAATGAACATGCGGATCATAAATTCGAAAACTCTTAGCCAACAATGATATAGTAAAGCAGTGTCTTGGTTCCAGTCGTATTGACGTTTGTTTAAACAAAGATAATTTATTTTTGGTCTTTACAAACTTAATAGTTTGATAACAATTACCAATATTAACAGAACTTTTCCAAATCAAGATACCATTCTCAAGAATTTCTACAAGAGATACATAACTTCGAGTATTTTATGATTGGTTTAATTTTTCCCTTGCTTAAGTTGAATTTCTTTTAATTAAGTAACATATTGAATTATGTGACTTCAGTACTGCAAAATATATTTTTTTCTTAATTAACCAATAATTCGATTTTTTTAATTTTTTCTAAAGTGTGTCTAAATTATTCCATATGCTTTTCAATGCTCTTCGTAATGACTCCAACTAATCTATGTATGAAAATGCGTATGATTAAAATTCTCAATCCATGATTGTATTTCTTACCTATTGAAAAGTTTTAACACAGCGACATAACTCTTTCAACAGATACAATTGGTACATTCTAATGTATTACTTGCTTATTCCATTATATTCAGTGACTAATTCAGTAATCTTCTTACATATGCTTTAATTAAAGTATATATAACCTTACCTAATCATACAGATCTTTTTAGGGATGTTACCTCTAGTTGCACCTACTTCTCTTCAGAAGAAAATTATTTTCACAAGAAGATAGCACAATTTAATAAATTATTCTTGTAAAAAATACTTTTCATTTTAATATTAATATAAAAATATATCCTTTGGGATGTGTAAAGATATTAATTATAACTCTATAATAATTAAAACGGTGATTTTACAACGATTTGGGTAACGTGCATGTCAAGGCCTTTATTAATAAATTTTAAAACAATGATTATTATACATATTAAGGAATTTATAATAATATAAATATATAATTCGATGTAAATACGTTAATTTAAATAAGTAGATCCAATCACCATCGTGCAATAATTTATGATATCTATTATTAAAATCAACAAATTTCTATCAAATTATATATTAATATTATAAAAAATTATTCAACACGTATAATTGTTTAAACATTTATTAATAAAGGCCTTGAAAAGGACAATAAACCACATTATCAAAAGCTAAGCGTTACAACTATACAAAGTTAAAATTCATTCATTCAGAAATAATATTTTTATACAACTAATACAGTATAGTTTTGTACTTTCGTATAAAATTTACTCTGAAGTAGCAATTATAGATCAGATGTTATATCATTGCTAAGCGGAGTTCTTTCTCAATGTCTGTTACATCAAAAGGTCGGTTAATATATATAAAATATGTATAAAATAAATATGTATAAAAGAGAAGGTTTCATAATTTTGCGCTCATTTATTTTTTGTTTAAATAATGACAAATCTCTCACAGTATGAATAAAAAACGCAACCCGTATATGTGGTTTCACCCCGTTCATTCGGTAGACAATTGTTTAGATTTTCTTTCACGATTATTATTTTATAGGACTTATTTTCTACTTATTACTTCTATATATGCTTTCTGTTTTCTATTATTTTTCCTTACTTTTAACTTCACTTTTTCCATTCACATATTATTTTTCTTTACCTTTATTTTCTTTTTCTTTTATTTACATGTTTAACTTTGTTTAGTAGATCTGATCACACTAATAGCTAAAACTAATAACTAAATTTTGACTGACTTTTCACGCTCGATACAGCCCACAGAATTGTTTCCGAAATCACTGGCTTTTCCTTTCATTTTTAATTGACTTTAAATAATTGTATATAAACATAGAATACTATCAATTACAGTCTAACATTGGAAATTTAAAGTTCTTGAATTTTTTGTAACAACTTTCAGTACTTTAGTTATGTCAAAAACTCCATCAAATACATTTTATATTCGCGAATTTTTCTTATTTTCTGGCAAAAAATTATATTGTTTTATTTTTTTATTTTATTAATATATTTCCTCAAATAAGTGAGGATTATTATTAATATCGATAAAGCAAATTCTTTACTGTACAAATTATTTTTTCAACTAATGTTCAGCTAATGTTCATCAACATTTTATCAATAGATAGTAGTGTTCTAGTTATACAATAATATTATATAGAATTAAAATATTTTATTTCTTTAATGAGTGGATAATGTGTAATATTTTATCTGTTGAATAGGTTGGCTCGAATATTTTCGAAATAATTTTGATAAAGAGTTTGATTTTTCTTTTTAAATATTTTATTTAAAATACATTATTTTTAAAAAATAAAACATACTTAAAATAAATATATTACATTATTAATAATATATTTTTTGTATAATTAAAAAAATAATCAATTAAATTCTTGTAGATTTAGAAACGAACTTATTATCACAACAAATACAATTCCCAAAAATTATACATAATACAAAATACAACACTTAAATAAATAGAAATAAATAATATGTATAAGTATGATTTTGTATATAATATTAATGGCAACATATAATAATATTAAATTTTTCGAATAGTGATTATAAATATTAAATATGAATTAACCAGAAAACTTATTCCGTTCTTTATTGATTATCTTCTTTAGCACAATTCCACTTTTAAATGTATATATACATATATACGTAAAATTATGTGAATTAATGTAATTTAAAATTCTAATGCACTCAGATAAAGAATGTAGAAGTCAAGTGGCTATTTAACTGTAAAAGAAACTAAATTGATAAGAGATTATTAAGAATACTAAAATATTTTAAATGAAATTCTAGGTAATATTTTTATAAAAATTATTTAAAAATGAAATAAACTAAAAAAAATTTTGTTTTTAAAATGAATTTGCATGTTTTATTAGAATTTTAAATCATTTAAATAAATGAAAATCAATATAAGTGACAAAAAAAATTTATAATTATTGCGATACAAATGTATTTAATGATGAAATGAAATATAAATTTTAAAAATAAACATATCAAATATAGATTTAATCAGTATTTTTATTTGAACAGTTGAATGATACTGATATACTATAATATATAGATATACAGTATAAAAAGATAAGTATAAAGGTTTAAATGAGTATACTGGTAAATTTATTTTAAATTTATATATAATAAAATGAAATTATTTCTATAAAAATTAAAAAAGTAAAATCTTAATAATATCATTTTTCACATATATATTTAATTGATACGATGAGTAAAGTGATAAATAAAAGAATTTTTTAAAATTTAAATATTATTTAAAATTTTTTTTTTAAAAACTCTATTTTAAACAGAGACTTGATTTTAAAAACTTTTTTTAGTATAAAAATTTTATATTTATCACTTATATTCATTAAATATATTCAAATTGACTAAATACATAAGAATAATTAACAGTAATTTTATTTTTAAACAATAAAATAAACGAAAGGTTTTATTGGTATATCATACAGTACTATAAATGTTGACATAAACTACTTCATAATGATAGAAAAACATTACATAAATTGTTTTTAAATATCAAATATTTTTGATGAAGAAAATACCTAATAATTATATGATTATAGCTTCTGAGCATTATAAGAAACATTTATTTCAAATGTTGTACATATTAATGTATACCTTGTTTTCTTTTTTCCATATTCATTAAATAGACATGCACATGGAATTTACAAATAATGGAGAGGAAAAAATAAATTTATAGGAATTTATTATATTGTACAATACATAGACATTGTCGATTTGAAATTCACACTGAAAATACAATATCTATCTAATATAATATCTAAAAGTTATAATAAAGAATTAAAAGTAAGATAAAAATTTTATTAATTTAGATTATTAATTAGCTTTTTGATATATTTTTATTAAAATGAAGAATTAATAATGTAAAATAACTATCCAATACTTTATGAAATTAATTAATTATATTTTTTTATCTTAAAAAAATTTCAATAATTATAGCTGTAAAATTTGTAATACTGACAATCTTACTTAATTGAAAAATAAAAATTATATTATACAAATATAAATATTACAATAAAAATAATAATACATTATTAATATTATTATATTAACTGTACAATCTTACTGTTATTTTTATTGTTTAAGTTTTTCTTAACTATGCTTACATACATAAACACACTTATGATTATGATATAAAAATAACATAATTTATAAGAGATAATATATAATAACATAATTTATAAATATAAAATAACATAATTTATAACATATTTTTGAGATAAAGTTTAATTAAAAAAAAAATGTTTCGTAACATATAAAAGTCAAAAAAAAAAAAAAATAAACATAAAGATTAAAATAAATAAAAAACATAATAATAACTCCATTGTTTCATTATATATAAAAAATGTAACCATGCTATTGATTGAAATTATATACAAATTTTAAATAATAACTTCATTGTAAAAAGAAAATTATTTCAGAAATGATATAAATAAAAATCAATAGTCATGGCATTAATTAATAACTGAATACATAATTTTATTTTCAGCATTTAAAAATATTACAAAATACCAAATGATAAATAGTATGTTCATCATAACAAGGGCTACTATGATTAAATTTAAAACTATTATTATATTTAAATTTTAATCTTTTTTTTTTTTATTTACCTTTTAATGTACATTATTTTTTTTAAAATTATAATATTTTATAAATTTTTTGAAATTTTTTCAATAAAGTCTTCATGAAGATGGAAACAAAACATTATCGGAACGTTGCATAAGTATAATTGTATGAAACTAACATTATTAGAATAAAAAAAATTAATATTGAAAGATTATTTTTAATTGATATATTCATTTAATCAAAATCTTATAGTAAATTTCTTGATAATTGTCACAAGAAACATTTTGTGACTAATGTTAAATGAGTAATATATGTTACATTATATTTATTCTTGATTAGTGATCTATATTGATTTTGAAATAAGTAAATAATGATAGCAGATTTATATTATTAAAATAATTATAAATATTATTTGATATATTAAGTATTTCTAAATTGCAATTTAATTAATACTAAAAAAATTAATTAAAAATATTATTTTGCTAATATTAATAATCTTAGAGCTGAAATTTTGCATAAATAAAGTGTATATGAATCACTTCAATTTTTCAAAATTAGAGTTCAGAATGTTGAAAAATGATGCTATTAAAAATGTTTGCATTGATTTACAAATTTTCTGGTTTTTTAAAACTTTCTCTGTATCTAATTTACCCATCAGTTTATATAAATATAAGTTTTATTAACTACAATTAGTCCACTTTCACTATAGTGTAAAAATTACAACTTTTCATTTTACAACAAAAAAAGTAAAAAGAATGCAAATTTTCGTTAAAATTATTTAAAAAAAACCTCCTGAATATTTTTAGTGGCATTTAAAAAATAAGAAACTACAGAGGTTTTTAGATTTTTGATATATGTGGTAAGCTATCTTTCACTGACAACCTAAAAGTGATATATTGCTTGGTCTAATTCAAGATTTAGATGAATTAAATATACAATAAAAATTTTTTATGTAATTGCAGATTCAAACACACAGTGCTAATTCATTTGACTGTATTTTATGTAATATTTATAATTTTATTTATCTATAAATGTAATTTTATTTATAAACTTTGAATTAATTCTAGCAATATATTCAATATATAAAATATAAAGACATAGGTATATGTACAGAATTTGATATATTAAAGATTAAAATGTTTATTTATGATAAAAAATTAATATTTTTAAGATTTATTTGAACTAAAATTATATTTTTATACAACGATATTATAAATAGAAAATTATAAAAAGTGTTTTTAAATTTTTATGTGAAATAAAAATTTTTTATTCAGTTTTTACAATTTTTAAATAACCTCTACATTTTTGTATTACATTATATATTAAATTGTGTATTAAAATTTCTTAATAGTTTTCAACATTTTTTAAAAATAATATAACTTTTATTATTAATAATATAATATAAATTGTTTACTGTTAATTTAAATATTATT
Source organism: Eupristina koningsbergeri (assembly GCA_018907245.1). Lineage (NCBI taxonomy): Eukaryota > Metazoa > Arthropoda > Insecta > Hymenoptera > Agaonidae > Eupristina > Eupristina koningsbergeri. Next base: position 2,044,238 of record JACCHV010000029.1, on the reverse strand, counting down.
TATGGTAGTATTTTATTAAAAACATTATTTTTAAAAAATCAAATATATATTTTACATTAAATGTAAAAGTTATACATAATTAGTTATTCGCATAAAAGAATAAAATTCTCGAATTTTTTCCATTTATTATTAGATATTAAATTGAGAAACATTACTTTTCTTAATTTCATGTTTCTATATTGTATTGATTATTATAATAGTAGAAATAGTTATTTCCATCATAAATCAATACAAAAGTTTTCGAATTGTATAATTCTATTATAAAAACTTCTTAAGACATAACAAAAATTAATTATATAATTATATTTATAAGTGCTGCTACTGCAATATTATACAAAATTTACAGAATTACTAAACTACCAATAATTTGGATTTAATTTTAAGTTTTTGAGAATAAAAATGATTACAATGAACATTAATAAAATCGATCTGACTATGTTTAATAAACCACCAGAGCCGATGTTTCTAAATTATGAAAATTTATTTTAATTAAAATCAAATGATAATTAAATTACCAATTAAATTATGTACATGTTCAAGTCTAAAATAATGACATTTTCTTGATTCGTAGGTATTTGAGTAGTTCCCAAAAAAGTATTAAATTTAAATAAACTTTTACAAAATTTTTACACTTTCTTTATTATTTAATTATTATAATTGAGATTTATTTAAAATAAGAAAAATAATTAATTTTCTATTAAAATTTGATTAATATTTTATAAAATTTTATATTTCGATATGTTATAAAAATATAAAAAAAAATTTACATAATAATTTTTATGAAATTAAATTTGACTACTGCATAGATTTTATTAGTAGCCAATTAATTATCTTTTTGAAAATCGATTTCAAAGACGTCCATAATCATTCTGCCATAGTAATGACATTATTGAATACGTTGGTGTTTCTAAAATCTGTTTATAATATGTATTATCGAAAGTAAAGAAATATGATTGTATAAAAAATTTTATAATATTGACATATTGTTTAATAGTATAAGATCATTATTATAAATCTATGAGATCCATTTTCCTAAACTTTTTATTATTAAATCACAAGGCAGATTCGTAAACATAAAGTATATATGAAATGAGGAAATAATTTTTCGGTATATGAATGTTTTTTAGTTTATTTTTCTAGTCTAAAATATTAATAATTTTTTAAATTGATAGAACAAAACATTTTTTTAAGCTCTGTTACAATAATTTTAATAAATAATGTAGAAGACTGTGAAAATTTATATAATACACCATAAAAAGTAATTTCCTTTATGAATCTAAAATTGAACATTCCTTTAACAAATTCGTATTTATTAAGTTTGTGTAAATTGTATGTTGTGTATTTTTTTGTTAAAAGATTTATTTTTATTTCAATATTTAAGAATATTGTATTTGTTGATTAAATTTATTAATGGATTTTTATTATTTTTTTATGATTTATGGTCGCTAATTAAATAATACATTTTTTTTTAATGGTTGATGTTTAATGACATTATATTTATTTTCTTGTATGCAGAGTCATTGAGGGTTATTTTTTAAGAAAAATTTTACTTAAGAATATTTACTATTGAAATTTTTTTTTTTTTTTTTTAAATTAGATTCTAATTTTGAATTCAGATTGTAGTTGATATTGTTAACCATAATTTCACAGATATGCCTTTTCACAGAATTATCAATGTGCATGGAAATAATTCGGATTTTTAAGGAACTTATATGATCTGTTAATTAAATTAAAAATAATTTTTTTTACATATTTCAAGAGATTATTACTTCAAAAAATATTTTCCAACGTTTTATAGTATTGTCAAAAATATTTATAAAATGGAAGATTACTATATATTCGAAGCTTAGAGTGGGGATTTCACACCGAACAGCTATAATCATTATATTTCTCTAATATTATTATATCAAATTATTAAATTAAAGATAAGAAAGGTAAATTTATAAGCAAGTAATAGAAAGTAATGACCAATCACAAATTATTGAACGAGGTCACAGGAACAGAATTTAAATAAAGTTTGACATGTACGAAACAGTTATTCTTTTTAAAATATTAATGTATTTCTTAAAGAATAAATAAGCATCTTTTATCAAAAAATATAATTTCATATTTAAATAATTTTTTTTTTAACTAAAAATTATTGTTAGATAGCATGTTTCGTTTTATTTTATTAATATATTTTTATTTTGAAGTAAAGCTAAATAAATAAATTTATACTATATTATTAATTAAAAAAGACTGTATCTAATAAGTGATAAAATTTTTCTAATTGTATAATATTCTGAGAAAATGAAATACTGTTTTGGGTATTAGAAATTATATATACAAGTTTATAATAAATTTATAAGTTGCATTACCATCACGCAATTCTTATCACTTCTATTTAACCATCAAACCATAACACGTGTATAATATCAAATCTAAATAAAATATACTATAATATACTTAATAAAAAATATAATATGAATTGATAAATGCTATATATGTGAGCGATATTTATTGTAACAATAAGTGTAAAATAACAATATTTGGTTTTAAAGGCTTGGGGCAATGGCGTAGAATGCAGAGTATCGATCATTCATCGATCTGTGTCTGATCAATAAGTCCTATATAATCTTCGTTGTTAATATTTAAAATGATTGTCAAGAACAAGGAGTACAACAAGAGCCGAAGATATTCTGATCTTAACACTTCTTACCTTCGGATAATGTCGTTGTTTGTTAACGTTTACATTTATGGATTATCATCTATATAAATTATTATCTAATCCATCTAGTCTTCTATCGGTGTACTTATAAATGAAAATCAAAAAGACAAACATCTGTTCTATGTATTATGTAATATCTTATCTTAAATACGTATTAGTAACTTGAAGTAGCGACTAGCTTATGATGTCCAGTATATTCTTTTTTGAAGGCATCCAACGCATCAATTTGAAATCCATACACAACTTAAGAAAATAACCATGGGTTTCAATAATATATTTTGGGTTTACCGAAACTTGATCTTCTTTTAAATCATCTATAATTTGTTTGATAAGACTATTCAACATTTGAAGTATATGGATCCTTTTCATTTGATGTTGTCTCCTACCGATTTATTATCATACCTTACTTTGGGTAATAATCATGTTTCTAATCGTCTTGAATATGATTTCTTGGTAAGCTTTAATTATTACCATATAATCAAACTGACACGTTGGCAGACATACATTTATTCATGATTTCTTCAGGACATAATGTTATCAAACAAGTTAACTATATAAGCTGAGATTGACTTGGAATGTTCACAATCTCTGAAGTTAGTATCAGAGATATAATATATTATTGGACGAACTGTATCTTAACCCGAATGTAATCATTTCCTTTTAGATATCTAAAAATTCTCTTAATATCTAACTAGTTCTTTTCTTCGGTTCATGCTTTTTTTAGCCAATAAGTTTACTGCATAGGTTATATCACATCTAGTGGCATTCGTTAGCTACATTAGGCTTTCAATTGCTTTTCTGAATGATATCTTGTATTTTAGGTGTTTCCGTATTAGTGATCTAATTTTTATTTTGTGCTTTTCTAGTGACCATGATGTACCGTGACGTTTACAATCACTCGTGTTAAATTTTTTTAAAATGCTTAATGTATATTCTTCCTGGCACCGATATATCCAGTTGGCAAGATCATTCTTTTTTATAAATATTCCAAAAAAGCATTTAAATTTATTCCTATCTTTCAACACTTACGAAATTAACCTTTTATGGTGTTGAGTTTGGTTTCATTATTACTGATCAATAAAATATGATCTATATGTAATAGTAATGCTGCCATCTTTCCTTGAACACATTAGGATTATTATATCAAATCTGTATAAGATACAACATGATATACACTATGAGTTCATAAATGCCAAATGTATGTTCTAGAAAAATTATAAAACTACAATACATAATCGTAAAAGCTTGGCATTATTTGTGGCAATGACGCGGGATGCGCAATATCTATTATTCATCGCTCTATGCATGATTAATTGGTTAATATTAGAAAGAATATCTAGAGCAAAATGTAACAAATACATAACTACCGAAACTACTTTGATCTTGACAATAATATATAAATACAAATATTTATAATTCAAAAAATTTTACCTTGGCACATTAATGTTATAATATGTAGAATACTAATAGACAGGTAATGATTTCGTTTTTGTTGATTAGCCATCTTAAATAATGTAAGTGCTTCTGGTACACCTGAAGAAATTATAATATTTTAATAAAAAATGAAGTAAGCATTTATTAATGATAATAATGATGGTGATATATTGGGGGATAGGATAATGCAATAATAAATTAGAAAGATAAATTCATTTACCATTTTTTTATTTATACAAAAAAAATTGTATTGTTTTGCATTAGGTTATTAAGTTTATTATATGAAAGATTACATTCATTTTTAAATTTATGAAAATAATTGACTACTTAAACAAGTAATTCAATACAACACTAACTCAATTGCCTAAGGGATTATCAATTTGTCTTGCCTATTTTGGAACTCTATGATATGTGATTACTACAAAATTATAATCTTCAAGGTAGACTCTCATTTTCCAGATTTCTTATTTTACTGCAAGACATTCCTTTTCTATTGCTGAATAATTATATTCAACTGTTTTTAATGTATTACTAACTTAAGCTGTAAGTTTATGATTCTTATCATATCTCTAAATTAACACTACTTCAAGTCCCTACTGATGTACATAGTCTATCCCCGAAGTATCGAGTTTTCTTTTTATTTGGTGAATATTAGTCGCAGCAATTTGGGAGGGGTTTTAAAATGTAGAGGAAAGCTTTTTCCAATTTTCCCTTTTTTTTTGTTTTTTTGATAATTATATGCGGCAAGATTTTATTTCACGCGAAGGGTACTTTTTGATTTTCGGACTCGCCGCATTGAAGCGATTTGTGGAAAACACTACGCGAGAACTTTCGTTTAAAAATTATAAAAAAAAAGAAAACACTTACATTTTTTTATGAAATATGATTTATTGGTGGACTTATAAATAGTTTGAAATAAGAATTTAAAACTCTTCAAAATAATTTCCTTCTGAATCAATGTATTTGCGAAGACGAGTTTTCCATTTTTCAGATCTCAAAGGCAGCCTGAAATTCCTTTTTGGGAGCCCAGATCGAGAATCGTCAATTATTTTTTCCCAATCCTCTTTAAAAGTTTTGTGCCATTTTCCAGATTGCGATTTTGACATACAATTATCTTGATAAGCTTGTTGTAACATTTTAAATGTTTTCGCACTGTTTTTTTTTAAGTTGCAAACAAAATTTTATCGCATATCGCTGTTCCACTAGACATTCCATCGCGCCCTATCCAAAAACTGAAAAATATCCTTCACGCGACGTTAAATTCTGCAAATTATCAAAAAAAAAAACAAGAAATAAAAAGGGATAAATGGAAAAAACTTTCCTCTACATTTTAAGATCATTCCAAATCTCTATGACCAATAGTTACAAAATGAAAAAAAACTCGATACTTCGGAGACAGACCATGTATATTTATTACATCAGTTTTAAGAATAATGGTTTGGTAAAGTCTATACATGTTCGAACATGGGTTTTAGTGAGACTTTCCTTGAGATTATTATAGATTTTTGTTGTTTTATTCCCCATTCCCTTTCCTTCCATTACTGTAGAAGATTAATATCGGGTATTACATACAAATTAGAAGCAAGGTTCCATTTGCTATAATTGCAATATAATCAACTTTGAATCTAATATTATATGTAAACAGATCGGTTAAACCCTTAATTCACTCCATATTACATTTTGTTTTTTGAATTAAAGTCTCCAACTTCTTTTGTCGTGGTTAACTTAAATTTTATAATGCTACAACATATAAAGAATTTATACTTTCATCAATATGAATAACTAAGTTTAGATATCTAATAATATCCATTTCCAACAAGATATTTTAATTTAAATTCTCCATGATGGTTAATTATAGATTGATAATAGTATTATGCATCCAGCAATGATTTTATTTAATTGAATTGATGACCCATCTGCCAGGAAGGATGTACAAGTTATTGTAAGTTTTTGCCAGCTTGATGGTAGATATTTCTTGGTAATTCGTTTTTCTACTAAGGAATTTATTGCGTCAATGTCTATCTATACATATGCCGACTTTTAATTCGAGGGGTCGCCCATCTCTCAATCACTGGATAAGTTGGGACTTGATCGTCTTGATCCTTGATTCATTTCTCGAAGGCCAATAACATTCTCTCATATATATACATACATCATCCTTAACGTAAATCACACAAAAATTTTGCCCTCGATTGCGAAAATTTTCAAATGGGTGTCTCCATTGTTTAAGTTGCCAACAATAATCTTTTGATTGTATGATATTCACTAATTCATTTATTAATTTCTGAATACTAGAGATACTGTGTTGGAAAAGTTGAATTTTTGAACATATTCCTTTGTATAGATTCCTCTTTTGGTGCTACACCACTTAATCGAGTTTGTATTGTTATTAAATACGTTCTTATATTTTCGTCCGCTCTTGACCTCCTTTCACTTACTATTATATCTAATTCATCAATGGTCTCTCTGGATAAATAATTTTCTTTTAATTTTTTCTCAAATTCTTTCCATGTTTAGAATTTATGTTGGTTTTTAAATCAGACGAGAGCAGCACCTCTCATGGATAAGTAATAAATAATTTATTTACCGAAATATCAAATTTCTTTCTTTGTAAATATTTTTATTTGCGATGTACACAAAATGTATTCAAATTATATAAAAATTTTCTGATATAGTTTTATTTTTTTAATAGTGTCCAGAAAGAAAAATTAAATGAACATTTTCTTTCAAATTAAATCCGATTATTTACTCATGCTACAATCTTCCAAAATCCTTAGCACATAGGATGCCACTCACCCAGGCGAATAATTTAAAATCGAGCGACTCAACTCTTACCTTCATTCGCGAAGGTAGATCAGAATCATCTCATTACACATGAACGAATCAGAAATCTTCAAAAAAAAGATATAATCAAGTACTATAATTTATAACCAAAAGCTCTCTTAATTGAAATTACAATAACGATTAAATATTCTTCTTTACACCTGCTTTTCCCCAAATATATCATCTAGATGATTTACAATGATCTTGTAAATCAAACGATTTATTGTTCAACGAACATTTGTCTCATGGTAGATTCTTCTATACTGTTTAAATAAAGATATTTAAATTATCTATACAAAATTTTATATGTACCCTAATCGTCACATATTAAGCATATTTAGAAATGTATTACAAACAGTTGATGTACATAGTATGCACAATAGAAAATAATAATAAATATATAATAATAATAAATAATTATATGTAATATAATAAATATAATAAATACGTGATAAAAAAGTTTTTAATTTAATAATTTAAAATATATTTTGCACATAGTTGAATGTTATCTTTAAATATATTTCCATAGTTTCGATAGTCAATTTTATATTTGTTCGGAATATTTTATGAAAAAATGTTTATAAATATCCATATTAATGTAATTCGTATACGTTAACGTTTTATTCTTAAATCTATAATGTTTTTCAACGCTTTTTATTTGATGTTGAAACATTACTATTTGATATTTGAAAAATATACACACTATACACATATAAGCATATGTACATGCACATGTGTTAAAACCATGAGAAGCGTTATCCTATTATTTTTTTAAAATATGAATTTAATAAATATAAATATGGATATTTTTTTATCTAATAATTACTAATAAAATTATAAGTAGTTATAAATAAAAATCTTTCTTTAAAGGTATACCTTTTGAATATATTTCCTATAATTGAAATATATTTTTTACATATTTCTGTTATAAAACTTAGATTAAATTATATTTTTAAATTATATTAATGAAAGAACTTTTATTTCATTTACCTCAGTAAAAATATTTTTAAGTTTTGAAAGAAAAAGAAAGAATGGCTAATTCGGGTAAAAGTTTTGAAAATGTTCGAAAATATTCGATAATTATCTATTTAAGTGTTTCTTCGAGAATCTTCGAACGTTTCTTAAAACTCAAAAATTCTCGAAATATTAAACAAATATATAAAATCTAATTTTGTACTTCTCTTCATACATTACAGATCTTACATACATATACTGTTTTGGAATAAAAAATAATAAATATTTTATCAATATTTCGTCCCAAGTGTCAAAACTTATATTCACGTTATTAATATTTTTTTTATTTCTCACATCAATTCAAAGTTTAAATTAAAATATAATTATTAATTGATGTTAGAAATAATGATACTGAATAAATAAGAATAAGGCAATAAAACAATTAATTGGAAAAAGAACAATTTTTTATCTGCAACGAGGACTAAATATCGTCCACAAGTCTTAGTTAACTGTCGTCATTGAAACACATGTCGCATTTTACTTATTTCTAAGAAATATTTCTATCTATTTTACACATATGTAGTTAAAAAATAAATAAGAAACAATATTTAACGATAAACAAAACGTGTTTGTTCCATTGGATTCTATTTTCAACAACGGGTATTAGAAATCTATTTGAATTTTTAAGTTTTAATGAATCACTGATAGTTTCACAAAACAAGGAATGCATGCAATATCTTCATCGATTGATAATATTTAAAAATAACATCACTGCAACGATCTAATGTATCAGACAAATTATCATCTTTCTATCAATTTTAAATAAATAATTTTTTGAGGAAATCATTACATTGTTTTTATCTTGAATTAGTTCATTAGGTACAGAAACCAAATCGATTAAATATTTTCTTAAATTGAATTTAAGTTGCTTAAATACTATTGTAGTGCATTATAGATTTTATAAACATTGTATGTATTATGGATAATTATTTAACTCGAATGGAAAATGACGATATTTATTATTGAATAAATATCGTCATTTCTCAAATAGCTGTTTAAAGTTCCATTGTTACTAAAACCAGAGTGGGTATTCTGGTCCTATTCTTTCATAATAAACTATTAAAAAAAAAAATTTATCGATACTCGTTTCAGATTTGTAAATTTTTAAAATTATCTATAAGATTTTGAAATAATAGATCTACATCTCTAACGTCTAGATACGTTCGAATATATTTTTGAATAGAAGTTTTATTCCGCTCCACGTTGATTTGATTCATTTATACTACAGGATTATATATGTATTATTTTTTCATTTATATTATAGTATTATTTAAGTATCATACAACAGAAACTGGACAGCTATTTCAACTTTAATTGAAACAAATCCTTCTAATATTTTTTGTGCCATGTGAAAAAATTTAAGGTTTATCAAGGAAATATTCTGAACTCATATCATAGTTCTGAGAACTATAGAATATTTTAGCTATACTTTATATATGATCTGAAGAGGCTAAATACTATGCTTATTTCTATTTTATACATGAAATTAATCGAAACTTTCAGTACACCTTTCTTTTAATAAATCTATTATTTTTTCAGGCTTATGAATTTCCCCGATCGCTTGCATAAAGTGTCTAGGTTTCTTGAATAATTATTTAAATTGTGGTTGACAATTCTTTATAATCCCTCCATTAGTTGAACCGATTTTGTATCATTTACCACATAGTAGCTACCTTCATCGCTCATCAAAGATAATATTATTATTCTACAGTTTATTAGGCGTGTACTAGTCATTAAAATTTAAATAACTAAATAATTATATATTTCGAATGAATATATGTGGAAATACAGTAAATGCCTTCACAAAACTAATTTTTCAATATAATGTAGCTTTTAATGTATAAAATGTATATATATATATATATATATATATATATATATATATATATATATATATATATGTGTACATTTTAAATAAGTTTATTCATTTTGATTTTTTGAATATTAAGTTTCATTCAGCATAATACAACATATATATACTTTTTATGGAACTATTTATATACTTTAATAAATACTTGTATAAATAATTTGGCGTATTATTATAGTATTTATTATATTTTTATTTTATTTTATTTGCTATATTATTATTGTGAGTTCATATGATATAATTATTTTATTATAATTTTTCATTTTTTATTACTTATGATAGTTTTATTATTTAATTAACACCAATTTTTAATTAATACACCAAATCAAATAATCTTTAAGTGGAATAAAAATACTACATTATTATATATTAAAAATTTTGTATTTAATTTTAATATTTTGAGCACATTAATTTTAATCTAAATATTTCTAAATATGTTAAATATTTTATTACAAGTTCAATGTAACTCTAATAGTTATTATTAATTAATTTTATTTATGAATATATTAATTAGTTTGATTTAATTAGCATATTATATTTGCTGTTTGGCAATATTTAATATTTTTATTCATATTTCTGCATATTTGCATTAATTGCTTGTAATAATAAGCAATAATCCACGTAATAAATGACATAAAACTACAAAATAAGTCTTAAGTAATGATAACATTCATATTTGTTGTCACAACCCTTAACAACTTGAATCGTGTAATAAATTATAGAATATATTATCAATCGTACTCTAATAAATTATACAAAAGTTATACTTTCTTCTCATTTATGCCATACAATCTACAACATATTTAATAAATATACAAAACTTTAATTTATAAATTATTATCAATTTGCTAAGAATTCAATTTTACATATAAATACTTTAACGTTTATTAAAACAGGCTTTCCTTTATTAATTATTATTATTAAACATTTATTATTTAAAAACTTGAAATTAGGTACTTTTAATATAGCAAAATTAATGATTTTTAATGCAATTAATAAGTACTTCAAGTAAAAATTGTAAATATTTAAAAATTTTTATTTCATACTATTAATGATAAAATATATCTTTAATTTGGATTATTTTACCTCTAATATGTATAACTAATCAGTATTTTTTGTATTAATTTTTCATTTATTTAATACCTTAAAAAATTATATACTATTTTTTATTTCAGAAATTTTGTAATAATGATATGTAATTTTAACTTTACATCATCTCGTTAATATAGTATCGTAAGCAACCAATTTAATAATAGTCTATTAGAATTCGTTACTAATATCTATACATAAATTTCTGGGTATATCAGACTACAAAGACATATTTAAATGAAATTTACAGTTCACAACTACCTTTACTGTGCAAGGATAATGTTTGTATATTATTCACATAATGATCTATAAATATAATTTTCTATGTATTATAATTTTACTTTTTATGAAAATTAATTTTTTTAAATAATTAAATTTTATAAATTTTTAAATAAACATATGCATAATTTATGTACTGTAATTTATTAAAATTCTTATATTTTTATTAGTATTATAGATAAATGAACCATTATTTTTTACAATTATAAATATAAATTAAAAAACATATAATATATTTGTCATATAAATAATTAATATATTTTAATATTGAAATCTAATATTATAAAAATAAATTTTTAAATCTTAATTTTTTCTTCTAGAGAAAAATGTAAATAAAATAATATTTGATTTTTACACTTATTTAATACACAACATAAATTAATTATAAAGTGACGACAAGTGTTGAGTTGGAAGGAGTTTAATGATACCTATTATAAGTTTATACCAGAGAAGTTAATTCAACCTACAATATAATGTTTGAAAGTTCCATCATAAAAATAAAAAGAAAAAAGAAAATATATTAAAAATTTTATAAGAGTGAAGAATTTTGAAAAGAATAGTTTAAAAGATATAAGCCTGGGAGATAAATTTTTTCGTTAAGAATTAAATAAATCCTCAACGAAAGAAAATTGGCTTACTTTTTTAAATTTTATATTCAAACCATGTATAAAATGTAATAGATTTTAAATCAGTTTTTTTTAATATTTTAAATTATTTTCATTTATCACATACGTTCAAAATAAATTTAAATAAATAAATTAATATATAAAAAAAGAAGAAAATTATAACAACTACGAGCATAGAAAAAAAAACAAGTCTGTATGTTATTTAATATACTGAATAACAGTATCGAATATAACAAAAGCAAATTCTTCTACAATTATTAATAGTAGTTACCAAAAGAAATCTTGAGAATTTTAATAATATTTATGTTTTTCATAAATTATTTTATAATCATTATTATTTCTATTTTTTCATATTGAAAAATAAATAAAAAGTATTTATTATAATAAATTAATTTTTATATTGTTCAATAAAAAATGACAAAAAAAATTAAGATGATTGAAATATATGTAAACGTAAAAATATATATTAATATATATGGTACTGTTACATATTATTATAATTACTTATTATTATTTCTTATTGCTATCGATAATTTTCGTTAATTATTTTTTCAAATGTTTATGTTTATTTCATAATTTCTATTAGTTATAAGTTTTTATCAATATTAATAATCTAGTATTATTATTAATTAATATTATTATTATTATTATTTATCATATTATATATTTTTATATATAAGTATATAAATTTTTTTCTTATATTTTTTTTATTTTGTGTTAAAGGAAAATAATTACGTTTACATGTATTAAGTATTATAAATTCGTTTTTTTTTCTTTTCATATATATTTTTTTCAAATAAATTTCTTTGTTTCGGCTGTCGCCGTAACACTCCAATAAATAAAAGAACATAAAATCAAATTAATAATCATAATAGTAACTACATTTCACTGTGAATTTTTTATGATAAAAAAAAAAAGAAAAAAATTAATATTAATTTTTTTAAAAATATAATATAAATAATTTATAATCACAATAATAGTATCAAAGTATCAATAATAATGAAAATTAAAATACATTAATAAATTGTTGTAAATTCATATGACTTGATTTTAATATAATTGAAGCTTTTTAATTGACTTAAATAGAAAAAATTAAATCTAATTTTCGTATTTTGAAATACTAAATAAAATTAATAAATAAACAATCCTCCTATTATCAAATAAAACTGTCCGATTACATGATCTATGAAAAAATTGATTATTAAATAGAAATTAAAATCAAATAAAAATTCAAAATTTTAACTCAAGTATCTTTGATATTTAATATTTGAAAATATTAAAAGTTTCAGATTGATAAAAAACGATTTACGCATATTATAAAAATGTGCTAAAAAATATTTAAAAATTACAGAACAAAAACTTTGAGAATACACAGAAAAAATCATTATTAAAAATAAAATTTCTCTTAATTATGAAAAATATACATATATATCTTAACAAAATATCCATATGCAATTACGTTTAAAAGAAATTGACGAAAAAATTTAAACTTTTAATGTCTCAAATAATTTTAAAAATATAATAGAAAATAATTGAAGTAATTTATTGAAATAATGATAGAAATCTTATATATTAAAAATTTTATATTTTGATATCATTTTTGGAATAAATGAAAAAAATATTTTATAAAAATTTCAAATTTAATTTTTAAAATACTTTGTATAAAATATAATAGTATATTATAATATCTAATAATATTAATATAAATTTTCATCTAATTTTATAAGCCTTTTTTTAAATTTAATTTATTGCAATTGATTATATTGCATGATAATAAATATGATATTTTAAATTGTTCAGATTTTATGAATGATTTTAAATAAAATATAAAATTATTTTAAATGTTTAAATTTTTTTTACAATACTTTTTATATTGGTTTCACATCAGTTTATATGAAATAAATAAGCGATTCTGAATGGGTTAAAAAATATTGCGTAGTAAACTATAAGACAATGAAATTGATAATACTTTTAAATAATGGAATTGCATTGATTTTGAAAGAACCAAGATATCTAAACTATTGAAAATATGCTTCTTAAATCAATATTAAATTAGCCTATTGACTAAATAAACTCAGAACAAATAGACTCTTTAAAAATAGATAATTCAATTATTATTACAAAAATTGTTCACGTACAGTCCACCATTGTTTGTGCCGTATCTTTTCAAAGAATATTGGATAAATTGTATATTTATTAATTATAGAAAAGTCAGTCATCAAGTTCATTATTAATTCAATAACCTAAAACACAAATACACATACAAATAAATTTTTTTGTGCTTTGATTATTAAAACTATCTTTAAAAGATCTTTATCTAGAACTCTAAATTCCGGGGATGTGTCGGGACGTATTGGTTCGATTTTCAGGAAGAATTATAGGATTCTAAAATTTTCCTTGTTTCATTTTATTTTTTTATATTCTTTTTGTTATTCTACTAAACAATTATAACTATGGAATCAATTGTTGTAATCTACGATTGAAATACACTTATGTAATATAATATAAAATATATATGTATATAAATTATTGTAAATATTATTTAAATATATATATTTATATATAGATAAGTATATAATATTAATATATCATGCAGATATATATATATATATATACTTATTTTAATTTATAACTTTTATATAAATTTTATAAAATCTAATTAATTAATAATATTAAATGTTTCTTTGCAATCATAAAATATTAACCAAGACTCACGAAGTAATTAATTCTGTATTTTAATATACAATTAATTCTATTACTAATATTCTTTGTCTTTGTATACATACATGTGTGTGTGTGTGTGTGTGTGTGTATTTCATTTTATAATTGTTAGAGCATAATAATATATAAATCATATAAATTCGAAATATAGAAATTAATATTTAACTTTATATTAACAATTAATAAATTACAATAAAAATTAAAAATGAAATAGAAGAAGTAATCTTAATATCTGATAATTGTTTATAACGATTAATTAATCAATATATTATTATAATTATTATCATAAAGTTAAAATTTTGTTATGAATAAATTAATACAAAATAACCAGTATAATATAAACTTTCTGAGTATTGAATTCAGATATCAGATAATGGTATTAATTTATTATATATATAATAAAATATTAAAAAAGAATATTCACTATAAATAAAAAATTAATAATATTAGATGTCATTATTTTATTTTTGTACTGTAAAAGAGTACATTATAATAATAGAAAGAGTACATTATAATATTATAGAAAGAGCATTTTATAATACACCTTACCATATCGCTTAAATATAGAAAATTAAAAGTTTAGATAAAATTATAATTTATAAAATAAAAGAGAATAAATTAAATAAAAAATAAATATTTAATAGAAAGGAAAAGTTTATGGTGAGACAATATTTTATTTTTCAATACAAAAATGCTTAATCCAGCAAGAAATTTGGAGTTACGACTGCTCTCAAATATTTACAAAATTGGATTGAACTTCTTGCAATTTTTTTTTCTTCGCCGTTGTTCTCTCCCATAACATCGTCATTTCATCAAATTCATTATTCCAATTGCGGCCAATTCGATTGCCACATTTCATTTGTATAAGGTCAATATGTTTTATACAGGCGTACAATATTATTTGCAATTTCGGCATCCGATAAAACTTCTATTTTAGTATAAAAACCCATCCTCTTGCCATTGGACGATAAATTCAATACATTTTAATATGCTGAATGCACACAATAATCATGATTTAACAAATCTCTTCTTCGGTTGCGTTGAGGCACTTGTATAATTTATTACACACCAAGTCTTTGTGAGAGAGCACCCAACTTTGGCTCTCGACGTAGGTTAATTTTTGTTTGCATTCAGCCCCAAACGTACAAACGTCTACCTAGAGACCCATCGGGGGTGGGATACATGTCTGCACGGGGTGATTGGCTCGTGTGATCTCGTGTGTCCCGCCAGAATCCTTCGACTCAGCCTCCCACGACGACCCGACCAACTTGGATTTCTATCAGGAAATTTCGACGCTTATCGTTACTTACCCACATTTCCGTCTCATTCAAAATATTTTCGCTAATTCTTAACATTTAATCAACCGACGAACATCCATCCATTTAAATGGATATGGCAATTTATGTACAAATTTATCTATAACTTAATGTTCGTGCGTGCGTGTGTGCCTGTCGTTGCTTGGGTGTGTGCGCGCGTGTGTACACGCGAATTCGTACTCATACTGCAAATGCATCATCAAGACATTTTACAATACTTAAGTAAAAATAACTAACTTTCCTGAAACTCACTTGAAAGGCGATGTGCTAGTCGGATTTAGATTACTATACGAAAATCCTATACGTGGGCTTAGTGAACTTCAAAGATTTTACTAATAGTCTTGTATTCTTCCTTATTTGTGCAAAAGTTTATTGTATGCGCTATGAAAATTATGACAACACTAATGATACATAAAAAATACAAAAGACAGGAACAGAATTTCGAACTTAAGAAAAAGCAATGTTGTTATAACATTTAGTAACATTTTCAAATCTATAAATGAATACGTCGAGTTAAATAAAAAATATAATATTTTTTATCTAAATATATTTATCTGTAATTGAATTTTGAATTTCAATACTTCGATATAACCTCATTTAATATATATTTACACGCGTTTTACTCATGTGCCTTTAGGATAATTTGTTTTTTTTTTTTTCATACATTTCAAATATTTTAGATATTGATTGGTATGAGAATGTCGCTTACTAGATTTAGACACCATTCAAACTTTTAATTAGGTACAATTCTTTAACTCATATCAGTTCTGACATAACTTTTTTAAAAGTGTCCTGATACGTACACTTAAAAATTATTCTTCTATGAACAGCGACTGTTAGATATGAGCTTCGGTGTACCACTAATATGCTAGTATATTTATGGAATTTTAACAAGAAATAAAAATATATTTTAAAAACTTACTTTTATTCAACGAATTTTCTAACAAGTAAAGTTAAAAAAAGAATTTAATAGAGAAAAATGAATTTCCTGCATTTACAAAATAAGTTTTGGTTAAGATGATAAAACTTTAAAGCACAAGATTATATTAAATTTATATGATAGTTTTATGTGATACAATACGCATTATATTTTTATTAAAATAATAAATAAAATAAAACAAAGTAAAAAGAATATTCTTTTTTTTTTATTTTCCAGTAATTGAAATTACATAGTCTTAATTATTGTATTTTCATTACTTATGTTGATCAATTGACTATAAAAAACGGTTAATGTAAGTAAAAAGTAAATGATTTAGTAGATTAAGATGAAAATGAAAAAATAATAATATTAAATTAAGATTAAGAAAATTGGGATCAAGTACATTGAATTCATTAATACATAATAAAATCATATATTTCTTAAAAAATTAAAATTTAAAAGTTTGATTAATTATTATTTCTTTCTTTTTTTTTTAATTTCGATAAAAAAATATTTGTCTTAAATAATCTTTTAATAATCATACTAATATTAATTTTTAATTTATAAAATAATTAGTTAGATATCTAATAATTTCAATGAAATATATAAATTATTAATTTTACAAAATTTTTTACAATACTATAAAATTTTCTATGGTATTTCAATATTTGTCATTCAATCTTCTTGATTATCTTTTTTTATCTTTAGTCTAAAATATTTTAATGCAATAATTGTTTTATAATACATGTAGTTATTATCTAATTTTTTTAAATTTAATTCTTATATTGAAATATTATCACAGAAATTTATTGTAAAATATAACTAAAATATAACAACGTCAAAATAAAAATTATTAATATATTATAAATATCTTCAATTTCCAATCTAAATTGAATGATCAAAGTTATTGTATTTCAATAATAATAATAATAATAATAATAATATAATATATCAAGAGAATATTATACATATATATCTATAATATATATATATATATAATTACACAATACATATATTTTTAAAATTAAAAAATATGCACAGTCAAATAGATATTTCAATCAGTATGAACAATTATCGTATAAAAATTAATATATTAACTAACACTTAAGCAAGATTTCTTTGTGTAACATAAAGCAATAATAGAATATTGTCCTACAGTAAGTTTAATAAATATTATAGTCTATTTTCATAAGAATTGACATAAATGATTCAAATATATGATTATAATAAAATGAACAAATATAAACAAATCTTTATAAGTTAAATTGAAAGATAATTTTGCTTTAAAATAATTGTATATTTTTTTCGTCAATATATCTAAATCTACTATTAAGAATAAATTTAAATTTAAAATATTGTTTTAATATGAAATATTATTTGTTCACTGTAATTAAATCAATCCACTCAATTTAAATTTTATGATAACGTATAAGCTTAATTTAGGATTTTATAAAAAAAAGAGAAGAAGAAAGAAAAAAAATGTGTATTAAGGTGCTGTTAAATATTAAGAAATAAAAGCAGCAGATGTCTTTATTCGTAGACTTCATAGTAAATATAAACATTGTTTGTACTCACGTTTAACCGGTTAAAAATTGTAATGATGAAAGAATGAAGATTCGCATGTTGACACAAACTTGTTTTTCGTACACAAAAAACCGACTTCCCGACCAATTGGACAAAAAAAGAAAAAGAAAAAGAAAAGAGAAAATGATTAATGCTCACTTAAATGAACATGGACATTTTCATTTGGGCGGGGGGGGCAATAGGACCACAGGCATCAC
This sequence comes from Eupristina koningsbergeri, assembly GCA_018907245.1. NCBI lineage: Eukaryota > Metazoa > Arthropoda > Insecta > Hymenoptera > Agaonidae > Eupristina > Eupristina koningsbergeri. The sequence goes on along the minus strand of JACCHV010000029.1, from coordinate 2,025,662 downwards.
CTTCTCGATTAATCACTCAGATGCACGTGTGGATTCTCAAGCCCATCCTACCCCAGCTAATGTAAGAGCTTCTCCAGTCTCTGGCCAAAGGCAATCTAATGCTCCCGGTCGACGTACCGGTTGAGATCAGTCCGACTCATCACGGGAATCCGCAAATAGTCCTTATTGTCACAACTAACCGAGTAAAATGGCACGTCGGACTGCAGGAAAGCTTCGGGGAAGCTTTAGCACGCGTTGGAGCTTCGAACGCAGCTTGCGTACAAACTGGACTGGCGCTACACGCGGCCGCATATCCGGAGGCGCCCGCCCACTTTCGTTTCATCGAAAGTTGCGCGCGCCGTATCTCGAGGGTACACAGATAGAATAATTTGTGTTTGGATCATTTTATCCAATTATTCCTCCAACCTTCCACCCTTCCTGATATTTATATGATTATCCTTTAAGGCCTTAGCACGCAATACGCAAACATTTTCTCGGCCAAATTATCCCGGGCACTCTTATCGCCAAAGATAATTTTTACGGCTCGCGGCTAATTGACTTGCTTCCAAAATCGAAAATGTAAAGTGCAAAAACCGATACTTCTTTTTATACTTATTTTATACTCCGCGCGCTGTGCATATCCGATGTGCTATTAGACTAGGCTAAAAACAAAATTTGGACCTGAAATTTATAAACATTTTTTATACCGTGTTATTTAATATTTAGTTAAACATGTTTCATTATAATATCTCGTCTTCTTCGGGCACATTTGCAATTTTATTATTATTATTATTATTATTATTATTTATTTATTTATTTATTATTTTTTTTTTTTTTGTGTTTTATGCATAAAATTATTTTACTTTAAATTTTAAACACTGCTATTATATTTAAATCAAATATTTTCAATATCGACATCATCACAAATCTTTTTATTTATGTTTAAAACACTATTTGAATGATAATATTTTTAAATTAATATATTTTTGGAAGAATTATTCTTATAATTATAAATATTTTTATTATTACTTTGTTTAATTAAATATTTAATTAATATTTTTTTAATTAATTTTAATAAATTTTATACACTAAACCTGTATTGATAAATTCATTATCATACAAATAAGTTATAGATATGGTTAATTTTACCAAAAAATAACACTTTCAGGGTTTTAATATTAATAAAATATAAAATTACAATTACTTTTCAACAGATATCATTTCAAACTATCCATTGGCAATTATTATATATTATAATTATTACACGTGATACATACTTATAGTGATATATTGAAATATTACACACTTTTAACCCTTATTTTAATTGAAATTTATATTTTACAATTATTTATACATTATTCTTTACCTGTTAGTCTTTCGACATACCTATCTACAATCTAATTCACTACTGTAAATGTAATTGCGCAGACTTACGTATTCATGTGTACGTGCAGGACTGAGTAGTAGTTGGACATATCGTTAATTTCGGAAATCTTCCTATGCCCTTTTAATTACAATACATTTTTCTCTTTCTTCTTTTACTGTTGTTTGAATAGGAAATATTCCAAAGAGCTCTTTACATAATTCCGTATCTTTATATTAATGTTAACGGGGATACCAAGTACTACGAGAAGGTAATCAAAAGTTTTTAAGAATAAGTTATATTACATGTACGGTAGGGTGCTTTGATAAAAATTTTTTAAAGTTGTACATCTTCAATAATAGTGAGATAATATTAAAATATAAAATATTTTAGTAAAAAAAAAATTATAATTTTTATATCAAAAATTATATATGCAAATATTTTACAAAAAAAAAAAAAAATAATTTAAATTTTTATAAATGCCTAAGTTTAATTATTAAAAATATTTTAAATTAAACATTATTATTACTACAAAAATAAATTAGCTTGATAGTGACTCAAATAATTTCAAATACTTATCAAACTAACAAATATTTTGAAAATTTTTAATATTGCCCAACACATACATTATCTGATACATTAAGATGTTACGCCTCCTCTCCGCCCTTATTATATTCATTGTAAACAAGAATATTGATAAATGAACAATTTATGAATTGTCTCTGGTAATCTTTTTTTACTCTCTTCTTTCTCTGGCGCATGCATTTTATTATATATATGATAACACATTGATATTTAATACAAAAATTTTAATACTTTGTCTTATTTTATGTAGTCTAGCGTGTACGTAAGTTTTTACATGTTCATTCATTGCACAGAGTTATTTCAAATAACAAAAAAAAAATTCCATATATTGATCAATATGGAAAATGAAAATAATCTCTACAGATAGATATAAATCATCGAGAAATTCAGATAACTGAAAGACTCACGATAAACTACGCGCTTCTTCGTGTGGCCTAAGTCAGGAAGAATTAGCAAGAAATTCAGAGTGACAGGGTTTACGTTCAAAGCCACATTCCAGGGTCTAATGGATTGATGTCATGAAATTTGATCGCAAAAACTATTTAGTTTCAACTAAATGATATACTGATATTCGCAAACCGGACAGATGAGGTAGGTATCGCCTTTATATATATTTAAATTGATTATAAAATAATATTCAAGATTTGTTTTTAAATATAGCAGATAACATTTCAAGGTATTTTCTAATTACTTAATTACTTATATTGCAATAGCTTTTTTGCCCTTTGAGAATCGGGTGTTTTTCTGCAAATGCAAAAAAGTATTGTTCGTGTATTTACAAAAAAGGCAAAAAAAAAAAATATTGACGGGATAGAAAAGTAAGGTGTGTTCAATGAATTATCAGCATTGGAATAGAGGATTTTTGGGGAGGATTTGTCGCTAAATCAGGATTGCATAAAATAAATAACCAGTTGATAACATTTTTTTGTCATCTTGCATTGTTATTGCAATAATAGGACTTGTATTTTAAGACGACCGAAACTATAATTTTCTAGTTGGACCCAGCTCGGAAGAGAGAAGTTGAATCTCGTGTTGAATCTCTTGAGTGACCCGTCAACCGATCCCTGTCCTTCCATTGATCCGCGCCATCGCAGTGGGGGAAGTCCCCTACAGCAGAGAATAAAAGAACACACAGTGAAGCGATTTCAATCAATCTTTTGTGCAGTCTTTAGAGGACCACAGCCGAATTCGGCAGCATCACGAGAACAACAGACAACTGACATCGTTTAACATCACCAACTTCAGCATCATTTCCTGCCACCCAAACTCCAACCAATCCGTACCTCTATAAATATATTTAAAAAATAAAATTATTGCTCGACATTTATTTATTCACCTTATTTTCTATAGAAATGCACTTTTTTCAGATCGAGTCTTCAATATCAGGTTTGAGTACTCCGGATCCCCAGGGTTCAAGTTAAAATTTTGTCGTGCGACAAAATAATTGTTTTAACCTTTTATTCTATTTTATAACTTAATAATAATTTTCAAATAATCCTTTACGTTCATTCCCTTTTTTTATTTATAAATTCAATTTTTCTGTTAATATTTGTTTTATCTTTTCTCTTATTTTTTTATTTTTATCACTTATTTCTTATTATGAAAGAAAATAAATCATTGTATGTCACTTATTCAATTATTGATAAAATACAGAATTAAATTATAATTAAAAATATAAAATTTTAAATATAATTATATGTGATATTATAAATTAATTAAATGTACATATACATCAAAATATATAAATGAAAATGACAAAAATTCTTTATAAAATAATTTATTAAATTTCATATATAAACATTTATAATAAAGATTAGATAAAAAAAAATTAATAAGTACTTATAATGGTAATAATTTACATATATATCATACAAGTTTGTTTTGGAATTTATAAATTCTTAGGAATTAGAATTTTACAAGTGAATTATATTGGTACGTTAAAGAACACTCATAGAACTGTACATTTTCATCTAATTAAAAATTCAATGTAATATTATTCAAAAGACAATAAAAAATCATATACATGAAATATAAATCAGAAAATTAAGAATTAAAATGTAAAAAATAAAACTATATTGTTAAAACTAACTGTGCAATATTTTTGCATTCATGAAAAATTGTTAAATAAATTTAAGTTATTACATTTAATTTAGTTCTATCTTTGTTTATAAAATTATTATTAATAGATCCTCCAGTATCGTTTATAAAATACTTTTTGTATTTTTATTTATATTCAAAATTTTTGTTTTTAAAATTAACTAGTTATATTCAAGCAATTTTTCAAACATATATAAGTTCATTCATATTAATTAATAAAAATAGTACAATATATCAAGTGACTTTTACTCAATTCATAATCACTTCTGAATTATGAGAATAATATATATTATAATTAAGAAGTATGATTAATGTTTATGCTGTCGACAAAAAAAAATATATGCATTATAAACAAAATTAAATGAGCAAACGAAATAATAAAATATATAATATGACACTTTTTATAATCCTCTTAAACTAAAATATGTTACATAAAATATATAACAAATATAAATAAATTTGAGATCTCTAATAATATTTAAAGAAGATGGTATTTTAAAAAATTTGCGAAAAATAAATGTTTTACTTAATCAGATTTTAAAAATTTGTAATAAATATTCAAATAAAAAGAAAAACTTACAAATACGTTGGTAAAACTTCTTTAAAACTGTTTATTTATTAATATATTTATTAACTAATTTATTTATGAAAATATTTAATTGAACATTGAGACATAGTAGTTGATGTGCGTTCCGGCTCAAGAAACTAAGCTTTTAATGTGCAACTATAATAATGCACAATTAAGACAGAATTCAAAATCATCGCCAAATGCATCACAAAGATATTGGATCGGATTAGCAGGTGAAATACCATTGCTATTAGTTTTAGTAGATATATTTGTTCTAAACACAGTCTGTGTGAGCTTTAAGATATTTCGTGGTTATAAACTAAAATTGATTTTATTGGTCAGAAATAAAAATTTAACATTGATATAGATTTCTAGATAACATTTTCTAATTAGTAATAAAAAGGCTTATAAACTGTACAAACGAGAAATTTATAGTTTCAAATCTAGAACACTTATAACTGTCATAAATATTAAAAAATATTAGAAAGGCAATCTCTATTTAACTAAAAATTCAAATAATACAATCAGAAACACTGTAAGAACTTACATCATTCAAGCGATTAATTATCAATTAGCTTTAACTTAATAAATAAGATGAGCACGGAGATTGGCAATAGGCTGGTTCAGAAAATACTGGAGTGGAATATGACATAAATAAAATTGACCCTCAAATTAAAAGAATTTATAAATCATATGTTTTTAATTTTAATTTTTTTTAAATATAACACTAATTTACTGTATTATCGTAGTTAAACAAAATCATCATATTGGAAAAATAATCTAATACAGGAATGCATAATTTTCGAACGTATATAGTCTATAGAGTCCTATATCCTGTGCAAAATCCTCATACCTTCCTTCTACACTAATTTAATCTAATCTATATTTTCTACTAATTATATTTTTAAAAAATATTTAAAGAACAAATTTATTTATTATACTTATTGTAACAAATTTTTTTTTTATATCGATTGATAAATATTGCCAATTACATTATTATGTGCAGTAAGTCTATAGAAAATCTATATTAATAAATGATTAAATAAATTAATATTGCATTAATCAATAACTAAATATATTTTATAAAAATTTACTATAAAATAACATATACTTTATTATTATTACTATGATTAGTATTACATTATTATTAATAATAAAATATCATGGAAACTACTCAATGATTATTAATTTTATTAAATAAATAATGGGCCTTAAATAAAAGTAAGTAAATTGCAGAAAGGTAATATATTTTAATTTGTGGGACACATGAATATATGTTCATAAAAATTTTATTGATTATAATAATATTCAAAGATTCATTAAATTTCATTTTTATCTCCAATGCTTCAAAAAAAATATATATAAATGTGCAAAAACTGTTATATTCAATTTAGTTATTCAGTCATCAACTTTCTTACTAATTAGTATACTCACTTAGTCAATCATTCGTTTAGTTAATTATTAATTATTCATTTACTATTTAAAATTTTCAATACATATTACTTATTGTTGTTGCTGTTATTGTCATTACTATTTTTTACTATATTATTGTCATTTTTTGCTATTATTTTTAATCTGATACAAATTGATACATTATTCTATGAAATATATAAATATTAGTTTCTATTCATATTCGATTCTAAATATAAAAATTTTTTAAATTTTAGTTTATTCTTTAATTTTATAAAAATGTTTTGTTTGTAACAAAAAGGGCCTGATGGTGACAAAATCGAATTAAATACATGCGAAAATATAAAACAAATTTTGTTGTTGATTATGGTTTAATAAAAAAAACCCTCAGTAATTAGTACAAAGGATTTTTTACATTTGAATTTATTATTTGAATTATTTCAAAAAATATTTAAACAATCATTTGCAATTGATCATAAATGAAATCTGCATTTAAATTTTTTTATTTTTTATTATATATAAATATTATACCGACTATTAATAAATTTTATACAATTGAACAAGAAAATATAATAAAAATATATATTTTTTACATTTCTTTTAATATAATTTAATATTTAACTATTAACTTCTGTATTTTGATGTAAAAAGAACTTTAAAAATATACTTATTTAATAAGAATGAACAGAATTTATTATAAAATAGAAGATTTCGAATTAGACTCAAATAAATATGTGAATAACTTTTTATTATCCAAAATTTTTAATTATCTACATAGACACTATATTCATTTCAAAAAATGAATCATATATACTTAATTTTTTAAAACCTTGAAGTAAGTCATTTAATTTAATCTGAAGATTTTATAATTTAAATTATATATAAATATTATTTGAAATAAATAATTAGTCTTTTCTATGTGAAGCATAATTGTTTTTTAAATATAAATAAAATGAGTGTAAATTAATGTCTCCGTGAAAAATTTTTTAAGTAATGCATTTTTTCCATTAGCTTATATAATAATTTCGATTATGAATTAAATTATTTTTTTAATCAACATTTATTTATGTAATGACTTCGTAATTATTAAAATATCAATATCTGTTTTCCTGGTCTGATTGTTATTTAAGTTGACGATTTTTCTATATTTTTTTTTCTTATTAATTTTTCTCAATAAGTTGAAAAACCGGGATACACCTATCGACTGTACGTGAAATTACTCAAGTCCGACCTTAAATCCAAGACAACACAAAAATCCCTCTGTCAATCTCAAAAACTTTGTCTTCGCAAAATTACATATAATCTTGATTAGGTATATAATGTTAAAAGCTCCCACTAAGATTTATATTTATATATATGCATATAAAAGAGAAGTTGCAGCTAAAATTAAAAAATTAATTTTTAATAATCACATTATATGTACTCGATATAATAACTGGTTTAATTTAATTTTATAATTGAAAAAGCTACTTAATTAGAGGCTTCTCTAATTTTTTTAAAAAAAGCAATATTTATCAAAACTTATAAATAAAAAACTAAATCAAATATTTTTCCAATTTGAATATACATTTAAATTCTCTTTAGTTATCTGCTACGCTTCGAAGCTCCTAAAAAAGCTGTAGAGGTTCAGAGGTGCTTAAAAAAAAAAGAAAAGAAATTATTTAACCTATTACCAAATAAATATCTAGATATCATTATCTAAAAATTTTAAAATATTAAATATTGACTAAATAATATTATTCTGGGGAAAAATTCAATTCTGTATAAAAAAGTGTCAATTTTGCATGTCAAATCAGAATTTTTTTAAATCAAAATTATCCTAAATGATCTTACATGGAAAAGCATTTTAAGTATTTCTCACTCAACATCAAATTTTTAGCAACTATAAAATTAAAATAACACAAAATGTTTTGAAGCAGACGGTTTTTCCGACGCTACACTAATAATTTCTTTAAATGTACCTTAATAATATATTTTAATATTTTTAAATTTAGAGCAAAACAATGAACAAAACTATTTATGTGTTCACTTCCTACTACGGACAGCTGATGGTATGCTATACTGTTATTTAAAAAAATATTTTTAATAAAGCTTCAATTTTGCGATGTTATTCTTGAAATAGCATGCTATAGAAATATACAAGACTAAACAAAAATTAGTTTTTGAATGTTAAACACGTATAAGTTTCTTAAGTTCATATTAAGTAATTAAAATGCTATTGCTAAATACTAGTATTTATAAAAATCTGATAATTATTAAAAAACCGAAAATTCACAAAAGATTACAAAATAGAGTTTTTGAGTATAAGTATGCAAATGTACACACGTATGCCCATATATTCATGCAAAAAATATTCCAATCAGTTCTATTTTGTTTTTTTAAGAATCAATCACTTCCTTAATGATATTTATTCTTTCTATTTTCAGTTATATATTTTTATATTCATATTTCGAGAATTTATATAATGCAATTAATAATTTACATATAAAAAAGTTATGAAGGATTTTTAGTGAAGTATAAACAATATTAGATCATGTAACCCTCATTTTATTTGTTTATATATTTAAATATTAACAATTCATTCTCCATAAAATACAAACATACTTTTTTCACTATATAATTAATTTTAAGGATTTATTAGATTTCTAAATAAACTATCACTAAAATGTAAAATAAAGAAGAATATTAAAAAGTTGAAATTATAACACACTCATGCTGATACACAGACATACTTTTTAAAAGTTTTTATTTTTGTTTACATTTTTTAAAAATATTTAAATGAAAAAATTTTATGAATTATATAAATTTTATAAATTTAATTTAGAAAAAAAAATTTTTTCAAAAATTTTACCTAAACACAAAGTGATCAAATTATAAAGTTGTTACTGTAAACTATTGTAGTGAATTTATTATAATTATATATCAAAGATAATTATATATTAGTAATTACAAATGGAATTTATATTATAACTTAGTTAAACATTCTTTGTAGACATACTGTTACGACATTTTATTTACTATTGCTAAGTGCAATGATTGTAACTGAGTAGTCCATTTATCTAAAGCATTATAACGAGCTGCACACACTGATTTCCTATCTAATTCTAAAACTTGATTTACCTAAATATTAAATTTAAAATTAATCATAAATTTTTATATAAATAATTTATATTACAATATATTATATAATTTCATTTTCTGTTTTCAGTATGAGTTTATATTAACTATACTTTAATTAAAACTATTCATTAAAAATAAATTATTACATACCTGATCAATACGACCTCGAATTGTATTATCTAAAATACAAGATGCCAATAAGCTCTCAACTTCTGATGCATCAATATTTAATTCTTTACTTATAAATGGAATATGTATTCTTGTATATGGTTTAATCAATTTTATAAGAACCTAAAATAATTATTATTTCAAATCCATTTCATATTTTTATTTTAATAGAATTATCAAAAAAGTAAATTTACTTGTGTTCTAATATTTCTTAGTAAATCTTCAATATGTTCTCTTATGAAGGGATCATCCATAATATTATTTCTATTTTGTTTCAAAATTAATTCAAATTGATTAATATCATTATTTTGGTAACTGATTACTAAATTAGTCATTGCTAAAATTTCTGGATCATTTTTATAAGGTTTTGCTTCTTGGGAATCAAATGGATTAATTCCTGATTTCATTAACCTACAAAATTAAAAAATGTATATTTTAACACATTTGAATTCTTATTGTACATAAATATTATGAATACTTATACTATGTATATTACAATAATTTTTAATACTAACATATTTGCAAGAACTAAATATTTTAAACATGTAGTCCGACGAGGTGAACCAGATTCATCATAATTTTTAAATGCTTCAAAAAAATCAGTGTGTGCTCTTTCAAATTCTCCTTCTCTTAAATGCATTTTTCCTCCACATTCTATATAATATTATATTAGCATAAATATTATATTAGTTACACTATAATAACAAAATTTATTATTACTAAAATTAAATATTATAAAATAAAATACCTCGTATAACACCCATTATGAGTGGATGAGGAATTGCACTTTTAATGTGAAGGCTTTGTTCGTATAATGTCTTTAATTTTTTATTATTTTTTTGAGCAGTATACATTTGAATTTCTAATGCATATATTTCTAATAATTGAGTTCCCTTTTTTAAGTCATCTTCACCATCATCAGTCTTAAATAATAATGAAAATAAAATATATAAAACATAAAATTTTGTGAATTATAATTTACTGACATGTATAAATAAGTATTACATTACCTGACAACTTTGATGAAGTTGTTTTAATATCTTTGCCAATTTATTAAAATCCGATCTATCAAAGTACAATTTTCCTAATTTCGTATTAGTTTTAAACCATAATCTATCATTTTTGGCATCTTTCAAAGCATCCAATGTTGTTTCATAAAAGTCTTGTAGTAATTCCATCTGCAAAAATGTAATGCAATTGTTTTTTTACTTTATAATTGGATTTATTATTTTATAATATAATTTATAAAAAAAATATTTTTAAAACTAACATTTTTTGATGTACTAATATAATCTAAAATTGAATTAATAGATTTTTCTGAATGATTCCTTGTTACTGCACTTTTTATGTACGTAAGTAATTGTTTATACCTAGTCATCATTTCTCTATAATTACCCTACAAATATAAAAAAAAATATTAATTTAATATCAAAAATTATTATTAAAAATTTTTATGTCTAAGTTTAGTATTTTAATAGTACAAAAAGTATTTTTGAATAATAAATTTTAATTTAAATAATTTTAATAAGTAGAAAAGTACTATTGTTCTCAAATTTAAGTTGATAAACAGATAAAATTTATGAAAAATCAAGATCACTTACAAGCTTAAAATTAATTTTAATCATTTGTTTAAGAGCTTTAAAACCCCATTCCCCTTTGTCACCTTCTAAGTCTAAAACTTTCTGAAAACTCTGCAATGCAGCTTTTGGATCATCTTCTTTTAAAGATTTACTATTATAATATTGATTCTCTAAATCAACATCTGGTTCAGAATTGGAATCTTCTGAATATTCCTGAAATTATTAATTTATTATACAAAATTATAAAATAAGTACCTATGTAAATAATTCTTCTATCAATTCAGCTGGTCACAAAAAGTTAACAACTTAACCTAAATATCACAACTCAATACATAGTTACATTTAATAATAATACATAAGGATAATTTGATTTACCAAACCATAATCTTCTTCTTCGCACATAAAATCATCTTCACCGTCAGACATTGCAACGGATTTAAAAGATTTTTATTAATTAAAAATTACAAATAAAGAAATATTTTGCTTTACTATTGCACCCTCCGAGGCGTACGTAATCTTATTTCCTTTCGAATTCCTTTGAAAACGTATTTGTGTCCTTACAAAAGGATTAAATAAAAAAAAATTATTAAATAAAATCTCTCAATACTTAATGTAAGAAAATATTTGTGATGCAACAGCATTTATATAAAAAAAAATTGTGCTCAATCGAGCCCGGCTGCAGTAGCCATTTTTGTTAATCGTGCACAATACAGAATATTTGCTTCAACCCTTGTAAGTATTAGGATCCAGCTAAATATTTCATACCAAATAAATGATAATTTTTTCCCAATAGTGTGTGCGCATCAATTAGTATTTAAAATAATTTCTTGCTGAGTAATGAAACATTAATATAACAATATATAATGAGATAAAGTCTATTTTATCTTTAACTATCAATTTTTTTCATTAAATAATAATATAAGATACTTTAGTTTATTAGTTATTTTATTGAATTGACGAAAATCTATAAATATACTTTTCTATTAATTTCCTTAATATTCTTAATATTCCGTACGGGAATACAGAACTCAAAAATCAAAAGTTACCACACTTTATTAAATTATTTTTCTTTAAGTCTTACATAAATTTTTTCAGTTTCTTTTATTCACTACATTATCATACATAAAGCCTTTATAACTTGCTCATTGCTCATAAAGTATATTATCATTTCGCCTACTATCACTCGTCTAATTTCATTTTTTATAAATTTCATAAATTTTTCTAACTTTCAAGTTTCTGTTTCTTCACTAATAACATCTTCTGATATGAATAATGTTTGAATTAAAATACATATACAAATGTGTTTTGTATGTGGTTAGCCGGAACAATTGTTTGCTGATTCAAATATACAAATGCTTTTTGTAAAGATAACCAGATTGATGCTGTCTTGTTTTATTCATAAAAAATCGTATTTTTAAATAAGATTATCAATTAAATTAAATTTTTTTTAGTAAAAATAATAAGAGGTAAAATAATATTTATAAATATTATTCATAGTTATATTCATTATGTTTATTCAGTTATATAACATGGTAACATTTGTTGAGCTTTTAGTATAAGAGATATATTAATATTATTTTAATTTACGTTAAACTAAAATTTAAAGGAGGATATATTTAACTATATTTAGAATCTTTCATTACAATAATTATTTCTCCTTATTGCTTGGTTAAACATAGTTTTAGTTCATAAAAAATCTTTCAGGGTCACTGTAATCGACACTAATATTTTCTTAACGTGTAAGGCACATTCTACTTTTTCACTTCTGCTATACAATAAGCATACCAACTGACAACCAGCCCAAAACATTCTTTTTCAAGTTCAAAGCTAAAAACCATAAAAACGATGTATTACATATTAATCCAATTTGATTCACAAAAATATTAATTTGATTCTTAGCCCATTCCTCACAAAAAAATAAATAAAAACCATCAAAATTATAAGAGTTTTTCGAATATAGATATGTCTTAAAAAATCGTATTTACGATAATGAAACTAGCATTAAAAAATTGTTCCATGATAGCTCAAATTTGATTCACTAGTCCAATTTTATAAGAATCTGTAATATTTTTTGTTTTTTATAAAAAAAAAAATATTACCCTAAAAACGGGATCTTCTTATCCCATTATCATGTTTTGTAGTACCTTTAAACAACATTGAATCTGTTTCAATGAAAATAAAGAGATGACGCCAATATACAGGTTCTATCAAGGGGGTCCAACTATAAATGGGAAGACTGGAAATAAATACCCATGTACAAGTATCAAGAAAATACAGAACCTTACACTTTTTATAACCCCATGTGTCCTTTTTCGTGAGCCGGCACTGTTAATCTGGCACATGTGTTTACTTCTCATTTCTTAAAATTTTTAAACAGTAAGAAAAGTTCTTTCAACAAGAATCCCCGTTTACTTAATAAATTAACCAAAAAGTTTAATAAAAGTGTTAATTAGCAGCAACTAAACTTATTTTTTTAAATACAATTTAAACTTATCAGTGAAAACATTTCTTATTATATAAAATGAATTTATATTTTAAAATCTTTTATTTATTTGTGATGGTTAGAAAATAAACATATTTAATTCAATAAAGTCTAAATTACGGGTGAATTAACTTATTATTTTTAAAAATACGATTTATATTTTTGTGTTAGTTAAAAATGGTGTAGTTATTAAAAATATTGTGTTTAATACAAATATTGAAGAAATTATTATATAGGACATCTTTATGGAAATCTTTTGTATGGAAAGATATTGGTTTTACTTAATTGGTAAATTTTGTAAGTGTATTTTTTTTATGTTATTTTTTATGTCTCATAAAAGTTATTATAATATATAAGATAATTGTATTTCTTTAACATCGATGAACATTCATTTTGTGTAGCTTAATGATAATAAAAGGATGATGCAAAGAAATAAAGACTTGTATTTATTTCATTTAATTATATATATTATTCTAATAGTAAAAAATTTTATATTTAATATAATAATTATTATTAGTTTATAAGTATATTCAATTATTCAATTAAAAATGTTATTTAATAGTTGATAAGTTTGATATATTAATATGTATTTTTAAAACCAATAAGGTATTAAACACAATATACATAATATTAAAAAATACCTATACATTTTAATAAACAATTATGTGAATTATTTAAAAATGATTGTATAATATATAATACAAAAGTTAATAAGATTATTTATATCATTAATTTTAGTGTATATATATAAACATTTTGAAAAATAATGAAACAAATTAATATTTTTTATAAGAAATAATACTTATAATAAATCTAATTAAAAATTATAATAGGGGAAAAATTTTTGTATTCATATTTTCTTTGAAAAATATACAAATAAAGAGTATGTTTAACAAGTTTTTAAAATCGTTTATTGGTACCTAATTTAAATTTAAATGATTTTTTCAAGAGCATTTTCAAAATTCAAAAGCAATATTTGGAAGTTAAAGAAACAATTGATTCTAGAAATCCTCATATATACATTTCATACACATTGATTAAATTTTCATACCCGATAAATTAAGTTTTATATTCATTAAAATATTTTATACAATAATATTATATATTTTTGTGAAAAGTTAATAAAAATATATATTTGATGCTATAAGTTATTGTTGATTATAAAAAATCAATTTAAATTATAATTTTCAGTAAAACATAATTTTCTTTTAAAGCCATTAATAATAAATGATATATTTTAAAATTGTATTTTTATTTAATATCTTGGATTTTAACTTTGTGAGGAAAATGCCTGTTTCCCTCGCGAAAATGGAGCTGCGGCGCCCCGAAAAGCGCGCCGCAGTCCAACACTGCCGCCACAATCCCGCACCAACACCGTAACCCCACCAGCACCACATCCCCACCCGGGCAACTGCCCCACCAGCTCTCACCCGCGCAGCCACGAGGATGCTCCGCGCACCTTCCGAGCGCCCCACCATCACTAGCACTCGGCGCTCGACGGACTCCGCCGCTCCGTCGAGGAACATAAATTCGACCGCACGGGACACAAGGTCGTAGTCGACTGACGTGTCGCCTTCCGATGCCTCTCCAGAATCTCTGAAGGGTAACTACTAAGGAAGAGACAGGACGCCGACTGCCCCCGCCGAAGGAAACCGGCGTCGACTCCCCGACGGACTCCCAGGATCACTGGGGGGACGGCGTGGCCTCGACTGCAGGTACACTCCGGCATCATCCACCTCGACGTGGTTCCCCCAGGTTCGCTGGAGGCCCGTCGCTGCGGATGAAATCAGTCGTCACCTCCGGGTATCCCCAGGATCACTGGGGGCTCGCCACCGTCGACGGCTATCGAACGTTTTGAAAGGTCCGGCTCGGACGACCGCCACCGTCGAACTGACGGAGCACCAGCGCGGGAACGGCGAAACTACGCCCCCAAACGGACAAATATCCAGGCTCGCTGGACCGTCCGGCAGAGGGGCGAAAAATTTCGACCGGCCGCACGGAGCTCCACCGGCCGACTGAGGCCCAGCCCGAGCAGGTCCCGGCAACCGCACCGCCCCCTGGCGCACGCCAGCCGAAATTTTTACCGCGTAAATTTACGAAACGAAATTTTTCATCGCGTAAATTTACGAAACCGAAATTTTTACCGCGTAACTACTATAATCGAAGATTCTTACCGCGTAAATGTACAAAGCGAAATTCTTACCGCGGAACCACTGTAATCAAAATTTTTACCTGCGAAACGCACTATTTTGTTAAACGAGAAATTTTTACCGAGAACTTCTTTTTTTTTATAACCCCGATTAATCCTGGAAAGGGAAAACACCGCCGATATATTTTATTTTGTATTCACCTAGATTAAGTTTACGTAACGTTTTATATATTTTTTTTTATTTTATTGATTAAATTCGTTTGTGATTTAAGTCCCTCTTTAATTTCTTTGAACCCCGTCACTTCACCAAAACCTCGTCCCGAACCCCGATTCCCCCTGAGTTATTCCCGGCTAAAATAACACTCCGTTACATGGCGCCCGAACAGGGAGAGTTACAGTCCTCCGCGTTCGCGAATTTGGTGAAGTGACCCGCGAAAGATGAAACGTTGGGTGGACATTTTAACGGTCGAGGAATTAAAAGCAGAATTAGTTGCTCACGGATTGAGAACTGACGATATACTTCCGATTCTCCGCGATCGTCTTAAGAAGTACATTCGGCTACATCCAGAGTTGTTCGGTAGCTCACCGCGAGGGTATACTAAAAGAATGGATCCCGAGCTGACGTTCACAGGGATCAACGATCCGGACGATCGTCGGCGGGCATTAGATTCACTAGGGATTGAGGATACGCCGAAGTCTAACGCCAAGAGCAACGTAAGTCGGTTGCTCCTCGAGAAACAAGCCCGCGACCACAATAAAGGGACGACGGACGAAGTGACTGATAGTCTCAGGAAATTACGATTGCCGAAAACCGAAACCGTATAGACAGACGAAGCAATGGCCGCTGCTATGGATCGGATTCGTAAGTGGAACTACCATTTTGATGGCAAGGACATTTACGCTTTCCTCGAACGTATCGAAGAGCTCCGTGAGGTATATCGCCTCACTGACGCTCAAATGATAGCCGGCTTGACGGAAATTTTTCGTGGAGACGCGCTTAAATGGTGGAGGAGTGTACGTCGCACTCTTTCAAATCCCACCTGGGAGATGGTTCTCACCGAGATAAAGAGATCCTATCTCCCAGATCGTGTACAGCGACGGCTTCTTGATCGCATAATGGAACGGAAACAAAAAGACGGGGAAGCTTTCCGAACGTACGCCATCGACTTGATAACGATGATGTACCAGCGCGGCGGTTTTACCGAGGAAGAGCAGGTGGATAGATTGAGGGAGAATATGGATCCAGAACTGAAGGTCCATCTTCATCACCTCCCGTGTCGCGATCCTCGCGAATTCCTGAACCTCGCGGAAACCATCGAAGACCTGATCGCGGGGGTACGCAATAAAAAGAAATCAAAGACCGTCGCTACGATAGAAACACCCGTAAAACCCCTCCCTCTTTATGACCGTAAGCAATGTTGCTGGCGGTGTAAACAACGAGGGCATGTTAGGACGGATTGCCGTAACACCGCGAAACGGTTCTGTTCCTTCTGCGGAAAGGACGGAGTCTTAACGAAAGAGTGTCATCCTCCGGCTTCTACGGGAAACGGAGCACGGGCCGACCAGAATACCGCGGCCGGCCGGCCCGGAACGCGGAAGACAAACGGGTCTTCCTCAATATCGAAATCGGCGGAAGACGTTTCTCCGGTCTCCTTGACACCGGAGCAGTCTGCAGCTTTATGAGCGATAGGACTGCTGACTGGTGTGAGGAGAATGGCTGGACGAGTAGGATCGAAACGACCCGCGCTTATCTCGCGGACGGATCAAATCCCACGATGTCGCGAAGCGTCCGGGGAGAATTCCGGATGGAGGGAACTCGGATAACCGCGACATTTTTCGTATTAAAGAGCCTAATGTACGACGCGATAATCGGGATAGACATCCTAGACCAGATGGGGCTCCAATTACTTTTCGGAAAAGGCCCCTACCGACAAGTCGCGACAACCGAGATTTCGAAATCCCTCGGGATCCAAACTATCACATCAGAACAACGATCTAGAATTGAGGAGCTCGTTAACACGGAGCGGGAGAAGTCGGCATCAATTAAAGGTCCGACTCACCTAATAACCTATAATATCCGTTTACTTGATCCGCGACCTATTAAACAACGATACCGTCCGCGGAATCCCGCCATGCAGGTAGTAATGAATGAACACGTGGATCAAATGCTGATGGAGGGTGTAATCGAACCTTCCAGCAGTCCGTGGAGTTCTCCGGTCGTCCTTGCGAGAAAGAAAGACGGGAAGTATCGATTTTGCGTAGATTTTCGTCGGCTAAATAACGTCACCGAGAAAGACGCCTATCCTTTACCGCAGATTAACGCGACCCTCGACAAACTCCGCGGAGCGCGTTTTCTAACTACCATCGATCTAAACAACAGCTATTGGCAAGTCCCGCTAACGCCTGAAAGTAAACCGCTGACCGCATTCACCGTGCCAAATCGGGGACTTATGCAATTTAGAGTCATGCCGTTCGGTCTACACTCAGCACCCGCGGTATTCCAGAGGTTGGTCGACCATGTGGTAACTCCCTCTCTAGAGCAGAACGTCTTCTGTTATTTAGATGATATAGTTATCGTAACGGAGACATTCGAACGCATCTAGGGCTAGTGGGGGAGATCCTTCGGAGACTGCGAGAGGCGAAGTTACAGACTAACTGGGAGAAGTGTCATTTCTGCCGGACCGAGTTAATCTACCTCGGACACCGGATCAATCAGGAAGGAATACACACTGACCCAGCCAAAATCGCAGCCATACTGCAGCTCGCACCACCCACAAATATCCGGGAGCTCCGACGGTTTAATGGTTTTCTATCGTGGTATCGACGTTTCATTCCGGATATCGCGACCATCAGCGGACCGCTAAACGATCTTTTGCATAAACGAATGCGCTGGGAATGGGGACCGGAACAACAGAAAGCTTTCGAGGAAGTACGGAAACGTCTCGCGGAAGCCCCCGTACTTGCATGTCCTGACTTCGAGACTCCCTACGTGTTGCAGACCGACGCGAGCAACATTGGTTTAGGCGCCGTTCTTTCCCAAAATCAGGGAGGGAAAGAGCGTATAATCGCCTACGCCAGTCGAACGCTAAATGGAGCCGAGAAAAATTATTCCGCGACCGAAAAGGAATGCCTCGCGGTTTGGAAAATTCGCGACTACCTAGAGGGCTATCATTTCACGGTAAAAACAGACCATCAGGCACTGAAAAGTTTAGAGGGGATCAACGATCCGTCCGGGAGACTCGCGCGTTGGGCAATCGAGCTTAGCCAGTGGGACTTCACCGTGGAATACCAGCGTGGTTAGGATAACCTACTGGCTGATGCGCTATCGAGAGATTCGCACCCTGTCGCCGCACTAATAACCGAAGACTGGTATACTAAAACGAAAGAGGCCGTGGAGAAAAACTCGGAACAATACTCTGATTATTGTATAAAAGACGGCAATCTTTTTCGACACATCCTGCATTCACTCGACTTTAAAGACAAAGACCGCGAGACCGAGTGGAAGTTGTGTTTACCGACCGACAAACGAATCGACGCATTAAAAGAAAGTCACGACTTACCGACCGCTGGACATTTAGGGACCGCGAAGATCATATCCCGGCTTGTACAAAAACACTTCTGGCCCCGAATGTCACGAGACGCCGCTAAGTACGTTCGATCCTGCCACGAATGCCAGGTAGCCAAGGTGCAGCAACAAGCCCCTCCGGAAGCATTGCTTGCTACGAACGTTGAAGAACCTTGGCAAATGGTATCCGTGGATCTGGTTGGCCCCCAGCCTCGATCGCATCGCCAGAATGCCTGGCTATTGGTAATGCAGGACAGACTGACCAAGTGGATCGAGCTTGCTCCGCTCCGAAAAGCCACCGCGAAAGCCGTAATAAAGAAACTCCGAGATTCGGTCCTTCTCCGACACGGCTGTCCAGAAACTATAGTATCCGATAACGGTCGACAATTCGTGAGCAAGGAATTACGAATCTTCCTGAAGGACGCAGGAATCAACCACCGTCGAACCCCTCCTTATACGCCTCCACAATGTAACCCGGTTGAACGAACAAATCGGGTGATCAAGATGATGATCACCCAATTGGTGAAGGGCGATCACAAAGACTGGGATCTCTATCTCCCAGAACTCGCGTTCGCATACAATACGGCTAGCTCTGAGGCTACCGGATTCACCCCCGCGTATCGAAACAATGGACGAGAACTCGCGACACCAGGGACTTTCCGACAGAAAGCTGGACGCGTGACAAGCACAGGACTCAGCGAACGCCTAAAGGGGATACGCGAAGCTTTAGACCTTGCGAAAAACAACATCGCGAAGAATTGGGGAAGAACGGCAAAATATTATAACGACGGGCGACGCGACTGGAAACCCAAGGTGGGAGAACTAATTCTGCTTAAAACCCACATCCTCTCGGATAAGGCAAGGGGGATAAACACGAAGCTTTCGCCGAAATTCGAGGGACCGTTCCGCCTGACAAAACGTACATCTCCGGTGATTTACGAAGATTTCCTACCGGAGAAAAACCGAAATAAGCGTGCGCATGTTCAAGACATGAAACCATATGCGTCTACGGGCCTATATAAGGTCGAAGAAACCGCACCAGAGACCAGAACCGAACCGGAACCCGCAGAAGCTACTACGCAAAGCAAGGTCACATCCAGCCGGAAAACTACACCCGAAATCCCGCCTGTGACAGGAGTCACAGACCCAGAACCCGACATCGCAACTCCGGTCGTGGAAGAAAACACGACATCCCGCAACACGGCTGACGGATCAAGAAGCCAGGAGACTTCAACACCGGCAGCAACCTCCGAAGCCGGGAATATCCCGTCGCAACCCGAAAAACCGAGGAGACCTCGAGGAAGGCCTCCGAAACAACCGGGGTTGGTCAGCAAGCCACCAGGAATACCCCGACGCCGAGGAAGACCGAGGAAGGATCCATTACCCGGGGCGAGACGTCAAACCGGGAGCAACCTTATCCAGCAAAGTACCGACCGTATCACCAGGAGTCATGTCAACCAGCGACTCCGACGACGGAAAGGCGGTTGTACCACCTGATCATACCCTGCATGTTTCCCTCGTCCAGTGGGACTTTCAGGCAATCGAGAACCTGAAAGTCTGCGGAATCGAAGTACCCGCCCGAGTGGAAACCGGATTAAGGGTATAAATCATCAGCGCTGCGTTGGCGGACAATATAGCGCGGAGGGAAGGACTGCGAGCCTACTACGGTGCCGCCCGACTACCGGTAAATTTCGCCGGAACAGAAATTGTAGACTCGCTACACACGGTGATACTTACTCTGGAGGTAAGGGAAAACGTCATCTCCCGGCCAGCACTCGTGGTGGACAAGGCGAAGTATCACTTCCGCCTAGGGATGTACGTGATGAATTTACTCCGCGCCCGCACCCTTTACCCAGGACCGGAAGCAGCGAAGGAGAGGCGCAGTAAGAGGAGACGGCTCGCGCAACGTCGCGCCCGGCAAGCAAGGAACCGGCGGGACGATGACGGTCTCGAAGGATCCGATTATGCGATAGACCACGAGGATAACCGTGAGTAGGAATAAGGAAGAGGAAACGCACGCTAGCTATTAGGAGTATCTAATATGTATCAAAGTAAACAAAGATAAGATAGTTTAAAATAATTACTAAGTTATCATTTATACATTTTTTTTTTTTCAAAGTACAAATGCGCGAGGCGAAATTTAGGATTAAGACATCATTTAGTATATATTATTATTGTATTATATTAAAATTATTATATTAAAATAAATTTATAATTATAATTAGATTATATATATTTAATGTATTATAGTAAATCTACAAGTATTATTATATTATTGCAAGGAAATAGGAAAAAAAAATGGGTCACCAGCAAAAAAAATATATATATGTATATCCGTTTAAAACTATTATAAAATAGGTATAAGGCAATCCGTATAAAATATGATAAATTAAAACTGCAAAGAATTAATTATATATAAAAATATGTAAAGTAAAATGCGTCCGGAAGGTTGAAAAAAAAAAAATGCCTATTTCCCTCACGAAAACGGGGCTGCGGCGCCCCGAAAAGCGCGCCGCGGTCCAGCACTGCCGCCACAATCCCGCACCAACACCGTAACCCTACCAGCACCACATCCCCACCCGGGCAACTGCCCCACCAGCTCTCACGCGCGCAGCCACGAGGATGCTCCGCGCACCTTCCGAGCGCCCCACCATCACCAGCACTCGGCGCTCGACGGACTCCGCCGCTCCGTGGAGCAACATAAATTCGACCGCACGGGACATTTATATATTTACGGGATATTTATAAATTTTTTTGTATTATATTGTACACTGTAGATCGCGTTAAATTCAGTTTTCTCTGAATTGCTTAATCTGTTTATTTTTATCAACTGTTCGGACCATCAGTAATTCGACCGTTCGAAAACGGTCTGAGTACTAGACCATACAGTAATATTATTTAATTTATTGATGATACTTAAAATAGATGTAAGAATCGGCATCCCTGTATTCATTAACCTAAAAATAAAAAAAAAATCACTTCAATAACTGTAATAGTTCAGAAGATAATTATGTTAATATTTTTCAAGTTGCGCGTATCGCATTTCTATTACTATATAAATAACTCGTACCCCTCGAATTGTCTTATCCCCACTTCTAGTAAAATTTTGCGCACCCGATTTTGACCAATTGTATACTCATATTGTAAGCAATTATAAATATTTACAGGAAACGTAAGATACGGGATTTGATGTAGAAGACTTATATTTTTAAAACTATTGAAAAAAGTAAAATCGCCTGGTAAGTTGAGCTGGAAATTAATTTGATACTTTTCTCATAATTTAATTACATTGTTATTACTCAAAAACTACTACTCCGATCGAACTAAAATTTGTACAAATAAAGTACTTACTTACCAATTAATTTAATTTTCCAAAATTATATTTCTTAATATTACAAAATAACAAACCTATGAATTTTTTAATCAATTTAAAAATTTTCCGCTAAATGTAAAATTTCTCCGCTTATAATTTTCCGATTGGTTTAAATAAACATTCATTTTATTCACAATTTTATTAGCTACAATAAGTCTATTGATACTATAGTGTGTAACGCGTTCCATGTTAACGTACGATTCGGGGTATTTGGAAACCGAATCGGAAAATTTCGGCTGGAAGGCTGTGACCCGCGAGGCCCTCAGATTGATTTAGATAGTGCTCGGGTCAACATATACGTTACGAAATTCTTAATTCGTGTATTTCGGTATGAGTAGTGCGAGTATCTGCATAACCCTTTTCAGATCTGCGTTGTTATCGTTACCCTGGTGTTGTGAAAGAGCGAATTGAAGTGCAGTCACCGAGGGCCTTCAATTCTATACGAGCAGAAGAGCATCACCAATGGGAGTCATCCACCAGGTCGAAATAGCAGCGAACTTCTACGGAAAATCTTAGACTAAGAATTTAGCAAATAAGTAAGTAGTTGATAAGTTCTTTATGTAATTCGAGCGGTTCTCGTCACGTGCGTATGCGATTGTATGTTCGAAGAGAATAAACATTGCCAGAAAGGATAAGCTTTCGCGTTATCATTTCATATCCTAGCACGTCAGTCCCCTATCTCTTCGTACTTTACTTTTCGCTATCGTTTATAACAGAAGAACGAGAGAACTCCGATCGCCAGAATCTCGGCGCCTCCGCGGGCATCGTTTGAGGACGTTTTGTGCAGCTGAGCCGTTGCAGGTAAGAATTTCTGAGAGAAAAAAAATGAGAGATAATTACAAAGAGATAAATTTATTGTAACGGGAAAGCCCGTTACAAGTATTAAAATTAAAATTTTTCATTTTATTACAAAAAAAGTAAAAAAAATGCATTTTTTCGTTAAAATTGTTAATAAAAAAAACCCTGAATATCTTAAGTTAAATTTTAGAAAATAAGAATCTACTGACTTTTTCACAAATTTCTGATATACGTCACTACCTGCTAATTTTTCATGACCTAAAAAGTGCTTCGTTGCTTGGACTAATAATGTTGTTTTGTAATATTAAGAAATATAAAAAGTATTAAAAAGTTTTTATTACAAAATAAGTAATTTCAAATAATAAGTTCTAAATAAATAAATAATTATAATTTTATTTATTATTGTATTTACTTTATCAATGACTATATCTATTATATGTTATATTATATATGTATATATTTATATGAAATATAATATATAACATAATTTATAATATGTATCACTTTCACTGTATATCACGGATGGAACACCGTGTCGTGCCACTAATCTTTGAATTGACATTATCGCCGAACTCGTGTCTAGAGAGCTAGATAGTTCAATGTCAACCACGCGCGTCGTGAGGCATGTGAATATTTCTCCCTTCGACGTCCTATTTTGATAAAATAATGTCCAAAATAGTCAAGGCCGCAATGCGTAAAAGGACGTTGATGTGTGGCCGTGTGACCTTTCGGTATATCAGCCATAATTGGCTTCATCGGTTATCGTCATTGTAATTTGCATATAATATTTGTGTTGGTAATACATTTTAATGCGCGACTTAATCCCAATATATAATATCTTAGTTTCATTTCATTCTTAATTCTTTCGGTGTTCCCGTGATAATATTTTAGATGGTATTTTTTAATCAATGATTTAGTCGCTAGATGTTTCGAGTCTAGAATTATTGATGTATTATTATTATTATTATTGAAGTTAAATTTATTATGCATTTGCAAGACGCGCCCGTTGGCTCTTAGTATGTTGTTATTATCTACAAATGGCGAAATTTTCGCGATTTTACTTGATATTTTTACCTTATTTTCTTTTACAATATCTATTAATTCCAACGGAAAACTATCTGTTTGTATAATTCTGTACTAATAATTTTCCCAATCGTAAATTTTTTCGCCCGGCGAATGCGTATCCTTTATTTTTCTTCATTTTATTGAACGCTCTTTGAACGCGTTGCGCGATGATTATCAATCCCTGCCATCCTAGGAGGTTTATTGGAAGTGAACATTCTAGTTTTCTTTTTCGTATAAAATAAATACATTCCTTTCTGATTTCCGTATTATTTAATTCATTATTATCTTTTTCACTTATATTTCTCTCTGTTGCCCATCTCATCTCCGCTTTTGTCAAAAAATCTGGACCCTTGAACTAGTTTGAATTTGATTTTATGTACTTATTTCTCAATCGGGTCGCGTCATCCGCTAGATTTTTAGCCGTCGGAACCCAACGCCATTCCGACGCATTCGTTAATTTTTTGATTTCATCTAACCAATTTTCCACGAATATATTTTGGAGCCGTGGTTCAGTTACTTAACCAACCCAATACCACTAAAGAATCCACCCATAATATCTGACGGCTGATTTTCATTCTACTTCCCTTTAAACAAAATCTAATATGTTAGCTCCTAGCAAAGCAGATTGTTGCTCGAGTTTCGGTATAGTTATAGATTGTTTCGTTGTAATATTATTTTTACCCATAATGATCGAAACATCAGCGAAACCATTCTCTTTAATTCCCTGTAAATATGCTATGGTAGCACATGCTAACATGCTTGTATCACAAAAAACATATAATTCTACGGTGTAATTTTTCAAACCTTTTTCAATAAAACATCGCGGTATAGAGCGCTGTTTAACTGCTTCGAATTTGAACAACCACGGCCTACAGATCGTTTTCTCTTCTGCCCTTAATTTTTTGTCCTATCGAATTCCACTACACCAAATTTGCTGCATTAAATATTTTGAATTTAGGCTAAAGGGTGCGATCAAACCTAACGGATTAAATATCGACATAATAACGCTGAGAACCTGTCTTTTTAGGGGGGTCTCGTCCAATATATCTTTCGATATTTTTAATAGTTTTATGTTGAACCGTAAATTATCCGTATCTGGATTCCATTTATGTGCTAAGATTTTTTCGCCTTTTTTTACATAATTTTTTTATACGTTCTCCGAATTTTTTATCTACTATTGTCTTATTTAACACTGAGTTGACGTTGCATGAACACCCGTGCATCTGAAAATTGGCGTCGTTGTTTATAGATATAACTCTTTTAATTAGAGACACCACGTTATTTTCCGTTTCGATAGATGCTAGATAATCGTCCATGTAATAATCGAGAAATATACTCCGCCGCTTTAAAATCCACTGCATTTCGGCATTTTTATTTTTTATGAAAATTGCCATACTCGATGACAATTTTGTTCCAAAAATGAGGCTATTCTTTTCATATATTTTCGAGCTTAATTATTACCGTCCCATAAGAATCTTTGCGCTCCACAATCGTCTGCTTTAAAGGCCACCCCGAATTTTCTGTATCTTAATAATATCCCTGGAAGCGACACTAAAGGGTCTGAACCCGTGTCCAACTAATAACTTAGGCTAATTCCCGAGGTTTTCGTCGTCGCATCGAAAACTAATCGTAATTTACTTTGTTTCCATTGCTTGCCCCAAAGTGTAGCAGATACCAAAGCCTTTCTCGGATGATGTTTTTACTTACGTCTTTCACGTACAAATGGGATCTCCTCGTAACCGGTCCTCCAAAGCAATCAGGTAATAAATCTGTCTGTTTCGACACACAATTACTTTTCTATAGAAGTTCTATCTCCCAACCATGGACGTATTTTATACTTGTTGACTCTAAGATCTTCATCGTGGGTTTATTTTTTCGAATTCCTAGTCTATCGTTCATACCTATACTCTCTATCTCAATGACTTGTCTTATTAAACCATCTAATTTTGCTTCTTCCTCCGTTTAAAACTTTTCGTTCTTCACATTAGCTTCCATGACGGATGATATTGTTTATTTCATCATCGTGTCTTTATTTATCAAGCCGCGAATTTCCCAATGTTGTACGTGATATTCCTAGTTCCTCATTCTGGCACTCGATCAACTTGCGAGTTTCTATTGTTCTCTAATTATCTTATCCAATTAACAACCCTACTCGTGTATTTCTATAAGATTTCACGGAGATCTTATTTATTTTTTGTACTATATTTTCAGACAATGTTTGTAGAGATAAATTTCAATTTTCTATATTTTTCACAACTATGACACTTTTTATTTCATTTATGTCGAATTGTCAGGCCACGCGAATATTTACCTTTTCAAAGCCTATGATTACATCTGGTCCGACGATACCTTGCATCTGTATGTTCACCGCTCTTCCCTTTATGTTCAAAGTTCTTATAATCCTTTTATCTATTAGACTGACCATGGACCTATCATTGCGAAAGTGTTTACGAATTTATTAGAAGCGTGAATCCTATCATATATATTATGATTTAAACGTAGCATCCTTTTTGCCACCGAATCTTGTGGAAACGCTTCCGTATGCTATCGTCAGACATGAATTGGGAGATTGCGCGGTAGCATAGGGAAGCGTGTCCACAAAATTCGGTGGCAAGAAGGTACTGCCTCTTACGGATGCCCATGGATATGCCCATTGGAAGCAAGGTGGGGATAAGAAATGACATAGCAGGGTTCTTCGTATGACCAGAGATGAAAATTAAATACGAATTTGTAGAACAAAATTGAAAGACGATCGGTCGAGCAGAAGCAGCTTTTTCAACTCAAACACATACACAACGTTATGTGCATGTATTTACGAATACAATGAATGCTTATAGCTATCCTAAGTTCACTACGACCAAATTCTAACATTATTTTATTATTATTATTCATTTGTATAATATTGAAAATAATTGTAAATTTACATAAATAAAAAAAAAAATAATCGTAATTGTATCAATTATTACATTAAAATTTATTTATTTAAATTTACGAGTAATTTTTTGAAATACTTTATTAAAACTTATATTTTATTATTTTTCAAATAATAAATTAAATTTAAAAAGTTATTATTTGATAAATTGTTTTTTGCAATATAAATACCCATGCATATATATGTATTAGTATCCCTTTACCTCACTATTTATATTTTCATTTAATAACAATTTTTTGTAGTACTTTATTTACAATTAATATTCAAACCATATTTTAATGACATGTCTATCTTTCTCACTCTTACAAGCCTTCGTCTTCTTTCTCACTCTCATGCTGTCAAGCTATCTTGTGTCTGTCTCTCTCATTCTCATGTCCTCTCATTCATTCTCGTATGATTTCTCTCTCTCTCTCACTCTCTTTCTTTCATATTCACGCATAGAGTTTTTTCTCTCTTTTATTAGTATTAGTAAATAATTATTGGTTAGTAAATAATTTTATTGATTTAATAATATTTATAATTGTAGTATTAGTTTTTATTTTTTACAATTGCAATTTTTTTTAGCATCTCATGTATAATTTGAAAATGATAATATAGACATTATTGATATGTTTTATACTAATATAATAATATCTTGTTTGTCAAATTTTAGAATGATGAAAATTATAGCTGTAAATACATGTTTAATTTTTTGTGTAATACTTTATATAATTTATAAAATATCTTTTCAATGTAACTGTATATTTACAATTTATGTGCATGTTTTTTTTAAGCGGATGTCAAATATAAGAAATATAATGTATACAATGTAAATTATTTTATTTTTTAAATATAATCATCGTTTATAGATAAATATATACAATATATTAAACAAATAAATATTATTCATAAAAATTTTAAACACAATCCCACAAAATACATTACAATAAATGTCACAAATAACACAACATTTCTTAAATTAATTATTGTCATAATATTTATAATTTTATAAAAATTATTTAGGCACTTAAATGTTTTTGCTTTAATTATTTATCTTGAATAAAATGAAAATAACCTATAAAATTTACAGTGTAAAAAATTATTTATATACATTCGTGGGCACATATGTTATTGAATGAAAAAATTAGAGGCGTACATAAAGAAATATAGATCGAAAATACCTTCTTCCCCTATTCTTAATATAAAGATATGGTGGGAAAAATTCCCATCGTTTCATTCATTTCTAATAGGCATTTCTTTTGGTACATTTGAAATCCACCAGGTTTGCAGCGGTCGCCTCATGTGCGCATTTTTAACACGTAAGGCTCGATCTCCCTTTTCATCTCTGTTTGTATTGTCCCGGTTGTCACGAGCTCTGCTGTTACTATCTGAGCTGCAAATCTTTTAATTTTTTTGTAGGGCACTTCACAAGATTATGTTTACTTTTACTTTGGGTCAAATTTGTGCTTTAAGAGAGAAAATTTTTTTATTAAGATTTCAATAAAAAAAAATTGACTGCTGCTAGATGGTTCATGGTTGATTTCTTTGTAATGTACATGTTCTAATGATTATGGTTCAAGGTTATGAGCATTTGAGAAACTAAAGAAGTAAT
This sequence comes from Eupristina koningsbergeri, assembly GCA_018907245.1. NCBI lineage: Eukaryota > Metazoa > Arthropoda > Insecta > Hymenoptera > Agaonidae > Eupristina > Eupristina koningsbergeri. The sequence goes on along the minus strand of JACCHV010000029.1, from coordinate 1,996,837 downwards.
ATTATGTTGAGAAATTGGTTGGAACTTTTTCAAAAAATAAAAAAATTATGCTGTATATTCTAATATCATCATACTTCATTTTATCTAAGTGGGCCTGATAATTTGTACAAAACAACTTATTGACAATGTAAGTATTGGGTATGCTTATTTGTACATTTTGTACATAGTTTGATACAATTTTTACTCTATTTTTATTATCAATAAAATTGATTAATTAATAACTATGTTCTTTTTATCTTGGAGTAGTATAAATAATTCTAGCTAAAGAAACAGCTATAATGTTAATTGTTTTGATTTATTTAAAATTAATTATTATCAATAATAATTAATTAATGTATTCAGGACATTTATACGATCACAGTTCTTTCAAAGTAGGTTATTATGAGTATATTTAAAATATATATAAATGTTAAATGATGAAAACTCATGTAATCAGAAATATAACTACATCATCAATTACAATTATATTTCATTTTTTTAATAAAATTAAATTAAGCTTTAACTATTTTTATTTATGATATGAATTTAAAACAGAACCTCTCACTTGCTTGTAAAAAAAGAAATTTATTTTTCGTGTAAGATTAGTTATAAATAAACTAATAATTAAATAAATTTAAATTGCATTTCCTTTTTGTCCACTATTACATAATCTTTTCCTATTTATTATTTTAGTTTAATTTAAGTATTATCATTAATTATCATTATTGTTATATTCATATTATTAAATAAATTCATTATTAGAGTATTATTATTTATAATTACAGTTAAAATTATTATGAAATTTATGTAACAAATCTATATTTTAATAAATTTTGAATTGAAAAAATCTTTAAAAGTGTGTTATTGTGAAAATAAAACACATCAACATATTTTAGATAATATTTTGAGAGGGTTGGGTGTATATTTTTATTAGGCTTTTATTAAAAAAAAAATTGTATAATAAAAGCTTAACAAGAAAGGTCCCAACTCTATTGAAATATTACTTAAAATACATTAGTGTACCCTTATTTTCATCCCAACAAGACAATAAAGATTCTTTGAGTTTAAATTTATTAAAATATAATTAAATTTTTAATATTGAGTTTCATTATATTAATTTATTTTAATATACATCCTTCTTATATAATGAAGTGATGTTTTTTGATTAAAAAATGTTTCTTCCAATCATTAAATTTGAATTATTTTAACCACATTGCATTTCAATTTCTATAATAAAATATATATTATATGCTTAAATTATTTTCTTTTTTAAATTATTATTTATTTATATTTTATATAATATAAAATATATAATAATAAATTGTATAAAATAATTTAATTAAAAATTTCCTTTTCTATATTCTTTATATAGTTTTGTTAATAGTTTATGAAGAATATTTTATTATAATATTTGTAGTCTATAGATTTAATTGATAAAAATTATTTAGTTCATAATGGTTCCTTTTTGTTTGGTATATTTTAAAAGATGTTTATTTTCATCTCTGATGTTATAATAATTACAAGAATAAAAAAATATGTATAAATGTTACAAAAATCTATAAAATATTTTTAAAAATTACAAAAAAATAATTTTTAAATTACTAACAATATAAAAAATTAGTAATTTTTAAGTATTTAAAATTTTTTTTATTTTTTTATCAATTACTATGTATCTTAAATTTAAAATAAATATATAAACATAATCATTTTTGTAATCATTTAATTATTAGATGATTTCAAATATAAAAAATTTTATTTGCATATTAAAATTTTTCAAATATAAAAAATTTTATTTGCGTATTAAAATTTGAAAACAATTTTCATATGTGCTCAGTACTGGTGGAATACCCTCAAGCTGATTTAATAATGCTATTGCGTGAGGTATATTTTTTTGGTTGATTAAATTTTCTATTAATAATTTTACATTATTTTCAATTTCTGATAAAGTACGGTTTTTAAATACTTCTTCGAGTATTCCATAATATAAGTCATGACTAACACTGAATAAATATGTAAGATTATTGAAAAATATTTCTTCTAAAATTGTTGTATTTAATGATAAAAACTGGAAAAGAATAAAATAAAATAAAAAATTGAAAATAAATACATTTGTCGCTTATAATATATCATTTTTATGACTATATTTACCTTATAATTTTCTTTAATATAAATAACTGCTTTTTTTTGCAAAGATAATTCTTTAGAACAAAGTTGTAAATAAATATATTGTTCATGACTAAAAATATCCTTTTCTTTTTGAAGAAGTTCAATAAAAGACTATTTTTGGAAGTATATTACAAATTAATACAAAATTAATTAATTAATATAAAATTAGTAACAAGATATTAAGCAGTTTAATACTATTTTCCTTACCTTTTGTGAAATTAATTTTTTTTGCAACATATCTTTTATTTCTATCAATACTGTTTCATTGTTTAATTTATTATTTTTAGTTAAATGTATCAAATTAATAATTATTTTTGAAGTTAAATCAAAATTTAAATTATCAAAGTTTGGCCATTGAATTAAAATTTCTTTTACTTTCTTGTAATCATCAATACTTTGTATTTTTGAAATTTGATCTTCTAAAGTTTCATAACATTTATCTTTTGATAAACTATTTTGTATAAAATCTAATTCACAAGAAAAATTTGTAGTTTTATCAGCATTATCATTTGCATAATCAGTGGTTTCCCATTCATCACCCCAACTGCCCCATTCAGATATTTCTTCAGTTGGATCAATATAATTTAATGTTAGTCTTTTTTGCACTTCTAATTGATTATCACTAACATTATTTTTCAAGATATTCTGACTTTCGACTGTATTTTTATTTTTTTTTTTAGTTTTAAAATGTTTATTTGTTATATATTTGTATCTACACATGAAAAAATTAACTTGTTTTTTAAATTGTTCGTTTTCTTCAGTATAATTAACAATATTCATTTTTGATGCATGATAAATTAATTCAATTGGATCATAACAAAATGTTTTATTAAATTCGAAACATTGACTTGAAAAAAATTTAATAGAATAAAAATATGCTAAAATTTGTGAATAAATTTGAGTTTGTGGTAAATTAGCAGAAAGACTCATTACATGTGTTAAGTAATTATTATCTAAATTCAATAAATAAGTAAGGCCTATGATACAGTCTTCTGTAAGAGAATGTTCGGCACATTCAAGAAGTACTGAAAAAAATTTAAATATATTAAATATTTTAGTAAATATAAAATATTTGCTTAATTATTTACTGTATTATTTAATAGATTATTTATTTAATACATACAGTGGTTGACATTACTAACTTCTGTACCATATGAAGCAGTTTCACTCAATAACGAAATTCGTAATAAAGATTGACAGAGTTTTAATTTAATATTGTAATCAGTTTGAGAATATTTACAATATTTTGTTTCAAGATTACTTATTCCACAATTTTCATGTAATGTTTCATAATAACAAGCGAATTTTTGTGATTTTTCATTAGTTGTTTTCTTTTTGTTTCCATCTTCTGTAATTTCCTTTTGTGAATTATCAATGAACGGAAAATTAAATTTTGATTTCCAATAATCTGTATTTCCTGCATTTTTTATTAAATCATATGTAGATTGTTTTACTATTTGGGCAGAGTTTTTTACTAACTCAGTTGATGTTTGTACAATTTTTGGAACGAATTCTTTGTATTCCAGTTGAAGCTTTAAAAAATAAATTCTTTAAAAAATAAAAAATAAGTAATAATTATAAATTAATTATATCTTACTGAATTAAATTCATCATTGAAGTTTTTGTCTGAAATATTTTCTTCATATTCTATATTTGCAGGTATCCATTTTTCTAAATTAGTATTTAAAATTTGAATTTGTAATAAATTCGCATGTTTCATTAAATCTTCTATTATTTCACTTGGTCCATTATTAATAACAAATAATGTACAAATTAGTCGAAATTTTATATCATCAAATTTATTACAGTAAGCTAAATCTAGTGCTACATTCCATGCCAATTGATAATTATTTTCTATCATTTCTTTTATTGTTAAAGCACAAAAGTTATAATCCTTTAATTCAAATGCTTTTTTTGCAATCAAATAAAAAATTTTTCCTTCTCTTAGTTTACTATTTTTTCGCTCAATTCTTAGATATTTGGATAAATTTATCAATTTTTGTTTATTTTTATAAGCATCGTGTTGACTATTTAAATATTCCTCAATAAATTTTAATCTGTCATTTGTCATTCTAACTTGCAATGGTAAAATGTTAATTTGAAATTCATTTAAAATTTGTAATGATTCTATCAAATCATATTCCTCTTTAATTCGCTCATCAATATCAGTTATTAAATGGAGACATTCTCTGTAAATGAAATAAATTGTTAAATTTACTAATTTCTTAAAAATTATTGAAAAAATAAAATTATTTAAAATACTTGGCTAACTCCATATCTGAATCTTTAAGACTTTTAGAATTATTAAAATAATTATTGCTTGCTTGCAAAATATAATTAATTGCTTTTTTATATGAAACTTTCAATCGAGTTTCTTCAGTTTTACTTTGTTCTATCAAATTTGAACAACCTTGAATAGCGATTTTCGATCCAGATTTTAATCTTGCTATTAGACATATTTCCAAACAAGTTTCAATATCTAAACAAGAAAAAACTTTTTCTTGAATATCAAGCATATCATTAAGTAGTTGAGACCATTTTTTTTCATTTTGTGATGAATATCTAAAAATGTTAATAAATTTAATAAATAAAATTCAATATTACATAATAGATAATATAATTCTTAAAATCATACATCTTTGATACATTTTCACTCATTTGAATTAACAGTTCTTTAGCACTTATAATATTTTGTTTACTTTCTACAACACAAAACAATGGAACTTTAACTTCATACTTATTTAACGTATATAAACATTTTAATTCTTTCTCAAGCTCCTTATATTTTTTACTACTTTCTTCTCTTCCTTTTATATGAATAAGTGTATCATCAAAGATAGTTTTTACTTTTGAATACATTTCTATGTCAGTACATGCATAAATACAATTGATGGCTAAATCAGTTATACTTGCAACTGAATCAAGTATTTCAAAATCATAAGATGATTTTAAAAATTCAAAAAATTTCAATGGAAATGTAAGATCCTTTTTGCTCAAAAATATTAAATATTCACAAAGTAAGTTTTTTTCTAGTGTACTTTTCTATTCAGAAATCAATATACTAAAATTATTTTCAGATATTTATTATTTTACTAATTATAATACTTACAATATATCGTGCTTTTCTTCTTGAATATGGTAGCAACATATTTTTTATATTAAAAACAAAATTCTTTTCGTTAGATTTTGACATTAATAATTTAATTTTTTCTAGATCATCTAATTTTTCTACTTCGGTTAAAGATAAGTTTTCTAGATTTACTTTATATACAAGGTCAGCTAATGTTTCTAGCTCAAATAGCAGATTTTCTAAACCTCTAATATTATGAGACTTGCCAATATTTACTATAGCTAATGCATTATCTATCAAACGGCTTTCCCGTTCAATTTCATACGCTCGCATTTTATACCATTTTTGTAATAAATCTTGAGTAAGTTCTTTATTTCTAACAAACAATAGATATGAAATTTATAATTTTATTATTTATTTTTTTTTTATAATTATACTTAAAATAATTTGAATCAAAACAAATTATAAATTCAATTTTTAAAAGCGTTTATATATGAACACAAATTAATTAAAGTATTAAATATCTTTCTTTGAAATCAATAATTATTTTTTTTGATTGTTCATTGCATATAATACTAAAATATTCATTATTATTTCATTACAAAATTATTTTTCACGAAAATTATATATAAAAAATATCAAAATTGTTCAATAGTTGAAAACACGGTATATTTTATAATAAAGATTTGTGAAAATGAATTAAAATAATACATATAAAGAAATTATAAGAAGTAATGAAATGTATTTATAATATTATGTACCACAAATAATGAAACAGCATTTGTTGAAAGATAACTAATTTATAAACATAATTGTATATTAAATAGTTAGTAATTTTGAAGTTGAAATATTATATGAACAAATATTTGATGTTCTTTATTAATTATTTAAATATTACCTATACGTTGATAGCGATCTCCTGTTTTCATAAATAAATTCTAAATTATCATTGTTTTCAAAATTAATATTTAAAAATGAACTTCTTTCAACCCAATCTTTTGGTCGTAATTCTTCTTGATACAGTAAAAATAAACGACCTTCAACATCGCATTCTGGTAGAAGTTTCTGATACTTTTCTGGATTTAAAGTTTCAGGAAAAAAACTAATTATTGACAACCAATGAGCCATTAAATTATTACCATAATATGTAAACATTATTTCTACTCCTTGATAATTATTATTTTTAGCAAATCTATAAAATAATTTTAAAATAACAATAAATTATAATCATTATCTATCATTTATTATTATTAAAAAGAAAAAATTTTATACTTGACAGAATTTTCTACTGTGGATTGTTGTCTAAATTGTTCATAAAATTTTTTATCAAATTTCGATTGTGATTCTAAAAGAATTTCATAAGTTTTCAATTTATCTAAATGATTAAGAAGTTGTTTTCTATATCTAATCAATTCTTTTTGTGCTTCATTTAAATTATCTTTAGTAATTGCATCAAGAATTTGATTAATCTTTTGCGTCTATAAAATATTAAAATATTTTACACATGAAATTAATAAAATAAAATATTAAATTTTAAAAATTCATTCATTTTACCTGTTTTAATTGCACATTACTATCATTATTATCTGTGTCTACCTCTGGAGATGTGAACTTTCCATTATCATGTATACCAATTGCAATTAATGTTTCTAAATTAGCACCACGAAGACCAAAATTAATTAATTCTCTGGTAGCTTCCAAATTATTAGAAACTCTTGATATACATTCATTTAAAACCCATGATCGTTTACTAACTTTGCTTAAATATTTTTGTACAGCATTTACAGAAAATTCAGATTTTCTCCATTGTGTTTGATAAACTAAATCTGTATCTAAACTATAACTTGCCGCTAATGCTAATGCTTCTTCATATTCCTAAATTCCATTTCATTATGCAATACAAAATATATAAAGATTAAATAGAAAATATAATGGTTTAAAGTAAGTTTAATAATTTTATTTAAATAAATTAAAATACCTCTATTTCAATTTTTCTGGAATAAAGTTCCTCTGGTGTTGTACTTTTTAATCCTAATATTCTATATGTTCTATGAAAAATTTTAGATTTTTTTCTCTTTGGCTGAAATTTTTCTATATCTGTTATTGAATACAGAGCATTTTGCATTAAATTTTTTGTATAATTAAATATTGTAATAGACTTAGATTCATCTTCATCTTTTTCACTATCTGATGATAGTTCTATAAATTATAAAACAAAACATTAAATAAATCAATATAATAAATAAATCTGAAATAACAATCATTTGATTACATAAGAAAAATATATGAAATGTATTGAAAGGATATTGATTAAATCAATATTTTTATTATTAAAAAAATTAAAGATAATTATTCAAGATCCTTTTATATTGATTTTAAATATTTACCTGATGCATAATTTTCACTATTTGATTCTCGATTTCTTATGTTGTTAGTTACAATTACTTCACAATCTAAACATAAAAATCCTTTAGTTTCATCAAGTGCTACAATTTGGGGATGATTATATAAAAATTCTGGACTTGATCCTAAAAGATTTTGTAAACTATGAATTGAACACACCGAAACAGAACCTGAATATCTTGCAATTATCATAGTCTAAAATTAAATTATAAATTTTAAGTAATTTAATACAAAAAGTCAAAAAATTGAATATTGCAATAATATAGAACATTTAATTTCACAATTTTTAATAAAATTTCTAAAAATTATTATGTACTCACATTATTTGACCACCACCCTATATCTATTGGTTGAAACTCATTATTTAAGGATTTTTTTAGTTTATTATTTTTCAGTGGATTTGTAGCATTATAATTTGGTTGCTCAAAAAGTTTCCATTGTTTCTGCAACTTTAATGTTGGTAAACTCCAAATGCTAATCATTCCATCCGTATGAAGACATGATATAAGATTATTGTTTGGAGAAATACTAGTTTTAAATATTATCGACTGTGTTTGGTTTTTAATTACAGGAATAAAATTCCATATTGAAAATGGAGAGGTATAAATTTCATTATCCTCTGAAGAAACAGATAATTTATAATATGGATAATCATTTAGTGATCGCCAACATGTCAAACCTATTTGTGAAGCTGTACACTAATAGAAAATTGCAAAAATAAGAATTCATTCTTATTTTATAGTAAATTATGATGTAATTGAATAATAATATTTATCAAATTAAAACCAAATTATTTTTTAATTTAATAAAGATTCTCTTAGTTCAATCACACAAATTATATACATATTGATTAAATGAAATTTATAGTTAAAAGTTAAAATTTTTCATTTTTGATTTCATATAAACTTGAATTTTTTTAAAAAATAAAGTTAAATAATGAATATTAACATAAACAAAACAATTTAACAACTATGACAACAACATCGGTAATATAAATTTAATTGCAATATTTTTTTTAAAAATTTTATATTCCATTTAATACTTACTGTCAAATTTTGACATGTGCTATTGCCAGCAACAAAGAATAAATTACATGTATCACTATATGTTACAGAATTTACACCATTTGCATAAAAATTACCAAATGAAAATTCATGATTTTCTTTAAATTCATTTCCAAAAATGTAATACGATTTAAGTAAACCACTGTAAGTTACTCTAATAAATTCATAACTACAACTTTGATTATTAATTCTTGGTTTCCTAAATATTATTGATGCAATGGCATCTCCTGCTTCTAAAATATGAGGATTTTGAGACACTGACTTTGGATTAATATTAAAAATATTATTTCCAAATGAATTATAAAATAATATACATCCATTACTAGATGCCAAAGCTAAAACTGAACCATCTGGATTCCATGCAAGTTTTCGCCATTGTGGAAAAGCATCTTTAGGAACTGAAAATATAATTTAATAAAATAAAATTAAATATAAAATTAAACATTTATAAAAAAATTTGTAACCATTACCAGATGCTTTTCCAATAATTGATGAATATTCATCTTTTGATTTTCTAATTTCAATAATATTATCTTGCAAAATAGCAAGGATACGACCTTTATCTCCTATTGCAAATTTCCAGGGTAATGTGTAACTAATCTGTTGTGAGATACATTCAGGTAAAGAATACCTATTATTGAGGTATCGCAATGCATTTTTAATAGTTCCTGATGTTGGTAAGACTACAGAATCATTTTTTAATTTCTAAAAATTTAAGTAAATTTGTATTTACTGTTAATATAAAAAAATGTTATACTCAATAAAATAATTTACCGCTAATTCTGGTTCTTGTTTTTGTGCAAAATACTCTAAAACTTCATACAAAATTGAATCTTCTGCAGTACTATTACTATCATTACACATCTTAAATAAAGAAATATACTTTTTTTGTTAAGTAATAAATATCACAGCTTGATATTTTGACTTTTAAGGTTAGAAAAATATTAATTTTTATAAATTTGAGTATAAACATATGGTTAGTTTTATTTCAATAAATACTAATCATTACCATTGAAAAAAATTAATATTTTATAAAATTACCATAAATTACAATAAATATATTGTACAAAAAATTCATTACTCAAAAAAAAAATTTAATCAGCTGATCACTTGCAATTACATGCGACACCTCACTTTAGCGATCATCTTGATTTCATGCAAAAACATTAATTATTTTTTAATATATAAGCATATAGTTCGACAAAAAAATATATGTAATAAAATATTAGTTTAATTATAAAATTTACAGCATGAAAACTAATTAACTTATTATTATACCAAATATTAATAAAAAGAATATACATTAAAGAATAAATTGTCAAATGCTTTTCATATAATTTATTAATATAGCATATAATTAATAAAGAGAATATTTAATTAATAAATTTATTTGAAAAAATTTCGTCAATTTTCTATCAAATTTTGCACGCTAATTAACTTTGAAAATCATATAAAAAAACCAGAATTAAAATAACAATTGACTGTTGTTAACAATATGCGATGATCGCAACGATCCTCCAGGTTCTTAAATGAACTAAAATAATATCTACCCCCCCGTTCCATGGTGATAAAAATATTTATTAAAAAAAAATTTCAAATTTACCATTATATTCTAAAATTTAAACTATTAATTTGGTTTAAATTTAACTTAGAATAGTAATATTTGTATTCATTTTATATGACATATTACTTTTGATATATTTTTATAAATTTGTGTTTCATAATGCATATTATTTTATAGAATAATCTGACTTGAATGAGTTCATTCGTCAGAAATTAATGCTGTAAAATTTCAGATATAATATTTTTTTATGGATATATTAAAAAATATACTCATAAATCTAAATTTCGACACATTGTTTTATTTAATAATTTGTCAAATTTTTTACAACTCAATTTTAGTAACTCTTATATTTTATAATTTTATTTTTGTGTGTATCAATGGAAAATAATTGTTAAAATATATTTAAAAAAAATTGAATTTTTTAAATATGAACCTGTTTATATATAAATGCACATTAAAGAAGCGGTCGATTCACTTTCCACTTCTGGATTGTAATTTTATATTTATATACATGTTATATTATATTGTACAGTTTACGTTGAATTAAATAGTAAGTAATAAATTTTTAATTTATTAAAGAAAAGTTTTATTGAATTATTTGTTTTTATATAAACTTTTATAAAACTTAATTGTAAATTATAAATATCTAGAAAATAAATGTAAACATATACATGATCCATCTGAAAAATATGAAGGGCTATTTTTTTTGAAGCCACTATTTTTCGTAGCAATTTCGGAATTTCGGAAGTGTCGAAAAATATGCAGGCTAGTTTTTTTTATTTGTCCCTTTTTTTGGTTTTAGTGACAGTATTTGGCTTTGTGCGAAGCGTGTTTTTCTCGTAGTGGAATATCCCTATGTTAAAATTTTGTTTTTGACTTGTGTCAAAAATGTCAAAAAGTCAAAAAATGCTGTGGAAACTTTTTTAAAAAAAGTTAAATGTTTTTAAGGATAGCTGTATGCAAATTTTAATAAATTCAGAGTGTGATAAATTATCCAGTTCTTTAAATGATGATTTGAACTTAAAATTTTGTGCGCATTTTAGGCGTTAGAATCGATTCGGACTGTTTTTGGATACTGAGAACAGAGATAATCGGTAACCTTCTTGAAAGCTTTATGCAAATTTTCTAATTAAAATTTATATATAATTTTATACTTAAAAATTAGCATTTAAAAATCTCTATAATATTTTATGTAAAATTGTTGCAATAGTCGGTCCATCGCGTCGTGTTACAAAGCTAAAAAATATCTTTGGCGTGAATGCAAATCCTGCCGTTTCTAATGATCTAAAAATAAAAAAAAAATAAAAAAAAAGGAACTATAGAAAAAACTTGCCTGCGCATTTTCCGACCCTCTCCCTCAAATCGCTACGATAAATACTAGCTTAAAAAAAATAACTCTTCGTACTTTTCAGATAGATTATGTATATGTATGTATCCAATATAATGTAAGGAGTGTAAGTGCTGGAAGAAAACGAACGAGTAGGTTGGTGTAAGGGACTTGGAAGTTATTAAATTTTTTTATTTTTCGGACACAGGGATGAAAGTGGTAAAAATAAAGAAAGAAAAAATGGATTGACTAGAATTCAAATTAATTGTTTTCAATGAGAACTGAAACTGAGCAGGAAAAAAAAAGAAAGAAATTTGAAATAAGAGAAAATGTTTTTTTAATGAAAATTTAATTTATTACAATGCTGATTATTTAGTAGTTACTCAAGCTACTGGCCTTGTCATTAAATTTAAAAAAATTTAAAAAAGATTTAAAAAAGCGTTGGAAATTAGCTATGAGTTGAACTGACAATACAGATAATGTCATTGTCGTCCTTGGTCTTGCTGTCACGTTGATTAATGTATTGAGATCCATTACAATGATAGTGAAGGATACATCCAGTAATTCCGTAGTTTGATCAAGTTGAATATATTGCGACAAGTCGTCATTTAAATGTTTTTCCATTTTGTTTTTTTTATAAACCTGTAAAGAATAGGTATAAAAATTGAAGAGTAAAGTTCAACCGAAGATGAATAATGCGAGGAAAATGTAAAGTAATGTGCCTTGTCGTCAAATGACCCGTGCTGAGTTAAGCGTGACGCTGTCGAATACATGTATGTACAACATATAAATACAGATATAAAATTATTATTATATAGTTAATACGTGATAGTTAAACAATTTTCGCATGAATAAGGAGTCATATTCTAGCAGTAACAAGTTACACGTAGCAAGCAATAAGAACAATCGTACTGCAACGAAAAGTATGTGCACGATAATTATAAGGTTTTTAAAATAGCTAAGATTTCAAATAAACTGGGATTTTAAAAATGTGGTACCTAGAATATTTTGTGATCGCTACGTATATAGCGGATATAGATGAAAACACATACTTTACTGTTTAATTATCCATCACCAGGAACATTAGCGTTCAGTTGAACATTCTAATAGTGCCACGTACGCAGTATGTCACAAGCCGCTATTCTGCCACGTGTAATTATTATTAAATGTAAATAATATTTAAGTTTCTTTAAGAACAAAATAAGTTTAAGAAATCGATCAATGGCAGCAATGATGCACAACCCATTACTACTCTAGGACGTAATATTATTTAAAGGAAATACTCAATCGATAATATTATGTACATATTTGTAAATATATTTTATTTAGCTAATAATACTTTCGTGTCGAGTGTAAAAAATATTGACTTTCCCGTTTTTAAAGTACTAACCACGATCGTTTTGGCCCTATCATAAATACATCAGGCGTCTATGAAAAATTGCCTTCAATATTATTTATATTATTTATTCTTTGTAGAACAACCTTATATTATTGGGTCGCTACAAGCTTTTGGTTTTTATATACTAAACAGAAAGTCAAAATTGTAAGTATGATAACTTAGATTTTTGGTTCGTCTTTTACTTTAATACTTATAGTTGCAAAATTATCAGAAATTTACGTAATATCAAGTTTGAGATATACCTTTGCAATTTTAAATCTATAAGTGCATTATAATGTATAATAGTACAAGTAAAATTTCTGAGTAAATATATGATTTAAAGTCAATTTTCATTTTAATTTACCTTATAAACATTTAATTATTTATAACGATGAATCTTAAAATTTAATAAAATATAATGAAAATATAAATTTCGTTTTACAATAATTAATTTTTTGTCAAAGATTATAAATATTGTGAACTTTTTTCCTTTTCACGTTAGTCTATAAATCGAAATACAATTTCAATACAATTTAAACATGTTCCTAATAGATTCTTAAATATAAACAAATTATAAAAATAATTAAAATAATATTACATAAATTTATAGTAACATCAATTGTTATAAATTTATATGATATTATAAATATATTTCATGTTATGAAAGAAATTAAAAAAATTACATTTTCAATCGTTAAATTGTTCGAAATATTTTTTATAGAAATAATTTAATAAATATTTTAGTTGATTGTCGATGTCTAAATATAAATTAGTATACCTACCTCTTATCAAAAATTATCTGTATTAGAAAATATGATTTCAATCATAATTTTTTATATTATAATGATTATAAAATACTTATTTAATTAATTTAAAAAATTAATATTGATTGATTGTTGTAAAAATGATATTAATATCTATGGAGTAGCCATTAAAATGAAAAACATTAAATTTTTTTTTTTTTTTTTATATTAAAACATTTTTATAACTATCATTATCTTATAAATGCGATAAAACTTATCACTGATATTTATGATGAATGTCATTTTAATCAAGAATTAAAAATAATATATTTCGATAATTAAATTCAAAATAAATAATAAATAATTTTTCAAATTATGAATTTTTTTTTTTAATTACAATGTTTTGTAAAATAATTAAAATTTAAATTTATTTATCATTTACGTAACTCTAATTTTAGTATAATTATAGTTTCATTTTTAATTTACATTTTTAATTTCTATAAACATATATTCATTTGCTATGGTGGATATGTGTGATCATATTTATATATAGATAAAATCTTGTACTTTAGATTTATTTTGTATGTACATACTTGTAAGTGAATTGATAAGATGTTATTGCACTATTGTCGTGCGACAATCATTTCATTAAAATCATCTAGTGTGATTGGTCAGTACCCATTTAGTTGTTTTTCATTCTTACTTTAAACTCAAATAGCATTCTGTAAATTTACATGTATTTCAAAATATTTTATTCATTGATTAATTATAACATTATTAATTACTAAATAATATCAGTAATTGTTACAATTTATTCATGTAGAAAATATATAAGCAAATAATCTATAAAGGACCGAAAGAAATATTAAAAAAGTTTTAAAGTATGACTCAAGAGACTACTATGCTAACACCTGGCCAACAGATTAAAGCTAATTTGGATAAAGACTTTGCAAAACATCTTGTAAAGTTGCGGTATGGCTTGAATGTAAAAAGCATCTCTGAGCTTAATGCTTATGATGATCGAAACTATCATGTACTATGTGAGGACCGATTATTTGATAGTAATCCAAATATATCAAAGGTTGCCAAAGATGGATACGTATTGAAAATTGTTAATAGTTTAGATTCGCACAAAATTGATTTTATCGAGGCACAAAATGAATTACTGATATTTCTCAATAAAATGGATTTTATGTGTCCCATCCCAGTCAAACAAATCAATGGATCTTATTATTCACTTGAAATATTTGATAAAAATGGTGAGAGTAATGTTTATTATTAAATAATTCTTCCAATTAAATAATGTAATTCTATTTCTATTATATAATATACTTTATATAAATATTATTAATTAAAATAATATTATTAATTAAAATTATGCTTTAACTTAAAAATTGTTTAAATTTTCTAAAAATATTATTACAAGTTTTTACTGAACATATTTTTTTAAGGATTAAAAATAATGAATTTATTATTAAAATATTAAAAGATTTTCTTAATATTTTATCTTAAAAAAAAATTTAAAGAGATCTTTTAAAATTAATAAAAAAATATATATTGTAGAAATAATAAATTCAAACTCAAAAGAATATTTTTAAATTTATCCAAAATAAATCAAGTACATAATATTTTTAAAAACATCATTAAAATTTAAGATGAAAAATATATTTAAAATTAAATATTAAATTGAAGAATATTTTTCATTTTATCAATTATCTTACAATTTATCATGATATATCAATATATGATTTATATTGATGCTAGAACAGATACATTATTTTTGATATACTTTATTTTGTACACGATGTGAAAAAATGTTGTGAATAAATATAGTATTCAAAGGATGACTTTTATGATGATTATAGTTAATAATAAGAATTAAACAAAAGTTTTATAAAAAAGAAAGATCTAATTTATTGAATTGTAGTCTAAAAAAAAATAATTATTATTATTTTCAAATAATTATTTTCATATTAATTACTTATATAACTTTTAAAAAAAAGGGGTCATTTGTCATTATGTGTAAATAAAGTTAATCACACGTAATTTTAGTATGTTCGTATATTCATTTGTATTGTGTACGTTGCATAAAATCACAAAAAAACGTCTTTGTATAGGTGATCGTTACATATGTATTAAATATTTAAAACCATTCAGATTTTTCTATATTAAAGTATAAATTAAATATTAATAATTACAATCATTTTTCCAACATTAAACAGTTATTTTTTAAGCTATAAAATTTGTTTGTATTTATAAAATAATATTTTTATGTTATATAATAATATAAATTACAATTACAATTATAAGTTACAGCTGTTTATAAAATAAATTATTGAAATAATAATGTTTTTACAATTTAAATATCCTGTTGTTATTAGTTTTTTTATTATATAAGAACAATGATGTTAAATAGTGGAGTTGATTCAGAAAATAATAACTAAATTTACAAATTGATCTTTATAATTTTTAGTTTTTAAATTTAGAAATTGTCTTTAAGCATAAAAAATCAAGACTTCTTATAAACAATTTTTGACAATTCGGAATGATGTAATACTTATAGATATATTACAACAGAAAAGAAAAAAATTCGATCTTTGAAATAAAAAAGTCATCATCAGGTGAATCCATAGATTATTATTTATGATAGAAATTAACAACCAGAATCAATAATAATAGAAAAGTCGATTTTATCGAGAAAATCTAGTCATGTGTATTCGAAAAAGATTTTTATAAATAAAAATACATAATTTAATATCAGTTTTAAGCATTAAAATATCATTCATTTTGAAGAATTGTAAATAAATATCTCTTGAAATAGTAAATAAGAAACTTGAAATCGAAGAGATAATATATAATTTGGAATAGCATGAAGAACAAGTATAAGTATAAAAAGATAAACAAAACTTTTACTGTATTTACTGTATAAGGATAAGAGTAATGAATGATATCTTGAAATCATTAAAATTTGCACAGTTACTTTTAAAATCCTTTTTTTTTAATATTTAACCATTCTTAAAAATTTCCGTAGTGTTTTTTTCCAAATCGCGCACTAAATTTTATCGTATAACGTCATTCCACAAAGTGTTCCTTTGCGCCACATTACAAAACTCAAAAACACCCTTCATGTGAATACAAATTTTGTCGTTTCTAATAATTGGAAAGAAAAAAAAAGAACAAATAGAAAAAAACTTCCCCACACATTTTCTGATCTCTCTGAAGTTACTACAATAAATAGTGGCTTCAAAATAATAAATTGGTATTACTTTTCGGACACACCGTGTATAAATGACGTGTGACTAAACAAATCTATTTTTACAAACAATTATTTTCAAGCATAGTACATTTAAAAATATTCAGTAATAGTTTTTTTAGTCAATAATAACAATTAATCTTTAAAATTATACTAAATTAGTAAACATATTTGCAATGAGAATTGTTTATTTTTTCAGTTAATTTTTATTATCATAGAAAAATAACAATGTCATGCATTAGCCAAACTAATTTATGCTCACTTTGAAGATTAGGGTAGGCAACTCGCTCAGATTCTTAAATAAATTTGTGATTCTTAAATTTTAAAGAAAACTTTTAAGTAAAAACGACTTCATATAAAATTCGTGAATAGCTAAAGTATAGTTCAGGTGTGACTGACTACATAATAGTGACTGGGTTCCATGAAAATAAAAGCACAAACTAATAAATTAACGAAAAAGACAAAACATGGAAGTATATAAAGGAATCAATTTTCAACGAAGATTCATTCTTAGCGGACACATTCATTATTATTATTATTGTATATTGCATAATATATTATATGAGAATCAGAAAATTTTGTCTACATAGATGGATACAATAAATTTCAAAATGAACACCAAATTAATTACGAGATCGATTGAATAAAAACAGTTACACGGATATTTTTCATCTCCTTAGAACTATATTGAAATTAAATTACTCTTTTCAACCTAATTAGAAGAATAGTAATTGGTTAATTAGATACCTAGAGATAATTTATGAATAGAGTGATTAATGCAGTTACATGATAATCCAAAATCTCGTTTATTATCAATACTGGTAATTTAGAAACCGTTGACCTCCAACCTTCTCAAGGAGAAACATCAAAATGGTTCATTGTCATTTTTTTAATGTGTCAATTTATCTTGAGAAGAAAAGTGTACGGTAAAAAATGCTAGTTAAATGACAAGTACATCAAATATGTTTTTCTCGTGACATCGAATGGAACCAACATTCCGGGACAATATCTAATGCATAATGCATAAAGGAGATCAGAATAGAGATTAAGAGAATATCAGATCCCTTGTAAAATAGAAGAAACACATATGGTGGATAAAATATCGGGTTACTAAAGTTTTCAAGAAACTTTAATACAAATTTTTAGAACTATAAAACCTATTTTAAAAAAATGATAAATATAGATATATGAAATATGGATAAAAAAAAGTACATATTAAAATATTTTTAATGTTGTACTTAGTTTGGTAGAACTAAAATACATACACCCGCACATATATACATGCTCTGTCTATAATGTATTGAGTTTTTTTTAATCCAATATTAGTCGTAGTGATTTGGGGATATCTTAAAATGGAAGAGTAAGCTTTTTCTAGTTGTCTTCTTTTTTTTTTGTTTTTACGATACTAGAAGCGACAGGATTTTGTTT
Organism: Eupristina koningsbergeri; assembly: GCA_018907245.1. Classification (NCBI taxonomy): domain Eukaryota; kingdom Metazoa; phylum Arthropoda; class Insecta; order Hymenoptera; family Agaonidae; genus Eupristina; species Eupristina koningsbergeri. The sequence goes on along the minus strand of JACCHV010000029.1, from coordinate 1,978,462 downwards.
CACGTGAAAGATGTTTTTCAGATTTATGACGTGGCGCTATGAGACAACTGTTGGAACAGATTTATATGTTAAATTTTTTTTGTGACTTAATAAAATACTATATAGACTTTTAAGTGTTAAAAAAGAATAAATATACGTATTACATGTAAATCGCAATTAGAAAAAATCTTATAAGGCTTTCAAGATGGTTATCAATGAGTCTCGTTCTTAGACCCAAAAATAACTTGAATCGATTCTAACACCCAACGTATGCACAAAAATGCACAAACAGTCATTTAAGGATCAGCGTAATCGATAACACTCTGAATTTATCAAAACATGCATATACCTAGCCTCAAGAATCTTCTTTAATATTAAAAAATATTCAGAGTATTTTTACCAGAGTATATTCACAGTCGTTAATCAAAATTTTATCGCATAGTGCTGTTCCATCGATCGGTTCATCCACTTTTTATAACATTTAAAGTCTTTATAGTATTTTATTAATCTACAAACAAATTTTTACGATGTAAATCTATTCGAAGAGTCATTCCATCACGGCGTGTCACAAAACTGAAAAACATTTTTCGCGCGAAGCAAAATATTGCTACTTCTAATTATGAAAAAAAAAGAAAAAAAAAAGGTGGGAGTAAATACAACAAACTGTGCCGTATACTTTAAGACCTCTTGCAAATAATAGTGGCTTAAAAAAACTCAATATTTTATGGCCAGACCATGTATATTGTATAAAAGTGAAATTGGTTGTGTGGAATTTATTTTTTGATGGATTCTAATTGATTTTCTCGTATGAAATAGTTTTAAAAGTTTCGAGTGAATAAAGAAAAAATTAAGAAAGTGAAGTTAAAATAACCATGAAAGAGCGAGAAATTATAATTTTTTACTTTTATATTAAAATTAATAATTACAATGCAATCTAATATGTTAACAACAAATATCGATCAATATAGAATTCATAATAATACAGGAATTAATAATATATTTGTAATTAAATGAGTGAATTTTCGAATAAATAGAACGGTGTATGGTTTCAAACTAACTGACGGTGAAAATTTCGTGCAGTAATAGTGCTGTTGATAATTGAGCTTGATCACTTGAAGTTTTGTTTATCATTGTAACCTCGATCAATCAGTGTAATCTTTGAAACTTTATCAATTCTAAATATATATATTTATATTTTTTTACACCAATTGATTTTTTCTGAGAGTTTTTTGTTACAATATTGTACTGGTTGACGTTTCTCTGACTCAAAAACACCAAGTGAAAGTTAATGAAGCATACTGCATTACATACTAAATTTTTTTTTTAATTACACAAACTTATGTTTGAACTTATTAAATTTTTCTTAATTTTTAAACGTTTTATGAATGCTTAATTTAAAAAATATTTTTAAACATACGAGTTGGATTATTAATGATTACGATATGTAACTCTTATTATATTGTATATAATACATACAACATTGGAATGTATTTGTTTAATTTGCAGACTAAGTTTTTGTATTTATTTTTATTATAATAAATTTTGAAATAAGTCTTTCGTGGAAGTCCGCTTCTAGTACGCGAATATTTTCGTCGCGTTAGAATAGTTAGTGAAATGTGGATTTTCGAAATAAATAAGAGAAGTACTTGATAATATTTGTACGTATATTTACAGTATATTACAGACGAAAATTACAGTATTGCGCCTATCACAGGTCACAATTGAAAATCAATACAAAATGCATGAAATACCCCGTATTTAAACCATTTTTGTGAGTAGCCCCGCCGACGCAAGTTATTACTACCAAAAGACAAGGTGGGGGCGAACTCTTACCTGAACCACACTCGGTATTTCCCATACGTATTTCCCATGTTTTTCCCAATTTTTTAATCCGTGCAAGATCAGACCTGCACTACACTTTACAATGTTACATATAATATAAATTTCCTTAAGCACAAAAAGTATTAGTAAAAGTATTTTAATTTATTAGTTCATTTTAAAAAATTAGAAATATTGAAATATATAATAAATCTATGTTAATACATAAAATGAGCAATTAAAAAATATTTTTCATATATTCTTATGCATTTTTATTAGGATCAAAACATGCAGTGCGACTCTTGGTATATTGTCCAGGTGAGATACTCAATAATGTTCAAGTATCTATTGAACTCCTAAAGCAAATTGGTTTGCATATTGCTCGATTGGATAAAATAATGGAAGGATTCTCACATCCAGCATATGAGAGACAAACGTCTGTTTGGGCTTTAACAGCTATTCCAAAACTTCGAGAGTTTTTATTTGTATTAGATAATGAAAAAGACATTTGTTTTATTGAAAAAATCATAACAGATTTTGAGGAAAGGGTTTTAACAATTATAAATATCTTGGATAAGGGCATTCTACATGGTGATTTGAACGAGGATAATATACTCGTATCTGAAGATGGCAATAATATAGAAGCAATTATCGACTTCGGAGACTCTCATAAAAGTTGTTTTATTTTTGAATTAGCTGTTTCCTTGTGCTATATCATGATGTGGACTAAAAATATAAATTTAGCTAAATATGTTATTGAGGGTTATAAAGAAATAAGGTATATGACACAACAAGAAAAGGAAATATTAAAATTATGTACATGTGCACGGTTTGCTCAAAGTTTAGTTCTTGGAATATACTCTTATCAGAAAGAACCAACTAATCAATATTTAATACGGACTCAAGAAATTAAGTGGTCATTATTAAAGAAACTTTGGTCGATGAATGATGAAGAACTGATGGATACTTGGAATATTAGGATCGATTAATATTGATTTATAATATAACACATAATTTTAAAAATTATGTTACTGTAAAGTAGCCTGACTATAACTAACTGATATGAAAAATTTTAAATTTAGTATTTTTATATTGAAACTTTTTTTAATGCACTCAATATTTAAAATCATAAGAATTTATAAATAAGCTTTAAATAATTTTTAAAGTTGATTTATCCTAATATGAATATTTTTCCGCAATAATTAAAAGAATTTGTGTATAAAATTGTATATAAATTTATTTAAGACAAGAAGACACTGCCTACTGAAATGAAAATTGTTAAGTGTTATGCATTTTTATTCATTTTTTCATGTACAGATAATTATTCATTATTAATTTAGAGATTCAATTTTTTAATTTGTATTATTTATTCATAAAAGTTTTAAAGGATAAGATCGAATATATAAAAAAATGTGTAGCAAATGTAAAAATATGAAAAAAAAAATTCAAAGAATCATTGGATTCTATAATTTAATTTAGGTATTACAAAGGATTCAATGTATAAATAAAACAACTATTTATTGTTCTTTAATTTTATTTTTTAACACACACACACATGAGCGCGCTTGCGCACAAATATACATATATAAAGAATCAGTTACATATTTATACAGGCATTATGAACAGTAATCAGTACCCTTTCATCTTACTGGATTATTATATAATTATTAAGCGACAAATATTGATTAAAAATACTAATTAGTAAATTTTCATTGAAATTAATTTACAAAACAATTAATTATATACTGTAATTTATGAGAGTCATTGCTTTTAAGACACTTATCAGTAAAAAAAATTAAATTTTAAAAAGATACATGAGTTATAAACAAAAAACACCTTCGCAGATACCATATATTTTTCTACATACATTTATGTAGAAATATAAATATTATTTTTCATTCACATTATTTAAGTAATATATCTATTTCATTTTATTTTTGAAATTTTAATTTGTATTTTATTATAATAATAAATTTTTAAATTATTTTGAATAATCGTTATTTTCAACGAATTATCCTTAAATAAAATATCAAGCAGTTCTTTAAATATATATATTAATATCGTATCTTTTGTAGCTTTATAATTTAATACAAATATATAAATATATCACCTATAAAATTTTATATAAATTTATTTAAATTACTTACGTAAATCAATTACCGTGATAAAGAATATAAATAGTTTAATATAATTTTTCTAAATTTAATATAGACTAGTAATCAAAAATTCTAAATTTAGATATAAGTACATAATAATATTATGTTAAAAATAAAACTTAGATTATAATTTTTTTTTTTTTAATTCTGTTTAAATTGTTAGTTAAACTTTGTTGAATAACAAATTTTATAAACATTTTCATTAATTTACAAATTCAAAGTATTTATTCAATCAAACATGAACATTTTTTAATATCTGTATATAATTTTTACCGATTTCTTTTAGATGAATGTTTACAAATGAAAAAAGAATAATAAGAAAAATTTAGATATAATTGTTAATAGCAAACTAAACAAAAAATTTTTAATTTCATGTAGAACGCTACAAGCTTCATTCATTTTGTAAATCCTTTCCTCCATATATATATTACGATAATTATAATTAAAAAACATTTATTAAAAAGTGAATATAAATGTTTGATGGTCAATATAATAACCTTTTTTATCATAAGAACAACAGCAAATTTTAAATAAATTTAATTATGTTGTTCACTTGTCTTTTTTTTTATAAAATATTATCTTACAATTGTTTGTATTTCTATAATAGTTTGTCATTTTACATTTATTTATTTAACTATAACCCTTTAAGTTATATTATATTAGACATACTTTTGTATCTATGCTATGTGGATGTGCAGGTATACGAAATTATATTTATTTATTTATATATAATTTTTATATAATCCACTTAGTGTACATTATTGCAATGTTATTATATTTTACTATAAAAATTAATTACAGGTTTTGTTTGAATTATACAAAAAAAAGTTTATTGTGTAAAACAGTAAAAAATTCATTAGAATACCGTGTATATAATAAATAAATATTTTATTTAATCAATAAGTTCATATATTTTTCAAAAAAAAATTGAGATTACTTTAAATTACATTTCAAACATTTCAGTTCAATTAATTTTTCAAATTAATTATTCTCAATTCCTTTTAATGTATTTTATATCAGCATTACTTTCTCAGTCTTGAAAAATGAATTCACACTTCATTTATTCAATTACATGACACGTAAAATATTTAAAAAAATCTTATTTTATATTAATTCAATATATATTGTAATTCAACATAATGAATAATTCCATATTAAAGAATAATTTTTTTTCTTTAACAAGTTTCATTTAATAGAATAGAATTTTTTCAATTTTAAATATTTAAAATGTAGTTTTTTAACTAAATGTATTATAAATTTTTTCATATTTAGATATTTCACAAACTTTCTTTATATAAATTTATATGATAAATTTGGAAATATCTTATGCATCAAACATAAATAAAAGTAAATAATTTTTATCATATAATTTGTATATAAAAAGCTTAATTAATATATTATCTAAACTCATTCTTTCATCATTAATTTATTGATTTTATATATTACTTTCAAAAAACGAAAGACAAAAATACAATTGAAACTGTAATTCCTATTGGAAGTAATTAAAAATATTTACCTATTGCATAAAAACATATAGAAATTAATATTAAATTAGTAAATATAAGAATTCAGAATTATTGTGAAAAACTTCTTGCGTGGTTATTTAATATAGATAAAAAAAAATTGATACGGAGAAAAGATACTTTTTGTTTTTAGTTAAATAAACAAAAAAACATTTTTCTGTTGACGACAACAATGTCTCAATACTTATTTTAGTACTTTCATAGTCGAGATTTTGAACAAGACATTCAAAATCTCAATTACGCCGTATCTTGTTGGATTCAATATTTACATTTAACTATGACATATTGTCAATGTAATTAAAAAATTTGACTCAACAAGCCTAATGACGGTACTGAAAAAAGGACTGAAAAGTTTCTGTCGTCAACACCTAAAAGTCTTTCCAATTATTTTTTACCTTATATTAAAACAAAAAATACCTACTCTTTAAAAAATGGATAAATTTTCTTATTTATATTAAAAAAATATAAAAAGTTTGCAATATTGGCAGTTGATTTATGGAAACTAAATGCAACCTTCTCTGTGTCACTAGGTGCATCAATAAAATTTCTATGAATTATTCTAACAATCATAATCATATCTTTATTGCTTTTTTATTTTTATGATATAATATTGATACTAAAAATTTTTACAACTAGCTTCTTTTTATTTTTAATTATATAAGCAGTCAAACGGCAGTAATTTACAGAAAAACAATGTTTTTTTTAACAAGTTATAATATTTGTTAATAAATATAAATATACTTATTTACGCTCAACTTTTTAGCTTAAATTCTATGGCATATACGATACATAATATAGTATAATACAATACATACGATAGTATAATACAATTTTTGTTATAATACATAATTTATAATTTAACTATTATGATATAATGATTTTTACGTTTTATTGTATACTACATATTAATAATATGTACTTTAAAAGTATAAAAATGGTGTTGATATATTTTTATTTTATATATGATAATTAATATTGGGGAAAATATTTTATGTTGTTTTATAGAAATATATATTATTAAAAAGAATCGAGGTATTTTTTTATTTTATTAGCTTTGTCAATCCTTTATATGCGAAGGAGGCATAGGTTTACTTAACTACAAAGGGTAGAAGATAATACATTTGATTTCATTGATACAATTGTTTTCATCTTCTTAGATAACAATACTTTTTTACATAATATCAGCATTGATGATTTTAAAAGAAAATATAACATTCTTTAAAAAACATTATAATTAACCTGTAGGCCGCGTAGCACGAATAATTGTATCTTTTAATAATTTAATTCTACGAATCGAGGTGTATAAATTATTGCAAAAATAAACGACTTATAGATTGCAATATATTTTTAACAATAATTTAATATAAACATGATAGAATATAATCTGTTTTAGGCTATTTTTTATTTGCTTATAATTTTAAGTATTTGCAAAAACATTAGTTTTGTAATAATTATATTTAATGTATCATAAAAACAAGATTTCTTATTATTTATGATTTTTATATGGTAAGATTTTAAATAATATTTCGTTTAAACATTACTCATTGTTATAATACTAAACATTTAAAATTGAATGTTATTTCAAATTATATTATTATACAAATATAATAAATTTTTTCTTTGTCTGAACTATATTATCAATATTTATTATTTTAATTAATACAAAATATTTTATTGTATTAAGGAATTTTAATAAATATTAATCGTCTTTACTGCGTAAACTTCTTTTTTTTTTTAATCCAATTATGCTTAAATCTTCTGCTCTTGCCGACAAGATTTGCAACATTGTTTTTGATAAATAAATATGTGACACATTCCTAATTGTTTCACGCGTTCACATAACTGCGAATGGTCTTTACAATCTAGCATAATTATTAAAAAAAATAATATTATTTCTTACTTTTAAATATTATAATCGATGTATAATAAAAATTAAAAAACTATTTTTCATTAATTAAGTGAGCGAAAGTTAAAAAAAGAAATAACTTTATTATTATTATATGTAAACAATACACGTATGTATTGAAATAATATATCAATGTACAGTACTTTACCAAGAGATTTAGAACACGGTGGTCCACGACAAGTTTTCATCACTGGTGGTCGAGGAATGTTTCCACAAACATTACCAGCTGGTTTTTTAGTTCCATACCAGACACATTGTAAAATTCGATACTTAATCCCATCTTTTTCGCACGAAGCTGTGCACTGATGAATATGAATAAGTAATTATCTCAAATTGATACCAATTTTAATAAAATATATAACATATTTGGATAAAATTAACAAATATATACCAGATATTAAAATTCTAAAATAATTATTAATTTAAATATAATTTTGATTTTGATTTTATTTACGCCCTATTAGACGCTCTATCGAGCCGTGCTACAAGTTTGATAGATACGCTTTGCGTGAAAAAAATCCTGCCAACTCTAATGATTATAAAAAAAAAAAAAACAGAAAAAATAGAGAAAATTACTCCTCTCCTCATTTTTCAACTTTTCCAAAAATGATCGAATAAATAGCTGAGTCAAAAAAAAAAAAATAAACCTTGATACTTTTACAACATAATATGTATATTTCTTACTTTGAAAAACAGTACTGAACAAGAGTATAAACAATAAAGTATGTTTGCATCTTATGTCTAAATATGTACCTAAATAACGAAAATTTATTTATGAAAAAAAGTTTTTTTGCGACAAACAGAAAAACCCATGTATACAAAAAATAAATAATTAAATACAAAAAATAGTTATTGGTAAGAAGATAAGATTTATGCTAGAAACAAGAGTATTTTCTATTGTTATTAATCAATTATATTAAAGATAATTTAATAAAAAGTATTGTATACTTCAATATCACAGCGCATTGCTTTGTTTTTTAAGCATGTTAGGTTAAGTCGATTGTGATCAGCGATGATGCGTGTTTATTATCAGGTCAGGTTCCATTTCAATTTTGTACTTTTTGGCCTATTATTGATACAAAATGATAGTGTGATAGGTGTAAAGCTCACAAACACTGTTAGATAGGCATCGTATTAGGAAATGTCTTTATGATATATCTTTAGAACATATCTAATTTGTTATGATGAATTTTCCATAGCTTATTCTACTTATACGTAAAAGTATACATACAATGGTAAAAGTATATACATGTAATACCTTATATATTATGGTTATGACTTGATAGCGAAGATTTTGGTTTATATCAATGATTTTATTTTTCCTAGCGAGTAGAGACTATATTGAACCCATCGCGATTGTGATGGCATTGGCATGGGTTCCCTCTGATATACTTATATCAATGTACCTACCAAGATATTTGAAACTAACGATTCCTTTTATGCTATGATAATCGACTTTTATTATAGGAGGCATCTTGAAATGAAGATAACTCATAGTTATTGGTATTGTATAATTATATGATACATGGCTTGGCTTACTCAAGAGATATCAATGAATAATTTAGTCTATAAATTCCTGGCTTTTTCCTAGTTATCACCCGGTGTTAGTTACCAACAGAACCACACAGTCATCTATTTTTTATTTTTGAAAGCGTTACATATGGTACAAATAAATGATAATCCATCTGCAGGAAAATAGCATGAATAGGACTTATTGTACATGAAAGGAAATTATTGTATGTATGGAAATTTATTCCATATGCATAAATTTTATTCGTGAAAGGAATATTCCATTTAAGATAGCGTTTTATTAAAGGTACAATTAAATGAAACTTCTCATATGACATATAATCTTTTTATATTTTATGTATATTAAACTACATATTTACTACATACTTACTTCTGACCATTCACTTACTCTCCACACACCTTTGCAAATATCATTATAACATTCTTGTCTTTGAGGTGGTTTGATTGTTTCATCACACTTGCGGGGATCTATATTAGTTGAATTTTTTATCCTATTTTCTGATTCTTCTGTTAAACGACAGCTTATTTCTCTTCTTTGCATAGCTACCAGAAATCAGTAAATTTTTATAAATTAATCAAATACAATTTTTTATATTTGTATTAAAATTTATGTAATATATTTGTAATTTTCTTATTTATTTTTACATCTTTTTTTAATTTCATTTTATAAAATTATATTAGAATTCGTACTTCAAAATATTTGCTATTGTAATTATAAATAATTGGAAGATATATTATTTTTTTAGTATCAATATATTCTATCTAATTATAAATATTATATATAATTAAAGAAAATTTTTTAACTAGTTATAAAATTTGTATAAAGACGTAGAAATTGCTGTATCTTTATATAAGATATCATCTTTTAGAAAATTTATGAATATTTCGATGCATAAATAATAATAAATATGTATATACATTAAAAATATATCTATAAAAAACATATAATACCTAAAGCTAGTTTAAATAAGAAAACAAGATTCACTCTACTGAAAAAAAATAGTATTTAAAATGATGTTCCTGTTAACATTGAAGTATAATATTTTTTAAATAATTTTTTTTTTAAGTATTTGAGAAATTTACATAATCTTTGTATAAGTATTCGAAAATAAACGTATGCTCATGGATTCTATATATTAATTCTATGGAGTGATTTTATTATCCCTTTCTATACGGTTTCCAAAATGCTTCTTACAATTATAAACATATCTAAAATATTTATGTAATTCTTGATTTCTGTTTTATTTTTAAATTATAGATAAAAATTATAATTTTTAAAAGTTTTAATAAATTTGAAATGTTTTGTACAAAGATAGAGAATCATAATAGTTACACTTGAAGTATAAATGTCTAGATTACTCCATTAAGCCTGAACATTGTCAGTTGGAATAAAAACTATAACCTAAGTAAAACTAATTAACAGAATAAAACTTAATTTAGTAAACCAAATTAAATTAACAAATGAAAAAATTCCTTATGTGGTCAGAAAAAATAAAATCATTGTCTATATTTTTTGTCTGTGAAAAAACTAAATACATTACAATTTCCTTCTAAACATTTGTACTAAAAACATTGTAATATAAATACGAATATTAAAATTTAATTCATCAAATGCAATATTCTTGACTTTCAAATCAATTTTTTGTAATTCTCATATTTTGATTTAAAAAAACTTTCTTTGAAATATCATCTACTCTAAAAAAAGATACCTCTTAATTATTTGTGATGAATTATGTTGATTACGAATTATATATTTTATTATCGATCTATTTAATAATATAATTTATCATGAATCTTACCTATCACTATGTAGACCAAATAATAGAGAACTTTTTTTTCATAGCTTAAAAAGTGCTTTATTGCTTGATCTAATAAAAGAACAACTATTTTTACTAAAAATATAGAATATTTAAGATTATTATAAAGTAGTTGTAGCGGAATATTTTTTTAAGTAAATAAAAATATTTAATTATTATATTTTGACAATGACTATTTTATTTTGATTTAATATTATTTTTTAATCTGACTTATAATTTATATAATTATTGACAGGTTGAATAAAATTACCTGTCTTCCAGTCGAAGCAACGAGAAGTTTCACAATGCGTCCAGGGGCCGCTATGCCACTGAGGGCACTTACCGATACCGCATACTCGAACTTTTTGGGGCATAGGGTAATTTGCATTTTCGCATAACGATGCACCTATTATCGTTCTATGTGTTAATTTTGTAGTGTTGATTTCACCTTTAGTTTCATTAAACTGAACTGTACATTGCGCCCCGCGCATCTAAAATTTTATTAAATTATTGAAATTAACTTACATGGAAATTTCATTAAATTTCATTCAACATTCATCATTATAATCTTTTCTAAATATGTTAACAAAGTAATGATAAATAAAAAAAATTCTAACAATAAAACAATTTACCATGAAATTTACAAATAAAATACAATAGTTATATTTTATATTATTATTACCTGAAATCCTCCGTCTCCACAAGTTTGTGAACATTTAGACCAATCCGTTGTAATCCATTCGAATTTAAAATTATTTTTACCTTGAATAATTTTAGTCATTAAGTATTCATTAAATTTTTTGAATTTTTTAAAAAGATCTTGTTTTTAAATTAATAAAATAATTAATATTCATTAAGTACCAAATTTTAATGCAAAATATCTTACAAAAAAAAAAAATTAAAAAAAAATTCTGTTTTTATATTACATACCGCTATGAAATATTTTAATAGAGTCGAAGACTGGTTGATAACTTATATCTTCACTAAGTAGTACGAAAGGTGTTATATTTTTATTTTGAATATCCAAAATCTTCATGGTTTTCTCCATTTCTTTGTGCACATTAATATTTTTTGAATCTAATTGTTGATTTTTATCATCTTCATTTTCCTCTATTATTGAAGTTACTTTATTATTTACTGTCGTTGTTATTGTTATATTTGATATCATCGATTTATTGCTTATCATTTCGATTGAAGTTTCATTTATCAACACATCGGAAATCGTAGAAATTTCTTTTTCATCTGACCAAAAGTTAGTAAAATCTGTTAAATTTCTCAAGCTAACGTAAGTTGGTGAATCTGAAATTGAAGAATTTTGATTCTGAATGGAAGAGGCATCGATGAGTTCATCATTTGTAGTATCAGATAATAAAGACATAAAGTTCATTTGAATGTTTTTATTCAATTTTTTAATCAAATAAAATTTATTATGAATTTTTTCTTCATTGTAAGAATCTTTTTCATTTTTATTAAAAGTGACTTCGGTGCTACTTTGATAGTTCCCATTAGCTGCTGGTGGCGTATCTAAGTTAAGTGTAATATCAGTAGGTATATGTTGTCTCGATTTATCATGATTTTTGTTCGATAAAATTATATCTTGTGTTTCTAAAGATTTGTTATTATTACTAAAGAATCGTTCTTCTTGTGGACCAAGAATATTATCTGGAAAATCTTTGTTACTATTCAAAAATATGTCATGTTCTTCGCGTGCTGAATGAAATTTTTTCAAATTCTGATGATTATTGTTATATAAAGGAAAAACTTCAGTTGTACTTATTTTATTCTGATCATTAATTCCAGCATAAGATATAAAATTTGCATACTTAAAATTCGAAGATACAGTATCACGATGCGGCCAATAACTCTAAAAATTATGTATTTATTATATTGAATATGTATAATATATTATATAAAAATTTAGAAACATAAAATAAAATATAATAGTTTTACAATAAAAAAAATTTTTAATTGTAATTAAAACAACTTAATAAATTATATTTAAAAATCAATATTAATTTATTTCACTAAAAAAAAAATCAACATTTGTTCATTACTTTCATCGATTTCAACCGATATAAAATTACTAGTTTAGTTAATTCTAATGATTTTAGATATTCATCCAGTGTTTGTTTTCAGTTTTAAGCAAAATCCAAGAATTTAACATTGAAAAAATATCATTCATGTTAATAATTATATGAAATCGAAAGAATATGAATTTTTACATATGTGACTTGGTATACTTTCGGTAAGCTCGGTGAGTAGTCTGTATACCTTAACAGAAAATTTCTTTTTAAATTCATTAATTATAAACATTACTATAACATTAATTATAGTAAATTGACTTCTAGAAAATAATACGTATTCGTTTCATAATTATTAACAATGAAACTATCAATTACATTAATTAAACAAAAATAACAATGTAAAATTATTTTATGAATGTGTATTTTATCATAATAATTATTAAAAAAAGTAAAGTAAAGATAATTTTATTCTTTATAAAACTGCTTAATAAAAATATATATATATATAAAATTAATATTAAAATAGAATATGAGAGAAAAAAATGAATAAAATTAACAAATGCTTTCTGACCTTAATAGTTGTGAAAATATGGCTGAGATGAGGCATCAACGTGGCACTTCCTGAAGAAGCTGTTGATCTTATCGGCTAATATAGTATTTCAATTCCATTGAATGTATTAAAGTTTAACGCATAGTAGTAAAATTTTAATAAAAGAAAACAATTTATATTAATTTGTAAATTTCTTTATATATATTTATCGAATATAAACAATGATGAAAAGAATATAAAGAGATAAAAATAAAATTCTATAATAATATTTAAATAAAATAAATTTACCTGATATAGTGGCGTAACAGAATAATCATATTTTTTAGTAGATTCGGTAGAAAATTGACTTTTTTTGTGCTTTTTCCTACGAAGTTTTTCTGTTGTATTAACTGATTTTTTACTTTCATGTTGATTATTTCTATTATTTTCTCCAGATACACTATATAATGGTTCTGAAAAAAAAACAATTTCTTTTATTTATAGATATTATTTATTTGAAAAGTGATTTTATATATAAATTAATTTATTTAACCTTTAATTTATTTAAGAAAATCTTTTTCAATTCAGAAGTAATATATAATACATTATGTAACTTTTATATTTATATATTTATATATGCAAATAACTTATTATATTATAAAAATATATAATTTTTAAGTATAAAGTAGAAAATATACTACTACTATTTATCTAATCTTAAATTGTATTGGGTTACATTATTAAAAGCTGCTATTTGAAGCAACATTGAATATAATATAAAAGTGTATATAGAAAAAATTTGTACTATGCAATCTGATATCTTATCGTTCAATAAAAAGATATTGTTAATTTTTATAAAAGTACGTATACTAATATTTATTAATATATATAGAAAATACCTTATTTTATAAATTTGAAAATTTATTTATTATATTTTATTATATTTTTATAATAATTAATTTATTTATATATACCATAAAACAAAGAAGAGAATAGAAAAACATATGCGAGAATAAAAACAAGAATTAAGGAAGAAAGAGGAAGCAGAACTAAAACAACTGAAAAATGAAGGACAAGTATGGAGCTATATAAAGAAGAGAAAGAAAAAGAAAGACAATACAAGATAACAACATACGAAAAGAAAAATGCAGAGAACACTTCATTAAACTACTGAATGGGAGTAATGAAAATAAAGGAAAAAACAATACAAAGAAAAGAGAGGAAACCAGGACGATAAACATAGAAGACAAAGAGGTATGGACGATATGGAAAAGGTTAAAAAAGAAAAAAGCTGCAGGGATAGATGGGATCCCAAACGAAATGTGGATGTACGGAGGAGAGGAAATTAAAGATAGGCTGAGGGAAATCATAAGAAAGATCTGGGAGCAAGGAGAGATTCCAAAAGAATGGAGGACAGCAATAATAACTTTGATTTACAAAAAAGGAGATCCGAACAACCCAGAGAACTATAGAGGTTTGTCAATGCTGTCAACGGTCTACAAAATCTATGCAGGAGTTCTAAAGAACAGACTGGAAAAAGAGACAGAGGAAAAAAGGTACTATCGGAAGGACAAGCGGGATTTAGGAAAGGCAGACGGACCATGGACAATACATACATATTAGATTGGATAATTATAAAAACACTAAGTGAAAAGAAGAAATTGTACATATTGTTCATGGACCTGAAAGCAGCATTCGACACGCTCAACATAGGCAAGCTATGTCAGATAATAGAAGAGAAAGGATACAGTGAAGAGGTAAAACACAGAATAAAAGGAATATATAAGGACGAAACAAGGATGAACAGAGAAGTTTTGGACAAACAATGGGCTAAGACAAGGCTGTAGTCTGAGCCCGATTTTGTTCAACATATACATAGCAGGAATAGAAGACGCTATGAAGGAAAGAAACATAGGTGGGACAAGAGTACAGAATAGAAGGGTATGGACGTTGGCGTATGCTGACGACCTAGCACTAATAAGCAAATGCAGAGAAGCGATGCAGGACATGATAGAGACGTTGAAGAAATTTTTGAGAGAAAGAGAGATGACATTAAATGCTGAAAAAACGAAACTCATGATTGTGAAAAAGGGTAAGAAGAAGGAGGCAGAGAAATGGAGCTGGAAAGACAAACGAATAAAGATAATGACGAGTTTCAACTACCTCGTATTTATATTCAGAAGTGACGGGACGTAGGACAGTCATATTAGAGAATAGATACACAAGGGCAGAGTGGTTGCGAAAAAAACATAGAGCTTAGCAGAGAGACGCTGCGCCGGGGACTTTAAACTCAGAAAAATGTTGTTTAATTACCTGGTTAGAAGCGTAATGGAGTACGGAGTAGAGATATGGGGAAAGAATGAAGTAACAGAAATGGAAAGAATAAAAATAGATTATTACAGATGGACCTTGTCACTCGACTTCTATACTCCAAGATACCTGGTATACGAGGAGATGGACGAAAATAGGATGGATACGGAATGGAAAATCATGACACTGAAATTCGAGAATAAGATAGAGCAGATGGACGAGGAGAGACTAATAAAGAAATGTTTAGAAGAAAACAGAGAGAAGAAAGAGGAAAGGGACATGAACCAGACGGACAAATGAATTAATAAACTGGGGTTGAGCAAAGTACAAACCGAGATATGGAAAGCAGAGGGAAGAGAAATATACAGCAAACTGAGGAGAAGAAACAAGGACATACAAAAACAAGACAGGACTAGCAGAATGACAGTATCAAATTACAATAGGACATACATAGACATCAGAGAAATGGGACTGCTGAGATATCTCAGGAAAACTGGAAACGCAAAAGACATAAAAATAATCGCTAGGGTAAGATGTGGTAATGTAACCACCAGCAATAGATATTGGTTAAAGACAAAAGAAAGGAGATGCCTAGTTTGCAGGGTGAGAAACGGAGATCGGGAACATTGGGTAATGAAATGCGAGAATACATTAGACATTTTTGAGGACTTCAGGAAAAGTACTAAAGAAACAGACATGGACTATGACATAAAAACAAGAATCAGCGTCAAAACAGAAAGAAGGGCAATAATTAAAGCGATAAAAGAGGTGGAAAAAAGAAAAAGAAAAAAAGAGTAGGAAAACGAAAAAACAGAGGGAAAGAAACAATAATTAAAGAAGAAAGAGACAAAGAAGCACAAAAGAATGAATGGCCACAACAACAACAATAAGGAACAGAAAAGTGTACATAAGAGTGAAAGACACAAATAAACAGTGAATAAATGCAGACATGTAATATATATATAAGTAAAATAGAAAATAATTTGTAAATATTGTACAAATATGTAAAAAAGGAACCCGTCCCCGAGCCAAATGGCTGGGGCGAATGTAATAAATAATAATAATTTATTTACATATACTAAAAATTAATAATTAAAAAGATTATAATTAGTTTTAAATCGGTAGAATAATTCATAAATAATAGTGTGTATTACAATTTATATTTAAAGGGTGTAGAATTTTTTATTAATTTCTCTATAAAAAATCTAGAAAATTTTTAAAGTTAAAGGAATAATATTTAGTGCTATATACTAATCTCTAGAATATTTTTTGTTAACGTAATTTGCTAACATTTAAATAATATACTAATTATACCAATAAGTTGAAAAAGAACGAAATAAATAATGAATATATAAAAGAAAATTAGAATGAGTAATAATGGATGTAAGAGATACACAATTGTTAGTCATAATTTCAAAAGAACATGACTAAGAGGCAGGTAATTTCCTAAATTACGAGAATATCGGTGGGAGTAGTTCTTCTTTTATAAGTAATATAGTTACTTTAATTTGTCCATTTAATCATTAAGAAGCAGTGAAAGCTAATTTATATAAATAATTTAATACATAATTTAAGTTATATATAATTTATTTGATAATTTAATATTATTTGATAATTAATTTGGCAAAACTTAAAGTAAGAGTAATAAATGCTTGTACATAAATGAAACTATATTAATAATATATTTCAAATTAAATTACAAATATTATAGGCAGATAGATCAAGAATTTAATTGTTATTATTAATTGTCGTGTTAAATATTTTTAGTTTGTGTTTACAAAATGTGTAGATAATTTAAATATTATTTTTAAGTATTTATAGAAACAAAAAAAGTTAAATAAGCGTTTTTGCACTAGTTTAAATTTTTTGAAAATTTAGTATTTTATTTTACCCTAATATTATTAGAATAAATTTTTTTATATGAATTATTTTTAGATTTAATTCAGATATCTATTATAAGCCTTACTTAGAGGACGATTTTTATTACATAAACAAAAAATGTTTCATTTTGTTTAATTCGTTTACCAGAATTAAATGGCGCAGAAATAAGATGAGCACCTTGAGTCTGATGTACATTTCTTGATCGTAAAACTTCATCAGTACTCATTAGATTACGAGACTTTGGTCTTACAGTAAGATGGATTATAGCATTCATTTGTCCAGCTAAAAATTTATAAATAAAAAAATTAAAAAATTTTTGTGATAACTGTAGATATTGAATAATGAATTCAATAATTTCATACATATGTTTATATTATTAATAATAAAATATACTAATTATTTTTATATATAATACAATGGTATATACTGTACTTTTCTGTGTGCATCTTTTATTTTAAACATTACCATTTTGCATATAATTTGATGTAAAGTCTAAACTATTTTACTTCAATTAATTTTTAATAAATAAATTAAGTCAGAATTTGATGTAATAATGCAATTTTGAAATGGTAAAATAAATATATTTCGGATAAAATAATTTATGTAAAATATTGTATTTAATTTATCTTAATATATAATCATTAATTATCTTACCCCAACAGGAATATATACCACTGTCAGAGAAATCAATTTCTATAATTTTTAAAGCTCCTTTTTTATTAATTTTATACTTTCGTGACTTCCTTAATTCTTCATCATTTTTTTTCCAAATTATATTAGCTCTGAAAATGAAAAAGATACATTAATTTTAAATATTTTGAAATATTGCAATAATTTTATATTTCATTAAATCGTAAAATTATGAATTTTCAATTTATAATAGAATGTATTTTCATAAATTAAATGAAAAAATGATAGTTATGAATTATTTTAGTTATTTATTACAAAAAAATTATAATAAAAGAATAAAAATTGTATTTATAAATATTATTTTCAACTTTATAAATCAAGAAAATAATAAGTAGCATATAATAATCGAGTAAAAATTCTTAATTTCGAATTACAATAATTAGCTTCCTTCATAGTTTTTTAATATATATACAAATAATATTTGATCCTTTTTCCAAGAAGATGATGCTTTCTATTTATACAGTAAAATAGAAATTAAATAAAAAGACTTCTCTATCAGTTGACAACGTTTAGGAAGCTAATTATGTACCCTTTAAGACCTCATCAGACCTTTATTAAAATAATAAACTTTTACCAACAAACTTGGACAACAGCTATAATAAAATTAACATATGATCATTCAAAATTGTATTTGACATAAAAAAGGTCTTTCTGTTTAATTTTCGTCTTAATCTATAAATAAAAAGCATCTTCATCCTGAAATAATACTCAACTTTTATATATATATAAAAAAAATTCTTAAATTTTAAAAAATTAATAAGTCATTTATTTTTAAATAATAAACTGATATTAGCAAAAAATTGATAATTATTTGCATAATATTTTAATTAAAAAAAATAATAAAACAATTATTTGACATTAATTTATTTAGAACCAACTGTCTTAAGAATTTTAAAATACTATATAAACCCATGGTTGTATTATTTAATTTTTTAACTGTAATTATTAACAACCTTTACGTTATTTCTTAAATTAATTTGTATATAATTTATGAATACAATATTAAATGCATCAAATATTTAATTGAAAAATCGTACTTATCAAATTTTTTAACTGGACAACGAATTTTGATGACGGATGTTCCTTGAAAAATTGTTGCTTGTCCACCAATGTCAAGATTCACCTTATTTTCGGATTTATTTTGGATATAAGTTATATTTTTCGTAGTAATAATCGGTTGAATGTTAGTATTTATCTGATTACAAGGTCGAGTATTACATTCCTTTAATGAACGAGGTTTTGGGGAAGGGCAATCGTTTTCAGTACGAGATTGTTTACGTCCTTGAGCCATTACTTGCTCACATGAAATTTTGCGTTTCTTTATACCCCCGCCGCATGTCTTCGAACACTAGAATTTTTGTAAATTTTTTGAAAATTGTAGGTGGTACAATATATATATATATATATTACATATACATAATTATTAATATACGCAGTATAACTAGATTATTTTAAAATTAAGTTTTTATCAATAATATTAGCTTAATTAAATTGAACACATTAGTAACATTTATGTATAGTTAAGTAACCTCTGATCAACAAATTTTGATTTAGTTTTAATTATTTATATGAGAAGTAAAATGATTCAAACTTTGAATGACGACAGTAGTTAGGATTCAGCTGTCTTGTAAAGCTTATATAAATATTAAAATCTTTTCTTTGATTATTATATTATATAAAGCGAAATAACCTTCTTCAGCTTATGAAAATTTCAATGTATCTTAGATATGCACAAAAATTTGTAATAATTATTGAATTACTTGTTTAAATAAATTCTTCTTATTTCTTAAATTAAAATTTGTCTTACAGAAATAAAGTAGGATAAATATTTATGTATCTACTCAATTTTTATATGGATTCTAGATTACGTACATGTATAAAAATATGCAAAATATATATTTATGTTAAGATAGTTAAGATATCTTAAAGTTAGTTTTATATTATTAATTTTACTGCAAAAATGTTTGATTAAATATTAACACAAAAAGGGAACCATAATTTATATACTACTATTAAAAAAAAAAAAAAAAACTACAAAAAAAAATCATGCAGAAAATAATACTTATATATTCTAAAACAAATATATAAAATTGTTTCACTATTGAATATTGATATTGAACGATAAGGCTCCTTCGAATTTTTTTTATTTGTAAAAAAATATTTGATTAATAATGTTTTTAGTGATCTTACCTTGCTCCATTCATCGATGTGCCATTCCACTGGACAATCCCATACATTACAATATTGTCTATCAACTGGAGAAGGTTGTGGACACATATGATTTGGTACAGCTACTGTATTTCCAGTGCCACGTGTGACTTCATGAATACAATTGACCTCTCGCGTTTGAATTCCAAGACCACAAGGACTCATGCATGTTGAAAACTCACTCATATTCCATCTAGGAGTAAAGGTTTACATATATATTTTTTACACTTAAAAAATTGTAATAAAACATTTTATAACTCGGTACTTAATTTTTTATCATATATTATATTTGGTTAATTGTTGTTATAATAATTTAATTTCAACTTTTAATAATTAATTAAAGGTGCACCCTCCCATTCCGGACATCTTAGATCGCTTCATCCGATTATGTATCCCCGTCGAGGAGCCGGAGTAAGGTCGATTTAGAGACGTGTACCTTATAAGAACTGCAAAATCGAAAAGAGCACGAGAAAACTCATTTATGAACTTGAAAGAGCAATGAATGAATAGATCTGAAGTTTATTTTAACACTATTTATTTACAATAATTAAATAATTTCCACGTGCAACTCACTCGTTACGGGGTCCGCTTAATTTACAGTAATCAGAATTTAAAACTACTTATAAGTTATTATTCTAATTATATTAGATTTTTCTAGATTTACGCAATAACAATTTTTCGCTTATTAGTGGTATACTCTTTTTTTAAGATGCTTACTAATGTACTAAACCTGGGAATTATCTTAACAGCTAAGCCACGGATAGATGTGTGTTCCTCACCCTTTAAGTATCACTAACTGTTCAACATCGGTCATTCCATTGGGTAAAATCATAACTCGAGATCGGAAATTCAACGATATTATTGTACGAGTATGCTGCAAAGATTGAAAGAAGCTTCATAGGAAAGTAAAAAAAAAAATCGACAGTATAATTAAGAGTGAGTTCTAGTACTTTGGAACAAAGAGCACACTCCCTTTCCATGGAAAGTGGCATGTGCCAATAAAAAACTTCTTTGCTTTGAATTTACTATATCTGTTACTGTACATTACGTTATAATATATATATATATATATATATATGTGTGTATATATTTGATTGAATTTTTAATGTGATGATCGATGATTCTATTTGATGCATCAATAGAATAGGATCAGATGATTTTTATAAGTATTTGTTCGATTAGAAGAGTCCGATCAAACTGGGTAGGGTAAGTTAGTTAAAAATGATATTTTGATAACTTTATTCTACATAAACCGAAAATAGTTGTAGAAAAATACTGCAATTTGTAAAGTTATTTTTCAATGAGCACTTCTTAGTTATGTCGAGAAAAGCCGATTTGTTTTTTCAAATCTATATAAATCAAATCTATCCAAGACTATAGGAGAGATTTGCACTTACTGTTGCTACGCCGTTGGCTGAATCTCTTGTTCTCCTACCGAAATTAGTAGTTAACACCAAAGAATGTCAACATCAGAGAAAATTATTATATTTATAAAATAAAATATTTTTATACCGCTTCTTTACAAATTAACAATTATAGTTGTATAAAAATTGTATACTAGTTTATTTCTTTCTCTCGGAAGAGTAAAATAAAGATGCATTGTAATATGTAGGTGTATAAATATATATAATATAATATTTAGAAAATATTCTTTGGTTGCATTATTAGAATACATTTATTTGATAATAAAAAGAACAATTTTTTATTGTTCAGCATTTAATATAAAATTTTGAAATATATTCAATAAAAAAATTTACCTGGGGGGACATGGGTGATCGTTGCAAACTCTTATTCTAGATTCTGGTTTTGTCTCCGCTGTACACAATAGAGGCATTACTGTTTTTCCTGTATCGTCTCTAACGCAAGTAATTATTAGATCTTGAACACCTATAATACCAAAAATATTAATAAAAAATAAAATAACTAAAATAACTAAAATGAAATTAGCATTCAGTCAATGTAGTAATATAATAGTAATGTAGTAATAAATAAAAAATTTATTGATTGTGATAATACGATTTATTTTATCAAAAATCTTAGTTGTTTTATCTAAAATTGGATAGTCCAAGGAAAGTAAAAATATATGTTTAAAATTTTTGGTACAAATAAGAAAGTATTTTTACATTTTATATTAGTAAAAAGTTAATTCAATGTTATTTATTCATCTTTTTTAAATAAAAAAATCAAACAGATGCATTAAAATTATTAATCTTTAAAAATACCTATTAATATTTTAGAACTAGATATTTGTCTGATTTTTAGATATTAAAAAAATATTCAAAATATTTTATTTCTTTAAAATTTTCACTACAACTATTCATCCAATTATTAAAAGTATATTTACGCGCAAACTTTGTAAATGTACTATATTTAATATATTTAACTTTGTATCTAATTTTAGCCAACCTCGTTACAACTTTTTCAACAGTTTTAACAGCGAGAGTATCCATCTGAACTTTCTGAATTTGTACAAAGATTTTGAGTAATCATGTGAGCTATGCATATGCACTCTCTAACTTTATCATAATTATAAATTACCATTTGAAAACTATGTTTAGTTTTTATCAATTGAAATTCCTAAATTTCTTTAATTCTTAATTTTTACGAAATTAACTACATAATTCCTTGCTTTTATTCTGTTTTTTATCATGAATGAATAAATCTAATAGTACTTTATAACTATACATGGTGTGCCCAGAAAGTAATACCAATTTCTTATTTTTGTAATTTAAAGCGAAGCGTATTTTTAAATCTTATAATACGGCACGATGAAGCGACTATTGGAGCAGGTTTACACGTTAAAAATGGTTAAAATACCGTATAAACTTTTAAATATTAAAAAAGTCTTTATGAATAAAATTGAATAAATAATAATTGGAATGAAAAAAAGAAGAACCAATAGAAAAAATCTCTCCGACGCATCTTCTAACCTCTCCGAAGTTACTAAAATAAATAGTGGTTTAAAAAATAAAAACTATACCTCCTAAACACGTAGCACTACAGTCAGTGTAACCAAGTTCCTTCCATGAATATGTTGTTTTAACAGTACTTCCAGGAGCTACTTTAACAAGATTTTCATAGCCACCCCCAGTATTTGCTCCGTTCGAGGCAGCAACCAAAGATGATTCAAAGGAAGTTGTTAGACTGGATTCAGCATAACCACTGTCTCTTACTGCATCAACCTTGTATTCAAAGGTATTTTCAGTGATATTACATGGTTGCATTATACATTTTTCTGTTTGTATAGGCAAGGTACCGAAGCAATGATCATTTGGTAGATTAGCTATGCCACGGACAAAGTCAAGGAATATTTTACAATGCACCTCTCGGTGCCGTATGCCTTCACCACAAGTCACACTACACATAGACCATTCATCTGGTATAAATCTGATAAAAAAATTAATATAAATTATCATTATTTTACGGATTAATTAATAAATTAAGTAAAATTTTCAACAAATTCAAATGTTTGTTCATTATTATTTATTTTTAACGCTTATAAAAATCTTATTTGGTATATCCTAGATATCAAATTTAAATTTTTCTATTTTTTATGTATTAAACAATAAAGTAAGAATTTTGAATTTTAATCCAAGTTATAGAATAAAATATAATGGAATCAGAAAAAAGAAT
Source organism: Eupristina koningsbergeri (assembly GCA_018907245.1). Lineage (NCBI taxonomy): Eukaryota > Metazoa > Arthropoda > Insecta > Hymenoptera > Agaonidae > Eupristina > Eupristina koningsbergeri. The sequence goes on along the minus strand of JACCHV010000029.1, from coordinate 1,954,479 downwards.
GTTTTATACAAAATTTTATAATATGTTTACATATTGTAAATCATAATACTTACGTTGGTTGTGAAGGCACAGATTGATCTATAAGCTTTTCAGGTACAGGATATAGTGGATACGAACGGACTAATGACTTTGTAAGTTCAACTAAAATTTAAAATTTTCATTTTTTAATTACTTACCAATTGTTTGACATATTTTATGAAAAAATTGAAATTTAAGTGTATAAATGTATATTTTGTAAGAATTACAAACTGTAAATTTGAATGTTTTTATGAAATATATAAGTAAAAATATAAGTGACAAAATATTATTATTTAATGTTAAAGATATAGCAGATTAATTATAAGTAATTTATAAAATAAAAATGAACTTACAATTAGAACAATCGCTTTTGATTCTTGTTTTACATTTCTGTTCAGTTCGTGGTTTTTCTAATAAATTACAATCAGTGGAAAGTTCCCCATCACCATTTCGACATTCAACACTTCGTCTTTTTAATCCAGAGCCACACGTTAATGAACACTGCAAAGTATATAAAATATAAAGTAAAAAGTAATTTTATACATGGTTCATCCACGGAGTATCGAGTTTTTTTTCATTTTGCTCCTATTCGTCGTAGAAATTTGGGAGGGGTCTTAAAATGTCGATAAATTCTTTCCGCATTTGTACCTTTTTTTTGTTTTTCGATAATTAGGTGCGGCAGGATTTTACTTCGCACGAAGGGTGTTTTTCACATTTTTGACACGGCGCGCTGAAGCGATTAGTGGAAAATCACTACGTGAGAATGTTTTGATCAAAGAATAAAAAAAAAAAAATTCTTACCTTTCTTTTTTGAAAGATGATTTATTGATGGACTTATAAACAGTGTGAAATAAAAATTTTAAATTCTTCAAAATAATTTCCTCCTGTATCAATACATTTTTGAAGGCGTGTTTTTCAAATTTCAAATGCATTTCAAACTCTTCAGCTTTGATGTTTTTCAAAAATTTCGATATTTATAAATTTTTTTGCACTATATTGTGCATCATAGATCGCATTAAATTATGTTTTTTTGCAATTGCTTAATCTGTTAATCGACAGTCCAAATTTTAAATTTCTAACACGCGCCGGTTGTTTTTAGCCATTCGAAAGCTTATGGACGCCCAGTTCGAGGCTCATCCATGATTCTTTCACAGCCCTCTTTAAAAGATCTGTGCTATTTTCCACATTGCGATTTTGACATGCAATTATGTCCATACACTTCTAACAACATTTTATACGTTTCCACACTGTTTTTTTTAATTGGAAATAAAACTTTATTGCGCAACGCTGTTCGAGTAGTCGCTCCATCGCGCCGTGTCAAAAAAACTGAAAAACACCGTTCGCGCGAAGTAAAATTCTGCCGCACCTTATTATCGAAAATACAAAACAAAAAAAGGGACAAATGCGGAAAGAGTTTTTCGACATTTTAAGACGCTTCCAAAATTTCTACGACGAATAGGAGCAAAATCAAAAAAAAAACTCGATACTTCGTGGATGAACCATGTATATTATATCTGTAAATAAATTCCTTTTGTGCATTTTCTTATATCTATTACATTATACCAATAATACTAAGAGAGTAATTTATGATATCCATAGTTAATGTGTTTAATTCTCAGTACTATTATATAGAAAATTGACGTAGTTAAAAGAATTTATATGACTTATTCAAGATTATATTAAAAGTGATTTTTTTTTATTATTAATAATAGACAAATGTTATCAAAAGTAATAATATAATAGTTTATTTTTAAATATTATCTTCAGTTTAATTTTATATAAATAATATTATTTTATTTACATAAATACATTTTTATTTTATACTATTAAAATTTAAGTTACGAAACACTTAAAGATTTAAAATGATTTCTAATATTGATATTTAAATTTTTAAGATTTTTTTAATAATTTTACTAAAAAAACGAATACAAAATATTATAGCATTTGATGTTAAGATATTAGTTGTTAATTATTATTTATTTTTATTATGTTTATTATTATTAATAGTATTAATAGAATAAAAATGCATAAGTATGGATATCCATTTATTTTTATAGATTTCAAGAAACATTTATTATCAAATTAAAAATTAAGTTTCGATTCAGATATTTTGAGTTTTTTTTTTTAACAATAAGAAAATAATTTATTAATTTAATCAATAACTGTTTTGCTTCATGATATATTTATAATTTATATAGTAATCATAAACAAACAGAAAACTTCATTGTGTCAATAAAGAATAAGAAGTGTCAATATCCGATCACAACTACATAATGTTGTGAATAAAGAGAAAATAGAAACCTAAGGAATTAATTAGAAAAACTGATCAAATTATTGAAAGGAACTGTATGCTAAGCTTAGAAAATTTCCCTTTTCCTTGGAAATTATGTACACTATTGAGTACAGAACTGGAACTTTGAACTTTCTTATTATGGAAACGTTTGAACAGAACTGTACTGTTACACTAAAGGGCTTAACGAAAGGAGCTGTATGATGAAACTCTGAACTTGAACTTCAAAGAAAGAAAACTTATAATTGTTTATAATTTAAACTTTACAATTTGTTCTATTGGGTAAAAAAAGGAGAGACAGAGTTGAGAATAGAAAGGCCCATAATAAGTACAAAATGGCTATGGAAGAAGCGAAGGAAAGGTGGTGGAAGCTGATCCATGAAAACATGCGAGAGTCTTCTGATTCTATAAGATTCTGATACATATTACACAACACTATCACAAATGATGTAGATATAATTTGCAACAAAAGTGAAGAATGGACCAGAAGTTGTGATAAAATACTCAGTGCACTTGTTTTAGCTTACTTTCATGACTTTTAAACAGGAGTGAAAACAGTTAGTCTCATGTATAGAAATACTAAATAGAATTAGAGACTGGCTAAACTGATTATTAATCCGTCGAAGATTCATTAGTTGGTAGCTTTAAGCCCTTAAAATATGCAATACTTCATGGAATTTTTCCGGCACTATTACAAAATGAAGGTAGAATTCCGTTATTGACCGTCGTGTTGTACGCATCGCACATACAAGGTATAGATAAAGTTACGAAAAATACAAAGTGAAATAACATACAGAAAAGAAAAAATTTTGATAGAGTAGCAGAAGAAAGTATCAGAGGCAAGTGAAAGGTGGAAAAAGAGTGCGAGAAGAAGGTGAAAGGTGAAAGTGCAGTGAAAAAGTTTTTGATAAAAGGTAGAGGTTAGGGAAGAAACCGGGAGAGTAGGACACAGAACATCAAAAGTGATGAGAGTAATGGACGTCAGCAGATGTTAAAATACAGAAAAAGCGCGGACCGCGCAGAGAGCCCGCCGATTGTAAAGAAACTCTATGACAAGAAGAAGCAGCGATTGAGGGGAGGTAAAAATGATACAAATTTTGTCCGGATCTAAATTAATCAAAATAAATATTTGAAAATATTCAATTATAACGCAGAAATAACAGAAATAATAACAAAAAAATAAAGAATAAATATATAAAGAATAATATTCAACGAACATAATAAATAATAGAATAATATAAATTGGTTAATAAAATTAAAATAATATAGAATATATAGAATAAAACAAACATATAGATAAAAAAAAAACAGCAAAAAACAAACAACAATAAAACCATAGAAGCAAATAGAAAAATAAACAAATAATAAACAAATAATAATAATGAGCCAAAAAACGGACAAAACCATGATTACCAGAGGAAAAGCGAATAAGAGGGAGGGAACCCAACTAACACTGGATAATCTCAAAAGGAAAAGTCCAGTGGAGGAGGAGGATCTAACAGAAGAGACAAGGAAGGTTAGAACGGAAGAAAAAAAGAACAAGGAGGAAGAGAGAAAAGAAATAGAAAAATATATGAAGGAGATAGCAGAAAGAATGGAAAAAATAGATAAAATAATAGAAAAGGATAGGAAAGAGATAAAAGAAAAAATGACAAGGATGAAAAAGCTTTATGAAAAAGTTAAGGAACAGGCAATGGAAAACGAGGAGGCAATAAGAACATGGACGAGAAAAATGGAGGAGAGAATGACAGAGATAGAAGAAAAAATGGCGGAGCTGAACGAAATGTGTGAAAGTGATAGGAGCAAAGAAAGTGGGGAGATAATAAGGCAAATAAGAAAGGATAAGCAGGAGTACGAAAGGAAAAACAAAGAGGAGAAAGAGGATAGGGAAGAAGAAAGAAGCAAGTCCTCAAGATCGAACAGCAGAGAAAGTAGGAGATCGGGAAATACGAGATGGAGTAGCAGTGGAACAGGAAGCAACTTCACGAGCTCGAGAATCTCAAGTAAAGATATAATAGGGATAAGAAAACTTATGCGGGAAAGAGAAAGAAAGGACAGAGAGGAGAATGTGGTAGTAAAGGGCATGGACAGGGAAGACGCAAAGAAAATGAGAGTTAAAAAATGGGCAGAACAGTTCATAGGGAAAAGGTTAGGGCTCCAAGAAGAAATAAGAAGCGCTTGAAGGAGCAATCGAATGATAATAATAAAAATGAAAGACAGAGAAACGAGAAACAGGGTGTGGGAGGCAAGAAAAAAGTTGATTGGGACACAGATATATATGGATTTTGACCTGACATATGAGGAAAGGGCTGTGCAGAATAAAATCAGGGAATGGGTACAGAGAGCAAAGATAAACGGGATATTTGCAAAGGTAGGGTTAAAGAAAGTTTACATAGAAGGGAGCTGGGAAAGGTGGATTGGGACAGAAAGGATGGAAAGAAGATGGACAGAAATAAAAGAGAAAAAGAAATAAAGACGAAAGAGAAAATAAAGAAAGGGAAGAGGAAACAATCGAAGAAAGGAATAGGGAAGAAAAAATACCACAAAAAAGAAAAGACAAAGGAAAAGGAGACAGAGAAACAACAGAAGGGAATGAAGAATCAGAGAAGGGTGAAAGTGAAGAAAATTTAGTATAAAGCGGGGACGGGAAAAGAACACAAAAAACAGACAAAGACACAGGAAAGGAGAGAAGAGAAGAGAGAAGATAGACAAAACAAAAGATAAAGAAAGAACAGGCAAGAACGAAAAAGAACATAAAAAAGACATAAACGAAACTGAAAAAAGGACAGACACAAGACAGACAGCAAGTATGCAAGCAACAGACAACAGAGACAGACCAAGGGCAAAGCGAAAAATAATAAGAATGAACACAAAATCAAGGAAACAGAGGGAAATGTAGAAACTGGAAAACTAAAGCTAATGTACTGGAATGTGGCAGGAATATGGGCAAAGGATGAGGATTTTTGGAAATATGTAACAAAGATGGATTACGTATGTATGTCAAAGACATGGGTAGAGGAGAAAGATGCTGATAAATGTAAAGGAAAATTGCCAAAACAAATGGAGTGGAAGATCATAGGGGCGAAAAGAGAAAAAAAGAAAGGCAGAGCGAAAGGTGGCTTCATCATAGGAATGAACAAAAAGCGGATAGCCCATGTCAAAGAGCTAGGCAAAAATAAAGGTGAAGGCATAATCAGGACAAGGATAGAGATAGATGAAGGCAAAAAAAAATTAGACATATGGGGAATATACTGCAACAACAGGAACATGAAATGAAAATGGAAAGTCATAGAAGAGGATAGCTATAACGCAAACATAGAGACAATCATAATGGGCGACTTCAACGTAAGAACAGGGGAGAAAGGAAGTTATATGATAGAAGAAGAGATGTATAGGATGGTAAAAAGGAAAAGCAGAGACAAGAAACATGACAAGGAGGGGAAAAAATTAGTAGAGAGGAAGAAGCCAACGGATACAACATACTGAACGGTACAATAAAAGGAGACGAAAAAGGAATACTGTGATTGACCTAGCGATTGCTAACAGCTAGAAGTGAGAGATAGGGTAGAATGCTTAAACATAGAGAAAAGAATAGAATTAGATCACTTGCCATTGGTCATCACAATAATAACGAAGGATAATATAAATGAAGAAGAAGAGCCGAAAAAAGACAGAAAAGAACGAGAATGTTATGGGGTGAAGAAGAAGCAAAAAGGCACGAAGACAGGACGAACAGGGAATACAAAGATCTAACGAACGAAACTGAAATAGAAGGACTATGAACAGGAATAAAAGAGACAATTAGAGGGAACGTGGAATATACAACGGTTAAGACAAAGAGATGGAAAATTGGGAAAAAACCGTGGTACGACATGGAATGCAGAAAAGAAAAGAACAAAGCAAAGAAGGAACAACAACAAAAGAAGAATATGTGATTCAAAGGAGGAATTGGAAAATTATATGTGAAAAGAAGAAAAAAGAATGGGGTAAGAAACAGGAAATAGAATTAAAAAAGATTAAAAACGAAGGACAGATTTGGGAATATCTAAACAAGGGAAAGAAAATAAGAAAAGAGGAAGAAAGCATAACCATGGAGGAATGGACCACACATTTAAAAAACTTACTAGACGGGACAGACACACATAGAAAGGAAACGAGTACGACTAACACACAGGAGCATAGGAAAGACACGATAAAAATTGAAGACAGAGAAATATGGGAAGCTTGGGGAAGCCTAAGAAGGAAGAAAACAAGTGAGATAGATGAAATTCCAAATGAAGCTTGGATATATGGGGGCAGTGAAATAAGAATGAGATACAAAGAGCTAATCAAGAGAATTATAGAGGAAGGCAAAATACCAAGAGATTGGAAAACGGCAGTAATTGTACCCATATATAAAAAAGGCAATCCAAAGAACCCGGAAAGCTACACAGGGCTATCCATGCTCTCGTCTGCATATAAGATCTTTACAACGATTCTGAAGAACAGACTAGAGAAAGAAACGGAAGAGAGAAATATCCTACCTGAAGGTCAAGCTGGTTTCAGGAAAGGAAGATTAACCACGGACAATATATATATTATAAACTATATAATAAAGAGGACGATCAAAGAAAAGAAGGAACTATATATATTGTTCGTGGACCTAAAAGTGGTCTTCGATACAATAAACAAAGAAACTTTATGGAACATAATGGAAAAGAAAAAGTACAGCAAAGACCTGAGGGATAATATAAAGATGATATATGAGGAAACTATATGCAGAGTGAGAGCAACGGAGGGCATCTCAGAGGAATTTTGGACAAAGAAGGAACTGAGACAGGGATGCTGCCTCAGCCCGATATTGTTTAACATATATATTGCAGACATAGAAGGAGAGATGAAGAGGAGAAACATTGGAGGCATGAAAATTAAGGAGGAGAGACTCTGGACACTGGCTTACGCGGATGATCTGGCACTATTTGGGGAAAACAGAGATGCCATGCAAAACATGATGGCAACATTAAGGATTTTTCTGAAAAAGAAAAACCTGAAGCTAAACACGGAGAAAACCAAAATCATGAGAGTAGGGAAAGGCAAAAGGAAGAATTCAGAGACATGGGGATGGCAAGGCAAAAGAATTGAGATGGTAGACAAGTTTAGCTATTTAGGTTTCACTTTCAGAAAAGATGGGAAATTGCAGGACCATATAAAGGAGAGAACTCAGAAAGGCATCATTGCAGCAAAAAGAACATGGGGTCTGGCAGAAAGAAAGTGTCCAGGAAACTTTAGTCTCAGAAAAATGCTCTTCAACTATCTGGTAAAGGGTGTACTGGAGGATGGGGTCGAAATTTGGGGGACACAGGCGCAAAAACAAATGGAGAAGATAAAAACGGATTACTTGCGGTGGACCCTAAATTTGGACTTCTGTACTCCCAGATACATAGTCTATGAAGAAACGGATGAGAACAAAATGGAAACTGAATGGATCATTAGAACGATAAAATACGAAGAAAAATATAAGACATGGAGAAACATAGACTAGTAAGAAAATGCTTTGAAGAAAGCGAAGAAGAATACTTAGACCAGAAAACAGACGAAATGGGCATAAGGTTAGGCATACTAGGACTGAGCAGGGAACGGTTAAAACACTGGAACACAATGGGGAAAACAGACACACACAGGGAGATTAGACAAAGAGACAAAAACATACAACAACAAGACAGACAGAGTAGAATCTCAGAAGCCAAATACAACCACATATACAAGGATATACAAGAGAAGGGACTCCCAACATACCTCATAAATATACAAGGGGCAAAGACGATTAAAACAATTGCAAGGATAAGGTGCGGCAACATCACGACTCATAATAAATATTGGGTTAAAGAAGAGGAAAGAAGATGCTAGCTATGTTGAAAGGAGAAGAGAGCATTATATTAGAAAATGTGAAAAAACGAAGGATATTTTTGGCGACTGTAGAAGAAAGGACAATAAAACATGGACGAACAAAGACATAATAACAGAATTTAAAAACGGACATACAAACAAAACAATCCTGAAGGGGATAAAACTATTAGAGGAAAGAATGGAAAAAGCAGAGAAGAAATAGATTAGAAGGTATTAAACAAAGAAAGAAGGAGACAAGAAACAAGAAACACACGACAGTGCATAGGGACAAAGCACACAAGACAAAAACAACAGTAAAGTGAACAAATGTAAAATAAATTACAGTTAAAAAAGATTAAAGACTATGTAAATAGTATATAAGTTGATATAAATAATGTAAATAGTCATGCAATGTAAAATATTATGGAAAACATATGTAAGTGCTAAGAGCCTATGTAAATAGCGGAACCCGTCCCCGGACATGTAGTCGGGATGTACTTTAATAAATAAATAATACAAAATGAAGGTAAAAATCTGATTAAGGCACTACCTAATTTGCTTAGAGCTATTCTAGCAACTAGATACATACCGGAATTTTGTAGAGTAACAAAAGTGACTATTATCTCAAAATCAAGCAGAGCTAAACCCTACTCGCGTAATCACTACAAACCTATCCAGTTAACATATTTCATATTCACAATAATGGAAAAGATATTAGACAAATGTATTAAGCATGAGGTATAAATTACTACTGTTGCTACTGTACCACAGACAATATACCTATCAATCAGACAAAAATCTGTGGATACTCATCTGGCAGATGCAGTAGAATATATAAAAATAGGCATAAAAAACAGAGGACTGGAGGGGGTGGGAAAGTTGAATATATACAGCCCCTTTGATTGAGTAATATGAGAGTTTATGATGTAATTGTTTAAACTGATGTATATTTATTTTAATTTAATAAAAGACCTGAAGAAGACAAGAGTTTTCTTGTCAAAATGTCGTCAGAAAACACATAAGTATTTAATTTTTTTCCCAGACCCGGTAAGAACTTAATTGTCATGTACGAATAAAATAATTATATTGCTTGGCGCTTACTTACTTTATTCCATTCTCCTGTTTTCCACGTAGGACAAGAGACTGTATTACAGATCTCTTCGTAATTGGGTTTGTGATTGATATTGCATTTATAATCTGGTAGCTATGAAAGAAATAACTTTTATTTAATATTTTGGAAAATCAGAAGCTAAATTTTAATTTAGAAAGATAAAATTATTGTAATTAATTCTGCTTAAATTTTTATAAAAATATTATTATATTTTATTACTTGGTACATGTTGGCAAAATTTTTATTGTATGAATTTACACTTTTTAGAATTCTGAATTATGAAATAAAAATTATTTTTAATCAACACATGTATTTTTGATTGTATAAGGAAAGAGAATGAATGCATGCAAGATAATATTGAGTACTAACTTTGTTCGTGGCATTTCCATTTTCCTCAATACAAAAAACTGCACGATTTTTGAAACCACCTCCACAAGATGCACTGCATTCACTCCACTCACCAGTTAACCATCTGAAAATATATTTAAAAAAAACATATTTTAAGCATTCAATTAATTAATTAACGGTATATAATGTAAATTAAAAAATATCTATATATTGTAAGAGTATTTTTCCATAATATTAATTATTAATTTAAATTCTAAAATCCAGTTTGATTGTAAGATTTTTTAAAGAACAGTAACGGAAACAATACTTGAAAAAGTTACGTAATCCACATACAGAAATTTAGTAAAAATTAGAGCGAGTTCAGAAAAATCTAAAAATTAAGAATTCATTTTTATAAATGTATTAAATATTTTAAACAATATGGTATTTCTTTGATTAAAAAAGAACCAAGTGAAATTATTAAATTAGGCAAGGAGAAAACAAAAAATCAGAATAAATTTATGTAATAAATTATTATGAATTGCAAATAAAAGTAAGTATAAAAAACATAAAAAATAATACAGTTATTTTATCGCTACATATTCTAGATACAAAATACAAAATAGACTCGCAAAATTTTGTCGTATTGGAGTATAAAAAAAATTATAGAAAAAGAGTTATAAATTATTTAACGTAGAATTTTTTTTCTACAATTTTATTTAATATAAAATAAATAATCAAATGAATTAAATTTTTTTCATTTTTAAATAACTTTTCAACGATATTTTTTTTATAATATTATACAGATGAAATATATATACGTTTACATTTTGAATAATAGTAATTTAATCATTATAAAAATACTGTTACTTACTTAGCTGTGCAAGAATGAGTATTGCATGGCAAATGAATATTATCTGGTTTTATTTTTAAGCCACATTTCGTATCATCTACAATACTTTCTTGATTTGCAACAGGTTTGCATATGGATGTTGCAATTTGAAACCCTTAGACATAATTAAAAAGATTAATATAATCTAGTATTTTAAAAAACTCTATATTGAAAATAAAAATGTATATATTATGTACTTAATTTTTTCTTTGTATATATTAATATACATGTATTACATTTAATTTTTAAATTTATAAGTATATTATTATCCAAATTTAAATAACGTCACAAATTTTATCTATCAATGTGTTTTATTTAGTGAATATATAATACATTCAAGAGAAATACCTCCTCCGCAAGATTTAGAACAAGCTGAGGTAGATTCAAAAGTCCAAGCGTATTTACAAGTTGAACCATCACCTCCACAAATACCGCAAATATCTTTATTTTTATTACTACCAACTTTCATGTCACAGCCAACTCTCTACAAACATTCATATATTTTACTAATTAGTAAACATCAGGTTATTTTTTATTCTTTTTTAAAATTATTGTTTTTATAATTATTATTATACATTTGTAAAATCTTAATTTAATAAATTATTTATTTGTAGTTTGTATTAAATAATATTAATAATTTATAATAAAATTATTCTTGCAAATTATTCAGTAGACAAAAAATTTTTACATAAGTTCGGCACAGAAATAAAATTTCAATGCCTACAGTGTTCTGTATATTTGTAATCAAATATATTTTATTCTAACTACGCTTCGGTATCTTTTCTCTTATTGATTGATACCCTTGTCTAATGCAAATGTTCTACGTTAGATACGTTACTTATCATAAACTTTATATTTTAAGTAATAAATGAAGATCTCCATCTTTCTTGGTAATTTATTTAAAAGATGTATATTGGTTCTGAAAGTAAAATACTAAATATATAAATAAAAAAAATCAACGATTTAAATTAACTAAAAAATAATAATGTTGATTTTATATAAATTTAACCTACTTAGGCGATGTATTATAGTTATCAACGATTAGTAGAAATTAAATGGTGCGTATCTTTTCAATTTTACGATAATTATCTACATTGGTTATTGACTTATAATATTGCGAGTTGTTACAGTAGAAATAAATCTAATTTAAATAACATATATTGATAATAAAGTCAATCTATATTTGAAATTATTTGAAATATTAAGTTAAATTTTATGATAATTCTTTTTTGATTATTGAGACATAATTTTTGCCATATTAATTGTATTGAGTGAGATTATTATTCCCTAATTTATCAATCGAGCTTTCTTTTACAAAATTGATTTTAAAAAATTTATCATTTTAAATCATTAATCAAGCAATGATACTCTTTGGCAACTTTTAATACAAACATATTATTAGCATCCTATAGAAAACACACCAACAGATTTTAAATATATGTAGAATCGCGAAGATGAGTTGCACACACCAAAGAGAAAAATATATAAGCTAACGCGTGAAAACTAAAGCTACACATACAGGAAAAGGTATTATACTGTTCAAATTTTTTTAAAAAATTTCCATTGTTGACTATCTGAAAAATGATTACAGTAGATAATGAACTATTTAAAAATGGAAAAGTTTATCAAGTGCGAAAAAATAATACATGGTTACTTATACAGAGGGCATATACAAGAAAATCTTGCCAAAATATCTCGCCACTTATTACAACCAGGAAAATTTCATATTAGTGAAAGTGGAACCAATAAGTACTATAAGAGTCAAATGAGATTCAAAAGGCAAAACCATATATATAAATAGTGAGCTTTAACTCTAATAAGTATTTGACCAATAACGTAAATATCTGTACAAAATCTATATAAAATTTGAGCATTAATGTAAGTATATTATTTTTAATAAAATAAAAGTGATTTAAACTGTTAAATAACTTCCTTCAGTGCAATCCTGTTTCGTGAGACACGTTTAATTGGTATAAATTTGACATTGCCTAAATTAAAAAAATTTTTTTAAACCTATGTGAATGATTTCTCTTACGTCCATTTCCTTTAACTAAAAAAATAAACTGATTTTTTTACTTGTTACAATATAAAAAGCTGTTAATAATGAAGTTTACCTGCAAGTCTATAGTTATTTTTTAGAATTAATTTTTAACGAATAATGTTTTCGGGATCAGTTTAAAAAAAATTTTTTGTCTCAGAATATTCATAATAAGTTGTAACAAAAAATCACAAATTAGTGAATTTAAATTTTAAGCTACAATCACATTTTACTTTAGTTAAGTATTTTACACATAATTATAATATTAAGCATGGATATACTTTTATATTTTAAAATAAAAAAAATATGTTCTTATTTTATAAATGACTTAACTGTTCTATAAATACCAAAAAAATATTTTATTATATGAAAGTAAATTATTTACATTATATTCATTCATATTTAAAAATAAAATACAATTTTTTTTTTTAAATGTTTTTGCTTACCATGCATTTTCCATTTATACAAATATCATTAGATTCTGGATAGCATTTCGTACCATCTTCAACTTTATCTGCGAACCGTACAATAATAGAATCCTCTACTTCGGGTTCTTCTTCATTTGTGAAAAATTCTTGTTTTAATGTACGCATTGGTTCATTTTTTGGTTTACCTAATGAATAGATAATCAAATTTGTCTTTACATAATTATTTTTATTGCATTTTTTTCTTTTATAATATGCAAATTTTGAATATTTTACCTTGACAAATAAGAGCACATGGCTGTGATGAATCATAATACGGATACCATTTAAGTAGTTTATCATTATATGGAATAGCATCATACTCAGAGCACTGCTGTGATCGAAAATCAAATGGTGTATCACAAGGCTGAAAAGGAAATAAAATTAAAGGCATTATTGAGTTTATTCATTTTTTATCTACTCATTAAATTTCAAATGATATCGTAATTGAATTTTAAAAGAAATAAATTACTATTTAAAGAATAATTGGTTAATTAATTACTCATTTAAAGTAAAAATAGGTTATTATCGAAGGAAAAGAAAATGTTGATTTTGTAACCAAAATAAAAAAACTCATTAATTATCGGGCAGGTGAGTAGGCGAGATCACCGAATTGGAGTATTGAAGCTACATACGCTCGTTATCAAAGTTAAGTAGCCATTGGCACGGTTTGTGACTGGACGAGTGTAGTAGTTCCTATAAGAACATATACCTAATCTACTAAGGAATCACGAAATTTTACTTAGTATTTTTATTTATTTAGTTTCGTAATGAGACAATGAATGAGTAAAAGACGTAAAATTGGAGAAGAACAATTGATTTCAAAAGAACAAACATTCCGTTTGTCGCAGATTTTTAAGATAAATCACGAAACTGCAAGAACCCCAAAATGAGCAAAAATCAATTCTTCCATTTGTTCGGAGCATACTCTTCATAAGACGTGTATGACGAGCTGTTGATACAGATTACTCTGAGAAAGAAATTGCGTGGGTGAACCAAGGAACCAATGACTGATGCAGTTATTCATATGGAAGAGATAATGATTATTATAAAACTATATCAAAGTTGGTGTGCAAATGCTTAGGACGTAATTGTGAAACCAAGCATCACAAAGGAAATATCGATATAAGTTTAGGGATAGAATATTTTTTACGACTGTATGACGTGAAAGTCGTGCTCCTTAGGTATTTGATCTATCGAAACACGATAAAAAAAGCAGAATTTGAGGAATACTAAACAAACTATTATTTGTACCGAAAGCTGTACCACTTTTAAACAACAATATATTTTAGCTTTTTGTTCGATATTTATTTTTGTATCAATGAAAAAAAAATATTGAATTTGATGTGATATAATTCTGTTTCAAGTATTACAAATGTCATGAAATTTAGACTAGAAGTCTGGAAATAAAAAAACGATTCGAACCCTTAAAGCCGCATATAGGTGATGCCAGTCGAAGCGTTCCCATTGACTAAATCTTATTTATATTGTGACAGGCTTACTTAATTACTATATTGTATACATTATATATGTATAATATCTTATTCATACCTGTCTATTACAAACTTTGTATATGTTGTTCAACGGTTTTATTTTACATGACTTTCTATGACATCGTTTTGGTTGGCTTGAAATACCCCCTCCACAAGTTCTGTATAATAAAAAAAGTGTTACTTGAAGTAAAATATATATAATTACTATTTTTAATAAAAAAGAACGATAATTTTCTTTACGAAATATATTTATATAAAATGTAATTATATATAAATTAAAATTAAAATTCAGTATGGTACGATATACTTTTTCTCTAAAAGTTCAATTGTATTCTTAAAAAATAGTTAACTAATTTTTAATTTTTTCTTTATAAAATATTTTATCAGTATTAACTTCATTTTTTTCAAAATATATTTATTACAGTCATAAGCTATATAATTTTAATAACAATATTTTTAATATATAACTTATAACATACAACTTATATATAATAAATATTAAATTATCATTTTCTATATATTTTGTAAATAATTTTGTAAAATTATTTTATTTTCAATAATTTTTGAATCTTGATTTTAATAAAAATTGATTTCATTCATTTTTTATTAAAAAAATATTTTCATCTTTATTAAAAAATTAAAAATATTTACTTAATAATATTCTTACCTAGAACAAGGCGACCATTCTTCCCACAGAATATCCTGAAATAAAATAGGTGTATGAAATAAAATGGAATCCTTAAATTTTTTTATTATTTCTTTTAAAAATCCCATGTAGTTAACTTTAGGTACAAATTCTGATTATAAATATCTCCTCAATATAAAAATGAAAGAAAAACAATCTTGTGTGTTTTATCTTATTACAACATTAGTATATATAATCATCCATATACATATATAATAACAAATAATTATAAAATACATTTTTTTATAAATTATAAATTAATTATGAAATAAAAATTTAATATTATATTACCTTTTTAATTTGTTTGTTTTTGTAATTTTTGGATATACTTTCGTTTTCCACATTTACTTCAAAACTTCTATTTTCATTAGCAGTAATTTCTGTGAGAAATATCTACAAAGAATAATTAATTTAATATTTAACTAAATATTAAAATATGTTTAAATAAAGCAATATTAAAATATATTTCAATACATATAATATATGTAATACTTCCAGTCATAAATTAAAATAGATTTAATAAAATACTATTCTTAGAATTTTGTATATTTTATAGTTAATATTTTGCTACCGCCAACTTATTGCTAGGATACGCCGTGCTGCAGTGAGTCTCTAGGGTCGAGACTCTCCCCCAGTCCCATCCACCTAACACCCTTTGCATCATTATTTTGCAGCCGAGCGGATAACCTTCAGCATCCTTGATTGTTCTATGTAGTTCTTAATTAAATGTAATATGGAGTTCGAACCCGCTACAACGTACCTTAAATAGAGCAAGTGCTGTTACAAAAAAAATAACACACTGCATAAGCTAGCTCGGGGCCGTTCGTAAACTGCAAGTACGGCCAAAACTCCAAGACAGCTGTTTGACTAAATCTTATTTGACCAACTTCGATGTTCATTCTTGATCAAAGATGTAATTAGCCGATTATTAGTCGTCAGCGTAAATATAAATTTAGTTAAGCTGAAGGTGCCCAATGTCTTTCGTATCTCTTTGAAAATCAATAACTAGGTAAATATTATTTTTTGATGCAACTCTGTTAATTTGGATATAATTAAATGGTATTCGTCGGCTTAGGTTCATTTTTTATAATAAGTCACAGATATTTCAAATATTATTTGTATCTATTATTCTGTGCACCCCTTTCTTCCTTGAGGAACAAATATTATTCATTACCAAGGCCTAGTGCCTTAAAATTCATGTAGAAAATAAACAAGTGGAGTTCCTTCGCAAAATACTTCCAGATATGTGTTACCTCATTCACGGACTCTCGATTTCTTCCACAAAATAAATCACCTATGTTTAAATTTAGATGAAAAAAGAAACAGATATTAATAAAGGATCTTCCGTACATCTTTTTCGATGAATATTTAAATAATGAGATTAATTGGTTTTCCTTCCATTTCTTAAAATTAAATTTACAGGTTTTTTTGACGAGAAACTTTTATGTGTATTTGTTTTTATATTTTCAATCGTTTTCTGACACCTACTGTAGCTCACATAAATATACATTTTATTAATTATTCCTGCTTGGCAAATATCATTATCATTTTATATCTATATGATAAGCTTCATTTAATATTCAATACTTTATAAATAATATGTCTGTTGTAGGCTCGCATAGAGTTTAAATTAACAGTAAATTTAAAGATAATCTTTTCCCTCGTTAAACCTAAGTTAATCTAAATTTAAATTATATCGCTGTTTTTTTTATTTAATATAGAGTCTCCATAATTTACATCATTTTATTTTATGCATAGTGAATTTTTAAACAATATGTAATATTTTAGGCTAGCTTGATAGTTATCAAACTCATGAGGTAATAATCATTGTAGCGTTTATTAGAAAGTTAAGAATAGCTAGAAAAGCTAAGAAGTTGGACAAATTACGATAAATATTGACTTGAATTGAACACCGACCTATCGTGTAAATCTATACCAACAATCATTCTATCGCACCGAGTCCAAAAAATAAAAAACGTTCTTCGTATGAAGCAAAATTCTATCTGTCAAAATTATCGAAAAAAGAAAATAATAAGGGATAAACAGAAAAACCTAATTTTGAGACCTCCCAAATCTCTATGATCAATAGTCAAAAAAAGTCGACACTTCCTAGACAAACCATGTATATACATGATTTGTCAATAAAGTAATGACTTTTTTTGACTATTGATCATAGAGATTTGGGAGGTCTCAAAATTAGGTTTTTCTGTTTATCCCTTATTATTTTCTTTTTTCGATAATTTTGACAGATAGAATTTTGCTTCATACGAAGAACGTTTTTTATTTTTTGGACTCGGTGCGATAGAATGATTGTTGGTATAGATTTACACGATAGGTCGGTGTTGAATTATTTGCTCACAAGCGCGCATCCGGGTCATGTCCATCAAGACCGCATACTGGACTCACTCTACTTTTATGATTTTCTCTAGCTATTACTTCACATATATAGAAATTTTTAATTTTAATTAA
This sequence comes from Eupristina koningsbergeri, assembly GCA_018907245.1. Taxonomy (NCBI): domain Eukaryota; kingdom Metazoa; phylum Arthropoda; class Insecta; order Hymenoptera; family Agaonidae; genus Eupristina; species Eupristina koningsbergeri. Next base: position 1,936,827 of record JACCHV010000029.1, on the reverse strand, counting down.
AACTTTATTAAAGAAGTTTTCAGGAGATTAAATTGATTCTCCTTCAAAAATGGGAAACGAAGATATTCATATATAATGATTTAAATTATGAAGAAAGAAGCACATAGTTTCATATTCATATATAGATTAGGAAAAATGAAGGAAAAGGGAGTCCAAGCCAGATTAGGATGAGGAAGAATATGGCATGATGGGATATGGATTCATTGGAAGAATGAAAAATGAATGGAGGAGATAATAAAGGAAAGGGAAAAGCGGAAAGAAAAGGTTACCAGAGAAGGGAGAAAGTGTAAAGGAGGGTAGAAATGATATAAAAAATTGAGAATGGCAAAAGCTGTCAAAGGAAAGAAAAAAAGAAAAGAAGAAGGAAACAGACAAGGATAAGGAGAGGAGTAAAAGCATGAAAATTATATATTGGAATGTGGCGAGAATGTGGAATAAGGATAGTATATTCTGTGAAGACTGGGAGGACACAGACTATATATGCCTGTTCGAAACTTAAATTGAAAAAAAGGATAAGGAGGCATGTCTGAAGAGAATAACGGGTAAATGGGACTTGGAATGCATAGGGAAAAAAGGGAAGAAAAAAGAGAAAATGCAAAAGGTTATTTTATGATTGAGATAAGAAAGAATTGGGGGGAGGCGGGCAGCAAGGTAGCTATGGAGGTGAAGGAAGGTCTGATAGAAAAAATTATAAAAAAAAGGGAAGAAAAAGTATTGATAACAAGGACCTCGTACAATAATCAGAAGAGGATAGAATAGACGCAGGAGAGAATAAAAGAAGAAAAATATGAAAGGAGTAGCTCAATGATCATCATCCGGGACAGTAACATAAGAATTAGACAAGAAGAAAAAGTAGCAGATACAGAAAATGGAGGGGTAGTGAGAAAAAGGAAAAGCAATGATAAATGGTGCGGAAAGGAGAAAAGGTGTTTAGTGGAGAAATTGGAGAAAATAGGATGATTCATATTGAACAGTAGGGGTGAGAGAAGAGATGGTAATAGATCTGGCGATGACAAATGAAGAGGCATGGAAGAAAGTTAAAAGATTTGAAATTCAATAGATAGTAGAACGGATCACCTACCAATATGCGTTATGCTAAAAAGGGAAGATATAAGGAAAGGGGAGCAAAGGGTGGGGAAAAAAAGAATTCAAGAACGAGAGATAAATGGATAGAGAAAAAGATTAAATAATTTAAATGAAAAATAGAGAGCAAAACAGAAAGAAACATAGGTAGAGACAGAGCTACAATGAGAGACTGAAGTGCAAGGCAAAGGAGGAAACACTGAAGAAGGAAATAAAAATAAGGGTGTGGAAAAGAGGGCAAAAAAATTTGTGGGATAAGAAGTGTAGTAAGGTGAAGAGAAAGGTAAAGAGCATACTAGAAAAATAGAGAAAAGAAAAGGGAAGCAAAAAATATTACTCGAAGGCAATGAGAGAGTGAAGGGCATTGTATGAAAGGAAATAAAAAGATAAAGAAAAGAAGAAAGAAGCAGAGCTTTAAAATATGAATATGAAAGAGGAGAGAGTGTGGAAGTATCTAAATGGAGGTAATAAGAGGAGGAGTTATAAGGAAAACAACATAAAGATGGAAGGATTATTTTAAAGGACTATTAGGAGAAGCTGACGAAAAAGTGGAAGAAAAGACAAGGAAGGTGAAAGATAGGGAGAGGTCACTAGGAATTAAAGAAATAAATAAGGCATAAAAAATTGAAAAAAGGCGAAGCTGCAGGGATATAGATAATATCAAATGAGGTATGGATTTACAGAGGCATAGAACTGAGCGAGGAACTAGAGAGCATAATAAAAAATATATAAAGGAAAGGAAATGTCGAAAGATTGGAGTACAGCAATAGTAGCTGCAACTTATAAGACGGGAGATCCAGAGAACTCGAAAAACTGCAGAAGAATTTCGTTACTACTGAAGATGTATAAAATATATACCGGACATAGTGGAGGTAAAGTCAAAGGAAGACAGATGAATAGTAAGCAAAAAAAGGGTTGAGGCAAAGATGTGGACTAAGCCCAATCCTTTTTAATATATACATAGTAGGACTAGAGAGCGAGTTGAAAAACAGGAGTATTGACGGTATAAGGATAGATGGGGAAAGGGTATGGACATTGGCATATGCGGACTATACGGTGATGATCAAAGAAGGTAAAGAAGCACTACAGCATATGATGAATGCGATGAGAAAGTTCTTAACAGGCCTAGTGTTAAACACGAAGAAAACGAAAGTAATCATCGTAAAAAAAAGGAAAGAAGGAAAGAAAGGATAAATGACTTTGGAACAAAGAGTACACGCAAAAAAGGAAATGGGAAACAGGTATGGATATTACAAAGGATCTGAGAAGAAAGGAATAAAAAAGGATTAAAGAAACGAAGTACAAGGAAATAATAGAGAAGGGATTATCTACATACTTTACAGAAGGGGAAGGCAATGTAAAAAAATATAGCGATAATAAGATGGGATAATATATTTCGAAAGAAAAATATTGGGTAGAAAAAGAAGAAATGCAAAATATGTAAGAAAGGAGAAGGATGTATTCCTCCAGTATTCTTTCACATCTTTAAAGAAAGGAGGGAGACTTAGAGTTGAAAGATAGGTTACGGGGAGGTGTATAAGGAGAAATAAAATGTTATCAGATAATAAAGACAGCGAGGAAAATATATGAGGAAATAAAAAAGAGAGACCAATAAAGAAAGGAGAAAAGTTGCGGAAAATCCAAGATGGTAAAGAATAAGAGGGTAGTGAGAAAGTAAAGTGACAGTGAGTAAAATTTGACATATTAAGGGCAAAAGAGAACATGAAATTAAGGAAATGACAAATTCATTTCTGAGCTGAGAAGTGGGGATTATCAAAAAAACTATAACTATATAGAAAATAAGAAAATTGTCAATGAAACTGTTATATCGTATTCATAATAAATATGTATTAAAAAATATACCAATAATAAAAATAATTTTACTTAGTTTCTTCCTGAAGAATTTAATTAAATAAAGGATAATAATAATAAATAAACTCTTCATAAAAGTAAAAAGAAGTAAGCTGAAGTTTTTAAAGAGTGTCCTTTGATACCCATTATTCGTCGGAATATAATGATCATAATTTTTCCTCATTATGTAATACTTGTCGAAATAAAAAAATATCTTCTTCAAATAATTTGTATGGCTTTATGATTTTACGATCGCGTTATATGTAAATTTCACATATACCGACAACCCTCCACAGAGGGAATTTTTCTTTACTCAGATTGACAAAAAGCTCTTTAGTCGATTTTGGATTATTTATCAAAACAATATGTTTTTATTATCTAAAAATAGTTTTCTATTCTCTAGTTTTCCTAATAACAAAATCTCAATACGTCCTATATACCTGTATTGTAAGATCATATTATATTATATTATATTATCAGTAATACCATGTGTGTTATCATCAGTGATATACTACCTTGAATTATCAATATCTAGAAAAAGTCATTTCGGAGATTATATAAAAGATTGATACCTGAAACATATACGTCGCATACGTAACGACTAGTAATATAATACGTAGTAATATTCTAGTGGGTCAGGAAACTATATATATATATATGATTACATCAAAGAGCAATCTTGTAATATTGATTTGCCCAATTTATAAATAATTTATATGAACATCTCTATAATCTTGTGAGGGAAGGCCTCACTATGCACGGTTTCCAAGAAGCCGCGACGTCACGGAAGAGAGAAAGAGAGACAGCAAAGCAGCCCGCACGTGTATATTGTATACATACATATATTGTATAGTGTGATTTAATTTACTAAATGAATTAATGTAACTCTTAACGTATGTTCTACTTTCTCGTGCACTTCTTATTTTTTTTAATTTTTTTGAGAATTTTGAGAAATCTCCAACTAGCTTAGCTCATCCACCTCCGCGAGCACATCTGAATATATGTGGAATGATCTTTGTACCGTGATTGCGGCGTTCAAGACTCCCAAGCAAAACGATACTTTGCCCGCGCATCTAATCATTTATATATTTATTCAATTAATAATTATTGAATAATGTACCGGGAAAAATAACTCATCAAAAATTAAAAATTCTTTCTTAATCTTTTATAATTTTTTTTTAATCCTTTTCATAAATATTTAAAACTTTTCCATTGCTCTTTCATATTAGAAAAAATAGATAGCATAATATTAGCAACATCATTCAAATAAAATTAATATTTTCCGTACACATAAAATTTCTAATATAGTCATTATTTCTTCCAATAACATCAAAGAATTTTTTCACAAAATACTTCTATTTTTAATTCCTTAGGATAACGAAACTGTTCGGGGCAGTTTGCCTTCAAGAATTTAAATGTGAAAGCGGGCGAAAAACTGTGATTTCAGTGAAAAGTCCGGGGGTGGGGGCGAACCCGGAAGAAACCTTGACCTGCGTGGGGCCCAAGCCGGAAAAGTTCAAGCAATCTTGAACCGCGCGTCTTGTGTACTGGTTGCACACTTTGCCTGTTCGCCTCGAGTTTGTTTTCTGCGTTTTGTTTTTGCGACTTCTCTGCGTTGAGCATTGAGCGACGTGCGCGCGTGTTGTTTCCTGTGAGCTAGGAAGATCCAGGACCACTCGATCCTGTTCTCTACGGGGTCCCTCGATCCCGTCTACCTACTCGGCAGCGTTCAGCAATTGATTCCTGGACGGGGGCATACTTGCTCCAGGACTGCCACCGCTGGTTCAGCGCGTCATCCGACGCCCACGCTGCGGCTTCCATGCGAGTAAGCCGCCGATCGAGAGTGCCTGCGAGCACTGATAATCCTGCGAGTGCAGTTGCACATGTAAGTGTATATTTATTTTGCGGACACACCGATAGCCCTTTTCCTCCTAAGCGAAAGGGGGTTTTTTGTCTGCGTCAAATAAATCGAATTCATTAATTGTCTAACCCGCGAAATCATTTGTTTTTTATTTGCATTTCCCAACAGCAATCATCCGCTCCCTCACCTCCTTCTTAATTCATTATAATTGTATTAATAACACATAACAGAAACTATCATGGTCATACGACATATTAATATTAGTATTCTGCAATCCGAAATTCTTATAGAATTCACTGCAACCTGTAAACTCTTGATCAACTTTAGTTAAAGTTGAACCCAAGTTCTTACTGAAGTCATTCTTCAAATGAAATAAATTTCTGCATGTACGTTATTTTCTAAATATTGTCGTTTTATTTTTTCGTGTACTTTTTTCAGAAGGTTACTAAACCTCCATGGGTTTTATAAAAATCTCTGCTTGACTTCTTTATCGATTCCGTATAAATCACATTGTATTTTATGTATATATGCAATCTTTGTAGTCCCTTTTTAACGGATCTTATGGATAAAATGGCAACAAGTTTAAAAAAAAAATTGTCATTTTCAAATAAATTTTCTCAGCAACACAACTATCCTCTTCCTTGAAACAAGCTGATATTGTCTTTTTGGACTCTTAGTCATCTTTTCATCGGTAAAAATTCAGAAAGTATGCGTGAGCTCTGAACCAACCACTATCCTCATTTTATTTATTCCTTGAAATTTTCCATCCTCGATCATTTGTCTGTTTACAGTTTTAAAATTCTCTGACGAACAGAGTTCATCCGAATCGTCGAAAGTGACCAGCTCTCATGTGCAATTCTAGGATCAGATGATCCCAGGATCTTTTTGAAGTCATTCGAATATTATTTATGATACACTAAACCCTTGAAGGGTTGTCGTAAGAAAGCAACTTTTATAACTAAAAAATATTAAAAGATAAATTATACTGGAAACCTATTTGTGGGCTATTCTTGTACCCATAACTTAAGTTATTTTTAAAAATCTTCAAATAATTTTAAAATTATAACAGTAATACACTCAATAAACTAAAAGAATACAGAAACTAAATGAATTCCAATATTTTTATATTCTTGTTTATATTTTTATATAAATTAAAATTAATAGTTTACATACCAGTAGAAGAAAATAACGCATTCTGCAATATGATAGTTTTTCAATTTAATTAACACGTTTCGGGTAATATAGCTTTATGGATCTGAAAATAGAATAAATAAGTTTCTATTAAATAACAAAAAATTACCATTTACAACAATAATGATTTATATTAATATTTTTATATGATTATATATTTTTTATTTTATGTAATTATTCGGTCAAATGAATCTAACAGATTTTTTAATTTGTAATTAAATTCAACATATATATAAACTGAATATTATACATTTTTTACGCTGAACTTTATATATTTTCCTTCGTACTTACTATATTGAAGAAAGAAAATACTATCTTTTAGTGCGAGATTACTTGTCTTAACTATATTATCTCAACAACTATATAGGTGCAGAAATTAGAGAAAAGAACAATTTCACTTAAATGAACATATGATCAATTATACAAAATAACATTTTGTACTTTAATTTAATGATATTACAAAATTTTTAGGTGTAACTAAATGATAATTGATTTTTATTAACTTAATAAGTTCTTACATGATAAGTGTATATCATTTCGATGAGAAACTAAGAATATTTGAGAATTTTATAAAATACTTTAATTATGTATTTCTGAAAATTTATAACGCTTAAATAATATTTCTTGTTTAAAGTTTATATAAAAATAAAAGCTAAGTCGTATGAATCAAAATTATGGGTTAAAATGATACAGTAATAAAAACTTTGCTGCACATTTTAGGGCAAATACCTCAATAGATTTAATAACAACAGTGGTTCAAGAAACTTTCATATACATATTGACGATTTTTTTATGAACGAATTTATTTCAGACCAATTCAGAATAATATCATCAAAGGAATGGATAGAGTAGGATAATAGAGCCCGATACTTCGGGCCCTGTATGGAACCAAAATGATGTATCCCTAATCATTAGTGATTCGAGATTGAGTAGAATTAATAGGAAGATAAATATAATTATTTGAGTCGACAGATAAGGAACTTTAGAAGAAAAAAATATGTACGCAGATAATATATTCCAATTTATCTAAGGTGAAGGAGTTGAATCTACAAGTTGAAGAGTCTATCGGGAAGGTAGATCTTACAGAATATCTAGAATCATAAACATTGAAGTTAGTATTCCTCATTAAATTGCATTAACGATGGTATCAAAGAATCTATTTTTATACTCAAAATTACTTATACTATTAATGATACCCTCCTAACTGAGAAACAAAAGGCCAAGGAAGGACGATTAATAAATATTGAATAATATAATATTATGAATAACAACACACTAATAAAAGGAACAAGAAGAACGATTATCATAATTATAACTAAATTTCATATACTACATGTGTTTTTGGAATTCCACAATGACTTTTTCACGGAAAAGATAAATAATTTGTGAGATATACATGGTTTGTCCACGAATTATCGAGATTCTGCCTTTCATTTATTTTATTTTATTTTATTTTATTTCATTTATTTTCATGCAGCAATTAGCCGTAGATATTTGGAAGGGGTCTTAAAATTAGTTCCTAATTACTTCCTATTCTATTAGTTCCTTTTTTTTGGTTTTTTCAATAATTAAGTGCGGCAGGATTTAACTTCGCGCGAAAGGTACTTTTCGAATTTTTGACACGCTACGCTGAAGCAATTAGTGGAAAAGTTTTTTTAGGCCTAGGTGACGATAAACTGTGCCTTTTCGTATCTGAATCGTATTCGAAAATTCACGATTCATCCCCAGTAATGCAAGAATTTAAAAATTCAGCATTACTTTCGATTAATTCTAATCATTCTTTACAAGAGATGAATCGAGTTTATTGTTGGTACTCCATTAACACTTTTGGCACAAACTTTTCACATTTCTAAATTTTTTTTTTACTAATTTGTACACCGTAGATCGCGCTAAATTTAATTTTTCTGCGATTGTTCTAATTGTTAATCAGTGGTCTGAATTTAAAATTTATAACACGCGGTGCGTTTTCGTAGTCATTTCACGGTTTTTAGGCTTCCACGTCGAGGCTCATCAGTGATCTTTTCCTGGCCCTCTTTTAAAGCTTTATACCTATTTCCATATTGTGATTTTGATATATAATTATGTCCATACACTTCTTTTAACATTATAAATGTTTTCATACTGTTTTCTTTTAATTGCAAACAAAATGTTATCGCGTAACGCTATTTGAGTAGTCGCTCCATCGCGCCGTGTCAAAAAACTGAAAAGTACCCTTCGCGAAAATTCTGTTTCTTCAAAATTCTGTCGCTTCAAATTATCGAAAAAACGAAAAAAAAGGGAATAATAGGGAAAGGTTTTGTCGATATTTTATGACCTCTTCCAAATTTCTACGACCAATAGCCGCAAAATGAAAGGCAAAATCTTGACACTTCGTGGAAAACCATGTAGATCTCATAATAGATATATAGCATTATACTTTTTTTTAACACTTTGTTTAAACTATCAATAACAATATCACTGACAAAAATACATGTCTGAAATTGTGAATGCGCACACAAACACATACCCAGAATTATAAGGAGTTAATTGGATATGTGGAATATCTAGAAATCTAATTGCTGGTACCTCCTTTTTCTTTAGATTATTTTAAAACAATAATTAACTATATACTTGGAAAGTCAAGAGTGTGAAAAGTACGATATTATTAGTGGAAACATATGTATGTGTGACTGTATAAGCGGAAGCATGTACATACTGCATTAAGTATTTCACTAGAGTAACTAAGGAATAGTAAAGAAAGAAGATATTCTGAGAAAAATATATGTTAAAAATTCTAATGAAAATATATTTAGGCTAATTATATCTTAATGATATCTTAATGTGACATTTAAAAAAATCTAATTTATTAAAAAAAAGTCTTTTAAATATTTATAATATTATAAAATCATATATACAAAGTTAGAAATTTATATTAAAAATTTAAAGCAATATATTTACAATAAAATGATAACTTATTTAAATATTTTATTATTTTAAATACTTTAGTTCAATAGAAAATTATTAAAATCTGAACTTTATTTCTTTTGTATTTTGTTTTGATGTATATTATTGTAGAAGAAATTTATCATAATTTTGAGAAAAGAGAAAGTAAATAGATGTCCATAAATATTTAGATGTATATATATAATTATTTATTTCCTAATAATTGAGAACTTATGCTTAGTACTATGATTGTAATTACTGTATTTATTTTTTCATTATTGTAGAAAAGGAATTTAATGTAAAAAAATAAAGAAGGAAAATAACTATTTAGATTTCAATAACATACCTACAAATAGTTCTTAAAAATTATGATATTTTTTCAAAAATAATATAAATTAAAATTCTCTAAATTAAATTAATTAAAGACTCAAGCCGTCAACTATATTTTAAGATTAAAATAATTTTAAGTCACTGGATGAAATGAATTTAGAATAATAACTTGTCTACCTGTATTTACGACCGGACCCATTTTTTTTATAAATCTACCGAAGACGTATATTCCTAACTCGGTTAAATTCTCGAAAAAAATACAATACTTGTAAAATGTATATACCAGACGCCATAATGAAATATACAAGAGGATCGGAACCCTTGTAAACTTACTCGAGTCTAAAGATTTTTTACGATAGTACGGAAAATTTTATTCGTATTATGAGTTCGGCATACTTGTATTCTCTTAAAAAACCACCAAAAGGTCAAATCAAACGAGTAATAAAATTATCCGGAATGAATATGCCAGTCATCTGCGTTTTTCTTTTTCTGTAAGTTCGTTTGACACGAAAAACGCAGTTAAAGGAAACAAATAATTTTAATTAGAACTAAACCACATTCTAATCAAGAATTGATTTTTGAATGAATTCTACTCCAAGATATGACAAAGTATCAAATATAAGAATTAGTTTTCTCAAGTAACTCATAAACTAACTCATAACTTAAATATTGAAATTATCACAATGCGTATATATTATACCCAATTATTAATCCGCGATAACGTAACTTATACCAGGCTCAGTTCTGCTTTAGCCAAAGCGGTAAAAGCGCTATGACCTTTATAAGATTCGGTAATAAAATAAATATAACAACGATAATTAGGAAGACAGAATATTATATATTCTAGTCATCAAATAACAGGAGAGAGTGCGATTTGAAGTGTAAAATAATCGATTGAGTAACTCGTGACTCTAAACGTGATGACGTACAAAGTAACCAGTTCTTTCGTCGTATTAAAGAAATATCTAAGTCCCGATTCGATTGTTCACGATTCTTTCTAAAGGAAGTCTGAACCGGAATATTATTGAAATGTTAACTCATGCAAGACTCGAATTGAAATGCTTAAACGTTTTTTCCGATTTTACTCATTACTTGCGTTGAATGAAGAATTGAAAATCCGCGAACTCTCCCTCCAGGTTCCCTACCTCCTCCAGATACCTTCCAGACGCTTGATTAGTGTTCTGTCATAACTGTCTCCTCTATTGTCTTTCAATTGATCTTTCGCTTATTCATTTTCTTGCTTCGGTGCGAAATTTTCACGAAATGTCGGATTAAGAAGTTCTTATTATTTGCGAGTTTTATGTTACTCGTCTCTGAGTTTGATTTCTTCATCATTAATTTCCTAACGCTTTGTTTTTCTTTCCCGACACATCTACTACTTTTCTTTCTTTTCGGAATTCATTACGTATGCAATTATTAACATAAACATCAATAATAATATTACATACATAACACAACAAATGTATAACTTTCAATAAATTATCGACTAACTAGAAAATAAATATTTTTTAATAAATAATAATAAAAAATTATCAGATAAATAAGTTTTTAATAAAATATTGATAAATTAACAAATAAATGAATTTTCAACAATTAATTAACAAATTAACAAGAAAAATTAGTTTATTAATAAAATATTAACAAATAATAAATAATTCCCAATCAATAATTATTAATGTAAACGTAAAGAGATATTAAGAAAAATATTAGAATTAATAATAAATGATCATTAAAATGATAAATTATCATCTGGAGGAGAAATTCGTTGAAAATAAAATCTTAATTAAACGCAATACCAATGAATTGTATCAAGTAAAGCTAAAAAAGAAGAGAATAGTCTCAGAAATAGGAGCAAGAAAAAGGGGTGAAAGTATCTCGAACTGACCCAATGCTTTTATTCAAATGAGAATACCCTTTAAAAACAGTGGAAAGCTAGAAAAATCCCCTCTTCTCACACATGAACCCGTATGGGGGAAAGTATTTTAAAAGGAACGCAATTTAGAGATTTGGTAGCATTTTTTGGGGCTCACGTAGTGTTAGTGTTTCATTCATTTTTCATTGCAAGCGAAACAATTCTTTAGACGTCTCAGGATGTATCTCAGCCATTATTTAACTCTCTCTCTCTCTCTCTCTCTCTCTCTCTCTCTCTCTCTCGCTTCAGCTTCCACGTTGTGAGATTAAAAAAAAAACTGTATCCGAGTAAAGGAAGTGGTAAGTATGAATAAATACCTTGTTTTCTATATATTTACAATTAAATTTATTTCAGTTTATTATGAAATTTTACCGATCCCCAGTGTAACTTTGCGTTCATTCACCCTCATTCTATGAAAATAAATTCGCAATTCCTTTTATATTCTCCTTCCCAGAAGCTAGTGCTCACAAATATGGCTCAAAAGGCTTAGAAGGAGAAATTTAATTGGACTTGCGATAATTTTCTCATGGGCTAGTGCAGATAATGTGGGCCCACGGGTTGATACAATAAAGGAGGTCATTCACCGTTCGAGCCTTTCGGGGACTCGTGTGTTTCAGAGCGAGTGCGAAAGATTAACACACTATTTACGTACGTTTAAGGCAATTTTCCTAGCGCTTGTTTATTTTAAACGTAGGCTCAATAATCGGTTGAATTATTTGAAATTCACGGACTAACATATTCATTATCGAGGCAAAAACTAATATTAAATAAGCTAATATAAAGTAAATATTATAATTTTAAATATTTTGAATAAAAAATTTAATGTTAATAATAATAATAATAATAATAATAATTACTGTAATACCTGTAATAATTTAATGATACGAAAAAAATTGTTAACTTCTGTAGCAGATAAATTATTATTAAGTTATTAACTGTTAGAAAATTATCAAAATTTCTTGAATTAAATTACACTTTATAGAAACTAACCTTGTTTTCTTATAAATAATTTTCTTTTTATTTTAAAGTTCAAAAACATTTATTTACCTCCTAATTTTAAGAATAATAAGAATATTAAATATTTTATAAGTGAATATAGATACATTTGTTTTAATTTTTATACAATTAAATAAGAGTTTTTCTATATATTTTATAACATATTCTTGAAGGTAATAGTATTGTTAAATTGATATAGTAAAATGTTTGCATTGTATCGACGACATGTCGAGAGGTTATTTTTTCATTCTCATCAGTTTATTTTTATTTGTAAAATATAATAAATAAAATATAAAATTAAAAAAAGAAAATATTGAAAATTTTTAGATCAAGTAATTTTTTATGATAAAATTTAAAATAACCATTTATATTACATTATAATTTTATATTATAATATTGTGTGACCCATCGTTGATTTAGAGTATTATTCTAAATTCTATAAAAAGTAACCATTTTATTGATTGCAGATAAAAATAAAGATGTATATTGTTTGAGAAATTAAAAATAAATAACCACTTACATTTATTTTTAATTCATTAGTATTGTCAATGTTTTGTCAAGTTTTTTCCCTGCTTTTATTAGGTTTTTATTATATAAAATAACATTATAAAATTTACACTTTTGATGTATACGTAATAAACAATTGATTTCAAATAGAAATTTTTTTAAATCTCAGTTTCCAATTTAATTTTGTTCTAATGTTATAATAAAATTTATTAATAAGCGGAATTTAATAAGGCTTGCATTGATTTATTTAGAACATATGTAAAGCTATTTTAATATTATCATTATAATATTGATTGTTCTAATTTTTAAAAGATTGTACACACATTTTTTGAACCAAATTGTTTTAAAAATTTTAAATTATTTATTATCCTTACAAGTCCTCTTATAAACAAATTTAACAATATAATTTACTTTAATAAAATTATTCAAATGAATAAAATGTTCATGGAGTTTTGCATAACATTAACTTTTCTAATTATATCATATCTGATTTTTAAAATCCTTAAAAATTAAAAAAAAAAAAAATAAATAAAGAAAATCAAATCAATACTTCTATTACTTTCTTAATTACGATAGATTATTGGTCCTTGTCAAGAAGTGTAGGTATAATTAAAAATAAAAAATTGTAGTTTGTGGTAACGTTTTGAGGAGAGGTTTCTTCATCTGCATTAAGACTTTTTTTAAACAATTTAAAAATTTTAATATAATAAATTGTACCACAAGTTCTCATTGCAGACTCAAATATTATAATTCTGTTTTTTCTACGTTTAAAAAGATTAATCAGGTGATAGACTGGAACAATTGTAAACTTTCTATAAAGAACACAAAAATCAAGAAAAAATATTTTTGAAATGCTATATGTACATATATAAACAGTAATGTATTAAGTTAGAAAAAAAAATTATAGACAGAGGATTGCACCCAAGTAAATTAATATTGAAGCAAGAGGGGCTGTTATAATATATTATAGAAAAAATTAAAATTTATATTATAAAAAAATTTTTATTCTATATTTCAAAAAAAAGACAAGATATAGATAAGAAGACATATATATTTATAAATAATTATATATACAAAGAGAATTATTCATTGAATTGGAAATTTGAAAATACAAAAATTAAAAGCTGAACTAATAATATTATAATAATAATATAATATTAATAATAATAATATAATATTCATATAAAATAAATTCACATTATATTTGATATAATATTTTAATTTATATTACCAAAAGTGATAGAATAACGGTATTGTTATCTTTATATTTATAATAATAACACCTTTCCGTTTGCCGTAGCTTGATTACTAAAATATATTATTAAATAATTGATATGTATATATTATATGAACAGAACTATTTATTTAGAAATTTATTATGCAACTACTTGTATATGATAAGATAGAACAACAATTCTTATCCTTACAATAATACATAAAGTAATTAGTAATAAATCTTCATTATTTTTATATTATTTCCTTTACATTCTTGATAATTTGACTTATTAAAATATAAATATATAATATAGTGATTCATATAAACCTCAGTGTAATGATATCAGATTAATAGAACTGTGTGCAAGAAAAGTACTTGATACAAATTATTGGAAATATAGAAGAAAATGCTCCTTGATAAGTTTGGATTCATAATGAAGTTGACACTGAATTTTTTTTAAAGATATAAATACAAGGAAAATTTAAAAATTGATAAATTCCAAAACAAATTATATAATTACCCTATAACTTTATATAATTGAGTGACAAAAACGATTAAAATCGTCCTTAATATGGTATAATTTGAAAACAAGTAGAATGATTAAATTTTATATTTATGAAATGTTAAATAAATAATAAAATTCATAATTAATTTAAATATAGTATAATTAATATATTTGCAACAATTACTGTATTTACATTATTTTTGTATATATCAATATTATTTAAATATTAAATTGCAATATTAAAACAAAAAGATTAAAATAATAAAATTAATTTTTCATATTTTACAGTATTAATATTAAATTGATTCTTAAAATTAGATTGACTATTTAATTTATTTAATGATATATATATAAAGATAATATAAATAATATTACAATTATTAAAAATTATAAAAACTAGTGTTAATATTTGATTAAATAAAATGGTGAAAATTAAAAATTTTTTAAAATTTATAATATATTTATTTTTTTTTATAATTTAAATTTATTTGAAAAGAAGGTTCATTTTAATTGGAAAATAAGATACTAAGAAAAAAAATATAAAACAATTTTTATAATTTTTGATTGACAATTTTTCAACAGGAATAATTCTCTATTCACTTAAACTTTAAATCAATTTTAAAATAATTTAAATAAATAAATTTTATATGAATACAGATGAAAATCTATAAAAAGTATTGAAGTATATATTATAATTATTTTTCTGTGTAAATTTTATTGAAAAAACAACTACATATCTATAGGAGAACTGTAGTTTACATACTCAATTATATAACGAAACTCAAATTTCTATAAAATATTTGTTGTACGAATTTTAAATTTTTTTACCTCAAATTTCTATAAAATATTGGTGCTCCCATGATCATAGAATTAAATATCCTTTGATTATGCTATGGTGTTCCACTATTTTTCTCTCTTATTTTATTAAATATTAATGCTTTTATAACTCATTTTCTTTTACATTTATTTTACCAACTTCTAATCTTTCATACTTTGTTTACAAGATTGAAAAACATACTTCGCGTGAAGACAAATCTTTCTATTCCTACAGATAAAAAAAAGATATAAAAAATTCCCCTATGCATTTTCAGACCATTTCCAAAACGCTATAACAAATAGTTGAATCATGACGAATTCAGCCTCCATACTTTTCTAACGTATCATGTGCACATTTTATCCTTCTAGTTATCTTCGAATTTTTGTACTTATTATTTATTTATTAATTTAAGTAGTTATAATTTATTCAATTATGTATATATATATATATATATATATATATATAATTCTAGCAATATAATCGACCCATTAAAAATTAGATTTTTCTTTATTTTTGTCATTCATTTTGTTCGGTTATCCATCATTTCTTTCTCATATTTATTTATATGTGTGAGAATAATTAACATTTTTTACACTTACACTTATTTTTGCAGTTGATTAGATCTTTGTCTTTTTTTTAATTCTTTCAATTTTGTACAGAGATTCATACACAATACCAAATTACGTTAACATGTCTTTTTAATTATGTTTTTAATGTTTGTAATATAAAATTTGTTAATTATTACAATACAAAATTAATTAAATCTATGATATAATTTTGTATTTTTGTTTTACTATTTTTTTTTAAAAAATTTTATTATTTTCTTATTTCTTATTTTTTAAAATTCTAATAGTTTTTGAAAAATTAAATAATTCATTATCAACAAATATTAGCGAATTTTTTTTGTGCCCATGTAAGTACATTTAAATTTTTTATATAAATTTAAAATTATAAAAATTTAAAGTTCAATAAATCTTTGAACCGTAAATATTTTAATTTTATTTTTAAAAACATAAAACATTTATTTGTTACTATAAACTTGCGTATTAACTTTTTTAATTTTTGTCGTGTAAATATAACTTAGATACGTATATTGTATGTTTGATCGATAAAACGACATTGTGCTTCAGATTTATAGAATAACTTCTTAGGAAAACATAACAACACGCTGCCGTGTAATCTATCTAACGAAATAAGAACTAGCCATTTCAATTTTAGTTTGGTCAGGTTCCTGATGGGTCTCAGATTGTGATATTTCACAATTGTCAAAAATAAGCACAGTAAATCGGCTTCATATTTATAATATTATTAAACAATGTATTTATAGACTCAAATCAACAGAATTCTATTATAATAGTTCACCAGTTTGTTGATATTCTTATTTGACCTTCATAAACATTTTTAATTTAAAATTAATTATTGATAAAACTATATTAATCATCTTCGTTTTATTTGATGATTTTATTAAAATAAATTAAATATTATTATTGTTGTTATTGTTTTTGTTGTTGTTATTTTTCACTATCATTTAATTTTTAAGGAAATATATATACTTTACCATGGTCTGATATATTTATTTAAGCTTTTTATTTATTTATTATTTTATTTATTTATTGGAACTTATGCAATTATTTAATTTTTAAATATTATTTTGGATTCATGAAATTGAAAGTCATCATTTAACCGTTGTACAACAGCAATTTCTTGTTTTTTAAATTTATTAATAATGTTTATAGTCTAAATAAAAATTCATTTGGATTAAAAATTAACCTTTACCCTAAAAAGAATAATCATTAACATATATTTTCTTATTATTTAAAAAATCAAGATAAAAATAATTTTCCTATACAATTAGTCTTTTGAATAATAATTAAAATTTTTAAAAATTCAGTATAAGAATTATTTAATAGATTCTTAAATATGAATGTAATTTAGCATAGTATAATAAACATAATAACATAATAATACAATAATTTAACATGAAAAGATAAAGCACATTAAAATTTCATAAATTTTTTTTAAGATACTTTTTAATATAGTAAATGAAAGTGATTAATGTTTAATTCAATTATTAAGAACTGGTTAAAAAACTTTGCAATAAATATTTAAATGAATTCAATGTATTTTATATAAAATTGCATTAAAAAAAAAATTATTATGTAAAAACAGTTTGTAAGTTAAGAAAGCTAAATTTAAACTTATTCATTATATTAAGTATGAATTACAACATTAATAATAAATAAAAGAAAATATTAATAATTTATTATTGCATAAAAAATCGTGTTTTAAAACTATTAAAAATGTTTTTATTCATTATTATACATACTTATACATTAGTAGTTTAAATATAAATAATCTATAATTTATTTTCAATAAATGTATATTATTATTAATATATAGATTAGTACCACTAATCTACCATCGTGTGCAGATAGTAAAAATCGATTGCTGTACTGCAGTGCGTTCCATTGTAAAGAATTCCTTATTATAGAAAATATACCTAATAAAACGCCATAACCAAAATAAAAACGCATGAATTAACGTATAAAATATAATCCGAAATTTTTACTTCAACGATGGTGACGAAGCCTAGTTTTTTAATAAAGCTCTACCTGATAAGGACGCAAAAATAGCTATTGAATGTTGTGAAAAAAATCTGATTTATAGTGGTAATTAATTTAACTATTTCATTTTTTATTTATAAAAAAAATTTATTTATCATGTTATAGATTTATTATCAATTCTTATAAACACATTTTTTACAAACTGATCAAAAACTGTTTCGTTCGTTTTATTTTTCTAAATACAAACTACTAAAATCTCTATTACATAACTGTACTTGAGTATAGATATTGCCTTGTACAATGAAGAGGATAAACTAAAGGAAGGTGTCCTTATGATTATTATGTACGCTGTCTTTACCAGCCTATATGACCATACACTTTTATGTAAGTAATAAATAGATCATCCAATCGTTTTTAATGAGTAATTTATGTTTTTATTATAAAAAACTTTTTGTGTTACATTTTGTATTTGTTTATGTGTGCATGCATTTACGTGCTCTCAATATCAATTATTTCTACAATTAAGTATAATTTCTATTATGACGTTTAAATATTTTCTTCGATAAAGTAAAAATTAATTGTAAAATATCAGAAATTTTAAGAAACTTTTATAAATTAATTAATATCAACTTACTAAATGCTATATTTTGAAAATAAATTTATAATTAAAAAAAAAAAAGAAAAACAAACAAATAATAAATTGAAAACTTTAACATTATTACGATATATCTAACTATACATAGACAGCGTACATGGGAGACTGTTTTTATTTTTATTTAAAATATTAACCTTCAGTTTTTTTTTCTTTCTTGGTAATAGTATACAAAATACGGATCTTATTTTCTAAAGGATCTAAATATCTTATTAAGTTTTATAATGCAAACTTATAAAACTTATTAATGTTAGTAGCGAAGATAAATTTTTGCGAAGTTTGATAAATAGCTGAATAAATATATTCATTAAGAAAATAAATTTTTTTTTTTGTAATCAATTAAACTTTCAATTACATCTTTTAAACAAAAAAAATTATATACATTTTTCGGTAACAATAAGTGCAAATTTCGTCACGTTGGTAAAAGAATCATTTAAAAAATATTTTAAAATTTGATTGAACATTTCAATCATTTCATATCAATAAATTTTTTTAATATCTATTCAACAAGTGAATCAGTTTTGTGATTATTTTTAAATCAATTAAATTTCTTTTTTACTAGAGGCTTAGTTTTTGAGATGTAGGAACTTTTAATAAGAAGTTCAGTAACTTTTTTAATTAATGATAATTTAAACAAAATTTTCATGTGTCACACATAGTATATACATTACCTAAATATCGCATATTTCGAGCAACTAACATTTCAACCCTTATTTCGGTTAAAAATGAATATTGTCCGTATCAATGCCAGAAAAAAATTTTTTTTTATCGTTGAAAAAAGAAGAGAAAATATTTGTGTATGTAAAAGCAAATATAATTTAATAATAATGTATAAATGGCTATGCATTTAAGTGATATATTTTAAAGTTGAAGTGGTGTGGTGAGATAAAGTAAACTTATTTTGCAGTGATAATAGTTTAAGCGCTTAACGGCAGTGTAAGTAATAAATTAAAATTATAAATGCACTATAAATTGAGATTTATTTATTGTAAATTAACAATAAGTATGTATGTAATTTGTCGAATAAAAGTTTATAAAATTAAATATTGTTAAAAAGTAAAAAGCTCTATGTATATTTATCGAGCCGAGATCCGAATTAAGACTTACAGGTGAATATCAAGTTACAATAATAATTAATATTATCAATAAACAAATTAAAAATTGTAATTATAAGTGAAAAATTGGGAGTATTTTGAGTATATTTATTGAGTCCAGATGAAGATCAGGTATACATGCATAAACTAATTTACAAATATAAAAGAAAATTATAAAATACAAATATATTTAATAATTCGGGAATCGCTCTGTACGTATTTGTTATTGCTTAGGATGGGAATAATACACATACACTTATAACTTGACACACAGTAATGTCTGACTTTAAACGTTAAATCTTTGGATACGATTCGGAAATATTTTACCACATGATATTGATCATAATAGAGTCTAAAGCATTTGTAACATACTTTAAATTAATTGTGAATTTAAAAATTTGATGTCAGTTCTAAATTATTAAACAAATGAATTCATCGCTGTACATATGAACTGATTTTATAAACTGATCCAAAATAAAAGAAAGATTACATCTATCCTGATTTTTGCTACTATAATGATAGTTGAAAGATAATATTAAATATTGTTTTATATTGGATGGAATCAATTTGTGGTACTACTGATTAAAATTATAATTACCTGAGCTTATACCTTTATAGCATTTTTTATATGAATAAAGGCATTATTTTAATATTATTCTGTATTTCGTTGTCAACAGGAAACATTTATACAAGACGTTAATGACACCCGATAAATTCTTCATTTTTAAACTTTTAATAAAAAAAAAAAATAATTTTTTTCAGCCTCGAACTAAATTAAAATCGTAAATTATTATAATTAAACGAATAAAAAAATTATTTTATTAATTATGCATTCAAAACTGCGGAAATTGAAATATTATTGCTAATTGCTTAACTACATGGAAATATTCCAGTCAAACCCTGTTCACTTATTAAGTATCCATAAATAATTTGAGAATTAGTTTTTTCAGAATGGAAGAGAACTGCGAATAGTCGTTACAAAATGTATATATACATACATATACATATATATAAATAATTCGTAGATTATTTTAAAATTAAAAATAGTAATTTATTATAACAGTAATTAATTAGCGTAGTATAAAAAAATTGTTTCTTTGAGAAAAGAAAATACTTTTTATATTTAAATTGTGGAATTAATTACACATGTATATGCATGTACAGACGTTTTAAATGATGTGCCTTTGCAGTTTTCAACTAGTCGTATGCCCACAAGCCAGTACGTGTTTAATCTAGTAAATTACAAATATTCAAAGATACCTCAAACAAATTCCCACAAGATAAATCGGCCGCATTACACATTTTTTCAACCAGAAATCCATCGATTTCTTCTCACACATTTCAGGATTACAAAGTTCTGCCAAAACTACGTTTATAAATAACCTTACTCACGTCAGGCACACAAAATATAAAATAGTACCCATAATAACTTGTAAATTCTTATATGCAACTGATATTGTTACTTTATGTAACAATGCCACCTTTTTGATCGAGTATATGGATTATACACATTACTGGACTACTTGATATTACAATAGAGACCTTTACACTCTTCATACCTTTGGCAACTGATTACTTAAGGTATAGTGCAATAAATTATAAGAACATTTACAGGTTTACAGTTCTTTTCACGAATAGATATAATTGTAGAGCACAAAAAAATAATATATACAGAATACACACAAAAATAAAAATGTTTTGAAAATTATTAAGTCTTTTAGGATATTGGGAAATAGTTGCTTGTGGGTGTGAATAAAACGATGGTTTTTATTTTACGTCGGCAATATCCTAATATTATGGAGGGTGTCCTTTTATATATATATATATCCAAGCATTTATATTTACCAACTCAGACATTACTGCATGTCAAAACCCAGGAAATTACTATTAAGTACTCCTAAAAATCGTTCTCAGATATAATTACACTACTACTGTCGTATCTAACCTCTACATTTCAACAACTTCAAATATGTATAAAGAAATCATTTTATTTTTTTGACACTAATATACACAAATACATGTACGTCCACTTATACTAGTGTATACGTAAATGTGTATATGCATTCATTTTTCTTATTTCTAAGTCTTATAATAATTTATACAGTAGATACTATTTGTTAGATTGAATTATTTACATATCATTAATCATATATTTTTTATTGTATTAATTCTCAAAACTATTATCAGAAAATTATTTATAGATTTGAAATACTATATTATTTAAATTTGTATCGTTTAATTTTTTTGCAATAATATTAATTAATTAGATTAAAAGTGATCTTTAATTATTACATAGACGATATAAATATATTATACATGTGTAATATTATTATTCCTTAGCTTAACAATAGACATCTATATTTTTTTTATAATGTATATACATATTTTATATTATACATTAACGGACACAGCATATTTATATCATATTTATATCATATACATATATATATATATATATATATATATATGTGTGTATATTATCCTCGTAAGTTTATAATATGTTAATTATAAATTAAAAAATTATTCAATTGGCGTAATAATATGTTTGTAAAAAATATAAATGCATATGCGCATGTGTGTGAGTGCGCGCGTCCGTGCGTGTATGCATGTACAGTATATTTATATAAAGATTGCGATTTTACAAGTTTTATAAAAACGTTTCTACAAACTATTGCTTTGTAACCCAAAAACATTGATATTTTTCTATTACTAACTATAGAAATACTTACATCACAAAAGAGATAATTCACATTTCTATATAGTTCATGAATATATGATTTATCTACAATTTTTTTTGTATCTATAGACATTATAATATCATAAAATAACTTTAAAAATGTTCATAGAAATAATGATTCAACATTAGAAGTGATAATGTGCTATTTTGTGTAAAAAATTAATTTGTAAATTAGAACGTCTGTGCATACGAAGAAAAAATAACAAGTATATACGTTTACTTATGTTGTATGCAATTTTTAAATGAGAGCAAACCAGTATACATCTTTTCGTTCTTAGCTATAGGGCAAGCAAATTAGTTGAAGAGAAAATAAAGCCAAATAGTTTGAATATAAGTAAATACTGTTTGATTAATATGAAAAATGTAATGTTTATGTACTTTTAGAGAGTAAAAATAATAATACATCCGTAGAAACTTAATTATTAGTTGAATACGTATTTTTCTTTCATTTCACGGAGTGTTTATCCAAATGAACACAATAATTATGCGAATACTTCATTTGCATTCAATTATTTTTTCTTCTTTTTTATGAAATCTTTGTATAGTTGGTATGTATACGAAATAAACATAATATTTCTCGAGTGTTTACATACACACCTTTATATTTACAGTATAAGGTGAAAATTTCTAATTAAGAATGATTTTTCTGAGTGCTTATGTGCCTTTTTATAATTCATGCTTTAAAAAAAAAAAAAAAAAAAAAAAAATTAAAACTCATGCACAACAAAATAATTTATTTTTTGTTAATTATATTTCTTGGTATATATTTAAAAAAATATATACTAAATTGCAATAATAAATTGCAAAAAATTTTATTAGATTTTGTATTTTTTAATTTGCACATTTAAATGAGATACATACATGTATTGTATAATATAATTTGTGAATAAATACTTTCATATTTTTTCATGTAGCAAAGAAAATTACTTTATTTTGCTTAAATATTAGTATGTCTTTGAATAGAATAAATAGTATATATTATATAATATTTAACAATAAAAAATTATTAACAAAATATAACATTATGTTTGATAATTGTTATTTACTAATTGTTTTTAGTGAGAATACTTTAATCTAAATATTTAATTTATAATGAAATTGACAATATATTAAAAGCAATTCAAATAATCAATTTTATTTTAATAGAATTTTAGTGTATTTTATTTAGTTGAAATTTTTTGAATATCAGTTAATTTGAAAAAGATGAATTTTATTATGGTACTATAAGCAAAAAATTAAATCAAAATGTATCTCTTGCATCGAGTTTTAGAGGGCACCGGTATCACCACTTCAGGAATTTAACAATTCTTAAAAGTGCCTAGACTCTTTTCTTAATTGTCTTTGATATTATTATTTTAACTTATTTAAATTATTTAACTTTAATATATAAGATTATTTTTAATTTAATACAGTTGAAATTAATTCAGTAATGAAATTTACATATAATAATAACTTATGTGTTGAATTAATTTCGTAAAATAACTAGTAACTTTAAACAGATTTGGCACTAAACTTTTGAGCTGAGATACGCTCAGTAATCATCTTGAATTATATTGAAATAATTATATTGAAATCAGGATTGCACAAAAATACCTCGACTAGCCATCTAGTGACAAAAAGCAATCACTTAAACGTAAATGCAATTTTTTTTTATTAAGTGACATCCCAGGCATTTATAAACAATGTACATTGCATACATCGCAGAATGCTTACATTAGAATGAAATTTTTTTAAATCTGATGTGTGTTGTAGATATATAAAATGTATATAGAGTATTTTCGAGGATATAGCAAGTCAATTAGTATACAAGATAGTATACAAGTTCGGTTCAAGTTAACTGCTTAAGCTTTGTCATCAACTGGTATATAATTTTTTCCAACTAGCAATGTCAATTGACGAATGAATTAAACTATGCAAGTTAGTAGAGAAAACTCTTTGAGATCACTAGAATCAAATTAATTCTACATCATCTCGCTTTTTGCTTTTAAGGTAAAAAAAGACTATTTATTTTAATGTAACAATTTGTGCATGAGCTAATTTTAACTTAAATCGATGGACCAGCATAGAATTGCTAACAGTTTGAGTAAACAAAATGTTAGCCCCTATTGTTGTACTATTTTTTCTACATCATAAAATTACTATTATTACTATTAAATAATAATTTTGAAAATAAAATTTTAAAACGTATTGGAAAAATTAATAACTATTGATCATATAATTTTTAAGTTATATTTCTTTACAGCAGGAATTATTCTGTATAAAAGTTATTCTTATTTAAAAGTAAATTTAGAAAGATGTTAGCTCATATAAATTATATATTGTATATTTAAATTAAAAATTCACGTGAAATTTTAACTTTAAGTGTGAAAGTTAAACCTCATACTCTCTTGTAATTATTTGGAAAAAACTTGGCTGTTTATTAAAACTTTATTTTACGTAAATGAAATTTGAAATTTTAATTAAATTCATTTCAATAATTATTGTTAATGAAACATTACAATCTTGCTTTTCCAAATTTAAATATATTTCAGTCAGAATGCATCTTACTAGCATTATTTAAAAAAATAATTAAAATAAAAATCAAGTATAGTATTTTCAAATTAAATAATTTTTATTTATTATGATAGTAAAACTATACTGTTCTTTATTAATTTTAGCAGGTGATATGATTATTGGCCTCAGTATCTTAGTTATATTTTTCAAAAATAATTTTAATAATATTAAATTAATAATAGAAAAAACAGAATCATTAGAGTATTTTATAGTACAATAAATATTACATTTTTCTATTATTAAAATATCAACATTATTATTCAATATTATTTTTAATATTTTAAATATTTGTTATAGTAATTTATGTTTATTTTACAAAGAATTTAATAAAACAATCAATTTTTTTTCTTTTAGACTAAGTAAAAAGGATCCTTAAAAGGGTGCCGGTATATTTTTTATATAACCACACCCATACATCCTTAAGGATTCTTTACATTAACTCAAATGATAATGTAGGATATTTATTCGATTTTTACATATTTCTTTCAAAAACTGTTACGCAATTTCTTGATTACGAAATATAAGATTTATATGTAAGATTTCCAATTATATTGTGATATACATATGAATATATTTTATATTTTGTAAACATGTATATATACATACATAAGTTTCATATATTCAAAGTAAACTTATTTATTTTTTTTTTGTATGTTCATTTAATATTTACAATATTAAATAAACATATGTATATCTATAAATAATAAATTAAATTGGTATCATATTCTTAATTCACTATATAATTAGATATTATTATTTTTTTATTTTCATTACAAAATGAATAAAAATAAAATGATTTATTATATAAGTGTTTATTTACAATAATTATATCTAATATCATTTGTTAAACTTCATCATTTTTTTTAATGGTATGAAACTACCAATAACAATAAATTTTTATATTTTTTTATATTAATGCTATTTAAAATAAAATGATGGTAAAAGTAAAATAAAATACTTATTCAAAATAATTTAAACATCAATTATTTTTTAAATATATTAACACTCGCAATTAATTAAAACCTTTCAATGAAATGAATAATCATTGTAATACATAAAATAGTATAAAATTGATAAATAATTCGGATAAAACTTACTTATTTCCTATGCAACATTAAAAATATGAACTAAATGTACCTTGCATCTGCAAATTTTTTTTTACTTCTATATTACAATAGTAGTCGTAAAAATATACGAATGTTGTCGTTTATTTGTTATATACTATTCTTTTTGAAATGGTTCTTACGTGATGAGCATGCAGTTAGTGTGAACAGAATAAAATGGTATTTTAGATATTACATTTGCATGTAAACTAAATTTTGTTTCTTGTTAATCAACAATAATTTTAATTTAATTCTTTAACATTTCATAAATATATCATACGAGTAAGGTCATTGTTGGATTAAAATATTAAGGAAGACTATTTACAACTACTGTATGATAAATATAATTATTTACGTAGCTATGTATAAATGAAAATACATACATAGTCGATAAAACTTAATAATAGTACACTAATAACAATATAAAAATTTATAATAGTAACAGTAATGCAAAATCCATAATTATATAATTAAAATAATGAAACAATATACATTATAAATTAACTTTCTTATGTTATAAGTTATATATTTAATTAAAAATTGCTTATTATTATAAAATATATTAATTCAAAAATAATAATTTATACACGCGCGCGCGCGCGCGCGCACACTCACACACACATAACGTATATATATATTATTTTTAGATAAATTATCGATAACGTTGATTTAATTATTATACTTACAATTAGTTTGTTTGGCCCAAGCATAATTTTATTCACTTATACTCATCGTATTTTTCTTTTCGTTGAGAATAACCGTCAATTAATCATCAGTCGAGTTATTATATTGCACTGTCTAACAATTGAACACCATTGATTTTTTCTTTATTTACACCATGTAAAATTAAAAACAGTAGAATTCACAATACATTTCTTTAAAATGAAAATAAGTAAAAAAAATGTCCTCAGTTCAAGTTCGTTATTAGCCTGGATTAAACACACAAGCGACTGTTATCAAAATTGTTTTATACAATTCCGTATTTTGTGTTTAAATATCATATAATTTTACACGACAATCATCGACAAAACGCAAAAAAGCTCATGTAGAAATTGAATGTGAAATATAAAGAGTTTTCTTTCCACAAATTCTCAGACTAGAAGAACCTGTATTTCCCTTGGTAAACAATATTGACTTGCACTTTAGTATCGATAATCGGAATTCACAATGAATTTGTTTGTACTTTATATACAAAGTCTAGTAGAAGTGTTGAGATAGTTACAAAAAATACATACACGCAAAATAATTGGTAACAATAGCAACGATTATTGTAAAGATGTACAACGTGTAGGTTGTAGGCAATGTGCTTAGGACAGCCTACGTCGCGCTAATGTCATTAGACAACCACTGTTCCTGTCCGATTCGATGTATTCTCCCTTCGATAGCATGCGCACGCGTGACTATGGATTTGTAGTAGGGGTTTTCTCGAGGATTGGGAAGGAAGGAAGAAGAAATTTGTCTGCAAAATTCGACTTTCTGACTCCGTCTTCATTCTCGCTTTATTACTATCGTCTATGAGCTCGAATTTAAACTTTTGGCTTATTTTCCCGTAGTAGCGTACATTAAACAGCGAGGTGGCTCGATTGTAATCTATGCCCAATGAAAGACACTCGGTTTATCCTCTATGCTTTTCTCTCAATTTATCAATTAATAAACACAATCAAGTTTTATTAATATTTGATACTTCTAATACAAGTTATAATGCTAAGGCCTATTTTCGTGTTATCCATTCTTATTTATGTACTACGAAAATAGTTGATAAATTATAATATTAAAGATTAAAAATTTTTCAAAATATTAATTTCATTATAAGTATTTGTATATTAAATTAATAAGTAATGAAAAATTCAAATAATACGAGCTCAAAAATGTGAAAAAACTACTAAAATAAAAAAATACAAACACTAATGAATATATATTTTAACATAAGGTAAACTTTTATTTGTTATGCAATGCAATAATAATTACATTAATCAATACTATATTAAAAAAATATTATATTAATTTGTATTAAGTCGAATTAAAAATAAACAATACAACTATAAATATTTCAAAAAAATTAATCCAATTTTAGAAAATAAAGTTTAAACAAAAAAATCTTTAAATTGAATATTGTTTATTGATGCATTGATCTCAAATATAAACCTATATATTATGTATATAAGGAGTGTTAAATTTTTTATATAATAATAAACAAATTTGTTTCTCTGTAAAATAAATATTAATTTATTATTATTTACAAAAATTATTTACAATAATTACAAAATTACCTGTAAAATAAAGAAACGACAATTTAAGTTTATTATTATCGTTTTCTTTATTTATTAATCAACACTCTTAATACAATCTATCTATTAATTATTCTTTTATATAATTATTATCTGTTAATAAAATATATTTATCAGTCAACTATTATTTTATTTATAAATTATCTCTCTTCAATTATTCCGTTTATTACCCTATCTAGTGAGAGTTAATTAAAGGAGACGTTCGCACTATGTAAATCGTGGCATATTCAAACAAAGAAAGTCTACTTTCTTTACATGTATTTGGTTCCTTATTTTGATTCTTTTTAAAATATGCTTTGATTTAAAATTTTAATAAATATAATATAAGTGTTTTTATTAGATATTTATAGTGAATTCCTTTATAAGATTGTGTTAACTTTCCTCAGACGGCCATCGTTTGATGAACAAATGGACATATTAATTTCATTGGAAAGAGAAATAAAAACATCTAAATCATACAAATAATAAAATAGATAATAAATATGCATATAACAGCAAAAAAATTTTATGACATTTATACTGAGAGAATTTTTGTTTATTAAACTATAATTGTCGCTTTACCACCTGTTTTTTTTCTCCCTCCTTCACTGATGATCTGCTTCAATGTTGAAATTATATTTAATTTTGTAACTTAAAAAAAATCTAAACCTTACAATCTAATCAGTTTCAAACTAAATAATAATCATTTTCTCTTACAATACTCTTTTGTTTTTAATTGAATTATTAATAACGTTGTATATAAAGTCAAAGAATTGTATAAATTCATAAAGAACAAGAGATGAGTTTCATATAATTTACATTTCTTGATGTTATCTACTTTATTTTATAATTTGAATTTAAATCCCATAATTTTTAATTTATAAATACCATAAGTTGATTCAAGTTAAGTTAACTATATAAAATACACATCTATACCATGTATTTATTAACTGATATTAATGTGAACACATCTAATGTATAGTCTCAATTATTTTTTTCTTTTTTTAGAATTTTAGCCAAGACAGTGAGAAAAAATCAAGTTATCAATATCCACAACTCGTAAGTATTGTCCTAACCCCTTACATTGATTCTATTCACTAAAACCCCTCTGGTATAGTTGTAGTAGAAGTAGGGAGAATAAAGATGGGTTATTAAGTGAAGAATACTAATACAAACGTTCTAGCTTCCCAGAAGAATAAGTAAGAATAAATAAGCTAATAGAGTGGAGGGAAGAAAAAGTAAAGTTGATCAAATAAAGAGTAGATGAAAGTAAAAATTAAGGGTGCTACAAGATAAAAATATTATTAAGATATGACGATGTCAAGATACGAAATATTGTGAGATAGATACAAGGTGGGTTACATTAGGAAAGAAGCTCTTCTAATTCTAAAGATTGGTAAAGAGGAAGAATTGCTTAAGGTTTGTATTAGGAGCTTTTAACGAGAGGACACCGCTAGTGGAAGTTTTAAGGGTAGATTGCGGGCGTAATCTTGAAGTGATGTTAGATTCTTGAATTTTTGCTGTTTCACACGTACCAACGTAGCTTAGAAAAAGTCGTAAGATACGTCCATAACGTTTTTTAAAGGTTGGTACGACTTTTGCACTACTCCATATAGGAAATCCATAAAAGGCAATGCTGTGCATAATATCGGAGAAGACTGAATTTGAACTTACAAAGGAACCGAGGTTTTTGTAGAAGAGAGTGAAGAGGCTTGAGGGGGCAGACGTATCTAGCCTATTTACTTCGGGTGAATTTTCAGTTAAAATATAACCTGAGGTATTAGATGGAAGTTGATCTGATAATCTATTGCATCTAAGATAAAAGTAGGATGCTTTATTTATCAGTCTATAAATTGAGTCTAGAGCAGTCATCTTAAGTTCGTTGATGATTAAGAAGGAACAATTTAATTTGTATTTGTTTAGGAGACAAATAAGACGGATCCAGTTTAATTTACAGGTTTATGTTGAGAAAAATATAGATTTTAATAAATAATGCCTTGAGTAAGTTATAGAGTAGATGAGAGTTCTACTATTTTCATAAGTGTGAAGGATTTATCCATGCAGTTAACGATCCTCAGTGTGGCCACTCGATTATTGTATGCTTACAAACCCTTTGATAATTTGTATTATGCTGTTGAGTGCAATTTAGAGATGTATTAAAAAAATTAGAAAAACTAGAAAATGATGAAAAGAAGAGGGAAAGTCAGTGAAGGAAGGCACTTGTATGAAATATTTTATGAAAAAGATTTTTGGAGCAGGCGACATTGACAGATGTTTTCATGTTGATGTTTACCAAATTTCAATTTACTGAAGAATTTTTTTGTCTAAAATTATGGGCGTGTTTGTTTTACAAAAACGTGTAATTGTTGTACTTCATCAATATGATATGATTTGTAATCTCCTATAAGATAGCTCCCATATTACCTTTATTTAGTGATGAGTGATGATATTGGTTCCATTGGTGTTTAAGAAAAATAATGAATTATTTTTGTTTTATATGGTTTTTATTACTTTAGCTCAGAAATTTTGGCCAATATTCCGTGAAGAAATTAATATCAGACAATAACTTCAATTAAATTCTTACTTAATAATTTTAATAAAACACATTATCATTATTAATATTGATACGATTGAATTGTAAAAATATATTAATGTTATTGAATTTAAAAAGTTCAAGTTATTTCTTTGCTCGAGGCAGATTAATGATTTAAATTACTAAGAATTGTGTTTAATGTCGATTTTAATTTTCTTCTACAAATTTATGATATCAGTTTCTACTAAAAAGTAATACAACTTAAAAATACTTTCATTAAGAATAAAATAATAAAAAAGTAAAATTATATTTTTCTATTTAAAATTAATGTATATTCAAAAGTACATATACCAAATCTTCTTCATAACATTAATATTTCAATTTCCATGATTGTAAAAAAATTTTATTAATAAAAAAGAAGATTGTGCTTAACGTGGTAACCTTACTTGTTTTGTCTTTTTTAATCAATCAATTTCAATAATTTAAGGAGAAAGTTTTTGTGAAAATTCTCTTGCCTTGAATAAAATTCAAAAGTAAATATCCACTCAAACTTTCTATTCGGGAGCTAACATATTGATTTACAAGCCCTTGTAAATCACCTATGAGTACACTATCTGGATAAAAGATATTTAGGAAAGAAGAGTCAGTCTTATTTGTGGTTTCGATTATTGAACATCGAAATACAAACGCTTTTATATTTATCATTTATGTTTTATTTATAAAATTTAATAAAAGTTAAGTTAATAGTGACAGAAGTAGAATATCAACATCTACCGCTTTCGCGTTTCATTTATAGTAGTCTCGGTACAGCGATACTTTTTAAGAGTTACGCGAGCAGTAAAGGAGACCATTGCCCTTGACAGATTTTGGACCCTCGTATCACATATCCTTAGCAAATGCTGAGTGAGTATCTCTTTTGTGGGCATTATACAAGTGAATTTTGTAAAGTGACACAAGTATTAACGAATTGAAGTGTTAGCGAGGGCTTCAAGGAGCTGAAAATCTTGGTGTACATGTTAAGAAACACTGTATTCACTAGAGAAGAGACATTCAATTATGAAAAGTTAAGTTCTTAGTGAATTTGTTGAAATATCTTGGTCGTGAAATTTCCAATGAAAGCGTGTGATCGGAGTCTGGTAAAATAGACGCGCTCGTCCACTCGTTTATCATCAGAATTTTCAACCCAGAATAGAAGGCGAAGTTGTATACTGACTCAATACTATTTCGAAAAAATAAGCGCAATAAAGGCAAATTATCATTCATAATGCTCGTCGTGTATGTAGCGCTATGAAAGTTTCACACATATCTCATGAGTATCAAATTCACGATCGTCACCGACTGCGTTACCGTAAGTGTCACCAAGTTGAAGAAAGACCTTAATCTCTGTTCTGTCAGAAAGACATTCAACCGTGTGTTAGTAACTATACTTTTAAGACTACGACTCTGACATAGAATACTATCACAATTACTGGTACGGAATTAAAGTACTTTCATAATCTGAGCCGCAACCCATATTAATATACAATCATCTATGTCACGCCCGCGGTATAGATTAGGATTGCACAGCTTCAAGATTCGGACATCAATGTGATCCATAACATCCTTGGCCCGGACAATAGAAGCCGAGAATTAAAACAATATTTTGAAGTATCCGATCTCTGGTATAAAGTAGTTTTTAAGCATATTGAAACAGGAAATCGGTACGTAGTGCTTGTTTGGTTAGATTTCAAGTCGTGCAATGTGCCACGAAGACGCCAGCCCTTTCACGGCAGAGAAAACGCTTAGCTGAATTCGTAAAAAGTATTTGTGGAAGGGAATGCGACGTTTCATGAACAAATTTGTAAATGCGGATCTAAATTGTTTATTTTATAAGGACAAGGACAGAAGAAAGGAAGGGAAGAAATTTTTTAGAAAGTCGCGATTCCTTTTTATCTCGAATACGTCGGTCCAGCCGTCAAGTCAATGAATAAAGACTCGTATTTTAATAATCGTGGATTCTTTTACATTGTTTTATATACTCGAACTCGTGTAGATCACCGAATTCTGCACAAAACAACCAATAAGAGCAACCTTTTTAATTTAATCACACATATTTGCGATTTTCATTTCGACTAAATTAACATTTAGTACTATTTTACTTAAACTTATTAATATTTAAATAATTATTATTTTAATAAATATTCTTTGTTTCTAGGTTTTTATCAATTATTTGTATTGTTAATTTTTTTTGTAATTTAACTTTAATGTTAATATAATTGATCAAATTTAATATCGTTTAAATGTATTGTACTACCAAATTATGTATTCTTTTTAATAAATTGTTATTATTATATTTTATATATACATTTATTTTTATTTACGGCTAATTTATAGTATCTTTAAATAAATAAAGTAACAATAAATTTAAATTACATTTAGAAATTAGTTTACTTAATTTATTGATTCAGTGATAGTGAATGTGCACAAACAAAACATGAAATACGTAATGTATGAAAAATCAACTAAATGTTAAATGATAAACAACATTAAAATAATGAAATTAAATAATGTAAATGTAGTAACAAAAAATGCAATAATAAACTATATAATTTACCTACAAATATTTATAGCAGAAGTATTTGAAAATGTTTTATGTATTTACGAATATTTAAGATTAAATAATTACAATAATAAGTTAATACTAATTTAAAATTTAATTTTAAGTATATAATATGTTGTAGAAAAATTATTCATTTAGTATATTATTTATAAAATAATTATTACTTAATACAATTATTTTATTAAAAGTTCTTACAATGTATGAAACTTTATTTAAATGTAATAACTTTTACATATACATTTTTTATCCTATACAAAACACTTTATATTAAATTTTAATTTATTTTTAATTAATAAAATTGAAATACTAAAATTGTTTGTTTGTGATAGGAACGACATCTGTTATTGATTTAAGAAAATATAATTTCGTCTTGCAGCATTCATACCGACTGTAATATATCAACTTAACCAATATTGAATAAATAATGTATAAGTAATGTAATTTCTGATGTAAGCAAGATAAACCATGTAAAAAATATAAAATATTGTTGACTAAAACAATAAACATGAAGAATTCTGTGTATTGTATTGTTTAGCTTTATTCAAAATTAAAATAACTTAAATAATTGAAATTTGAAAAACCTTAATGTTACGAAAATGTAGTGTAACTAATGACACGTTGGCAAATTATATATAATTGCACACTGAGAAATGAATACGCACATGCAGAATTTGCTATTAATGATTGCACGTGTCGCTAGTCTGCTAGAAGTTTCATGCTTGCAAATCGTTATTTAATTTTAAAAAAAGTTATCATATTGTGTTATTCATTAACAAATAGTAAAGAAAATAGTTTACACATTATGTAGAAAGTTATAAAACTGAAAAAATATGGATTTTATATATAAAACGCGAGGGTAATTGATTCAAGCATCAATTACATTTAACAAAAACAACACACCTAGCTGTGTTTAGAAAACAGCAATGACACGAAACCAAACTCATATTATCCTTATAGTATCATTGAATACCTGAATCTAAATACTACAACGTAATCAAATCAAAGACTAACTAATTGACTATTCTTCAAGAGAAATTTCCACTAAATGATTTTTAATGTAAAGGAAACCAATGACGCTATAAGATAAGAATGAAGCATACCTCAACTGAAATTATCTATTATTGGCTTTTCATTTTAGTAACATACTTTACTTCATGTATAGCTATGAGAATGGTAGATAATTTTATTAGATTTATAGGTGGATAAGTAATTTGTAATTTATTATTTAATTCAATTTAATGTTTATTATAGAAAATGGTACATCATTTAGAGGATCATAAATTTGCTTCCGAAGAATACTTGGATCCTGATATTGATGAAAGAGATAGTGGACCAGAGCCTCCAATTTCATCATTAGATTTGCCATTTCATAAGAAAGCTTATTTACCTAATACTTTATCTACAAACTTTTCAGATAATTTAAATCCAAGTAAATACTTATAAATATTTTTGCTTAAATAATTTTAATTTCATATTGAACAATAAATAATACAATAAAATGCAATAAGTAATATATTATTAATTTTATTCTGTAAAACTACTTTTATTAAATGATATGTATTTTGTAATCTATTAGATATTAATCTATAAAATATTACAATTTATTTAATTCAAATTAATAGTATATTATATTTTTTTTCAACAATTATTTAAAAAATGATAAAATTTTATTTTATAATTTTCTAATAAATTTTAATAGTACTTAAATTAAATTTTATTAGATATTAAATGGGATAAAGCATGGGCTTCTTATTTGAGTTTTGGTCAAATATCAGCAGTATCAATTGATCCAAATGGAAACATTGGTATATTCCACAGAGGACAACGAGTTTGGGATTCTTCAACTTTTAGAAGCGACAACAAATTTATTACTAATCGTGGACCAATTAAAGATAACACAATTTTACTTTTGGATAAGACTGGTAATATAGTAAGAGAATGGGGTGGTAGTATGTTTTATCTTCCACATGGCATGACAATAGACTCTTTAGGAAATTATTGGATAACAGATGTTGCTATGCACCAAGTTTTTAAATTTGATGTCAGAGATATTAAGCAGCATAAACAACAATTAATAAGACATAGATCAAATGCATTCGAAACAATTGACATCAATAATTTATTTGCAAATAGTGTTATAAAGCCATCATTAATTTTGGGTGAAGCATTTCAACCAGGAAATGATAATACAAGATTTTGTAAACCAACCGCAGTAGCTGTTCAAAATAATGGAGATTTTTTTGTTAGTGATGGTTATTGTAATTCAAGAATTATCAAATTCAATAAAAATGGTGAAAGGATACTTCAGTGGGGAAGAACTTGGGGTTTTCAAGGTAGACAAAAAAGAAATCTATTTATCGTTATCAAAATAATAAATTTTCATAAAATTTTATTATGAATTTTAATAAATATTGATTATTCATACTATTCATAATTTTTTACTTTATTTGAATAATAATAATTTTTGTTATTGCACTTTAGATAAAAAATTGTATCAGAATTTACCACCACAAAATGCTTTTTTAGTACCTCATGCTCTTGCACTTGCTGAAGAATATGGTTATATACTTATTGCAGATAGAGAGAATGCAAGAATAGTTTCTTGTCTCGCCAGTAATGGAACATTTTATAAAGAATATAAGAATCCTATATTAGGACATGCTATTTATAGTATTGCTTATGCTAATGATAAAATTTATTTAGTTAATGGAAATCGACTGTCAGAAAGTACACATATTAGAGGATTTGTATTAGATATAAATACTGGGGAAGTCTTATCACAATTTGCACCTCAAATAGATATGAATAATCCTCACGATATTGCAGTAACATCTGATGAACAAGAAATATATGTGATTGAACTTAATGCGGGTAAAATTTATAAATTCAATCAAGGTAATATTATAAGATTATTCTGTGATTTATCCTTAATAATTATATTTGATTCTACTTGATTAAATAATTTAAATTTATCTAAAATAATCAACTTTATTTCACATTTAACTTTCGTAACTTTTCAAATTAATGTTATTAAATTAATAATAAGCTTAAAAATATATAAATTATTATAAAGATAAAATATTATTTTGAATTACTTTAATAATATTTTTATAAATTTATTTTAAAATTTAAAATTACTATATTTGACTTTTTTTTAGATATAAAAAATTTACACACATCAAAATTACTTCAATTAAAAAATTCTACAGAAGGTTATTCGGTAAACCTACAGAATAATAGCACAAGTGCGGAATCTAAAAAATCATCTCAAAAAACACTTGTAATAATAGCAATTATTATGGCATTATTTTTTATTGGTATTTGTATATTTTTGGCAGCACTACTATCAACATATCAAAAAAGAGGTAGAAAATCTCGGTGTGAAGAGCCTGATGTAAAATTTATGAAATTAATCCTTGAATAAATATATACTTTATTTCTAAGATTTTTTGTAATAATTGTGAGCATGAACATTTTTATTTTTGTAATTATTAATTAATATAAATCATATTTTATTTTTGTCTTTATGTTTTTTATGAGAAATGTGTATATGTGTATGTATAAATATACTATGATAGAGGAGTTCTACTTTTAATAAATAAAAAGAAATTAATTATTTTAGAAATATCACTGTTTTAATTTAATATAACATGCATGTTTGTAAAGCATTCTTTTTTATTTAAATTGTATAAAATATTTATACTACATATAGTTACTATTAATTTTTGTTTATATTTTTTGTCACTGCTTTTATTGTGGTTAAACTTTCAATAATGAGTAAATAATTTTTATATGAGACTATCAGTTTATTCTTAATTAAAAAGAACTATTTAGCCTCAAGTAATTAAATTAATAACTTTTATAAGCAGGATATTCATTTACAACTCATATGAAAATAAATTGGAATACTCAAAGAAAGGACAACTTTAAGCTTTTAAATCTTTTAGAACCAAATAATAGATTTAAATTTTTTGAGAAGAGACCAAATTCAAGAAACTTTAGTAAATTAAATGTTGAACCCGATATGTTAGAAGATGAAGTTGTAGAAAATGGATTAGAAAAACTGGTATAAGAAATGTTTAATCAATTAAAGCTTCAAGAACAAGTGCTAAAACAACAAAAAAAAAAAAGTGAACCACTATTCGAATTTCTTCCTATTGTTTATATTTAAATTATATTTTATAAAAATATAATTAAATTAAATTTTATGTATAAAAATAAGATTAATATAAAATTAATTAATATAAAATTATTACATATAATTAACATTTTATATTTATTTTGTATTTTGTATTTTAAAAAAAAAAAAAATGTTTATAATTTTTATTCTATATGAAGATATATTTTTTTAAATTATTAGTCGAAAACAATAATATATTAATTATTATCTCTATTAATAGTACAAATTCTTTTTGGAAAATTTATTTAGTATCATGTTTCAACTTTGTAATAGTATAAAAATATAATTATTAAAAATTATATTTTTAATATTCAATATACATATAATGAATTATTTGTTTATAAGTAATAATAAATTAAAAAAAAAATAATTCATAAGATATGATTGATGAATTTTTATTTATATTTATAATCAATTGTTGTTTAAATTTATGGTAGTGTATTTAAATAGCAGAAAAAGGATTTTTTAAATTAAATTAAGAATTAAAATGCGATTCATTGAACATTTTTTATTGTTTTATTATGTACATTACAATATTAGTAGAAAATCAAGAATGACATATCTTTTGTATTTTTCATACAGTCATATTTTATTTTATTATAAAAAGTATTATTTTATGAATTAAAAAATATTTAACTTTTAACAATAGATCTATATTGTAATATTAATTATTAAAATATTGTTAAACTAAAGTAAAAAAAAAAAGAAATTTTATTAAAAAAATGAAATTAATAAACATATCCCTTGAATTTTACAGATTCATGTTCATATTTTTAAAATAAATCAACAAATCTTACTAAGATATTGCATTCAAGATTTTTGAGAATGAAATTAAAAATATTTTAATTAAATTTTAAGAATAGCAAACAATATAATATATGAGTCAAATGTAAATGTTTTAAATTTTAAGTATATTTTAAAATGTATTTATGAGATAGTATTATAAATAAAAAAAAAAAAATATTGGTAATCGTAAAAACTTTAAATATTCATAATCAAAATATTATATAACATAAATATAAATAATATTACAATAAATTTATCTCATTTATAAATATTTTTTTAAATATTTTATGCGCATCAATTTTTTTATAAAATGCAAATTTAAAAAATTAATACAGTTTTATTTTAAATATAATTTTTATATCTTTATTTTAATTTTATAAAATTCAAAAAAGTGTTTATGTACCTATATGAATTACCGTGTATTCATAATACAAAGATTAATTTTAATTGATTTCTTTCTAATTAAATAATTTGGTTGTAAAAATTTAAGAAGCTAATGTTTTTGTCAATTTTTTGATAATTTAACTTACATATAATTCTGAAAATAAATATGTGCAATTTTTAATATTATTTAAGTAACAATGTTTAGAACTTATATAGCGTTATAGTAATTAAAAAATGTACAAAAATTATAATTGTAACTATTCATATTTCAAGAATAAATTTATGTTGTATTAAACTTATGTTTAAATTGTCATGTATTATATAACGAATAACTACAATTTATTAGATAAAATTATTTATTTAAAATATTTTTTTTTGTTTTATTTTTATATAAAAAAATTACATGTGTAATGTGGTGGAAATTATCAATTTGCCATTAAATTAATATTCTCTACTAGTTACAAATATATAATAATATTAATATTTCCAACACTACTAAATATCACAATTATTATCGCAGGGGAAATTTCGTCAATTTCCAAATTCAATTTTAAAATCACCAACACTATAATTTTCAAATTATATGTAATATTATTCAATCTAATGTAATATAATATATATGAAACGCTTCACTTAATAAAACACATTATTTCACTCAATAATATACAAAAAAAATATAATTTAAATGAATCTCAATAATATTCAATAATATAATATAATAAATTTTATAAATCAAATTAAACATCACTAACATTCAATAAGATAATATATAAAATTTTATAAATCAAATTAAATATAAATAATATACAATTATAATTTAATAATATAATTCTTACCTTATAATATATATTCAAATAATTCTTTCTCCATTTAGTAATTTATTTTAGGTTTGATATATATATTTATGCATAAATATTACTTACTTTAGATATATATTTATTTAATATTTATATAATATAAAAATTTAATCCTCTTTATTTATACTAAATAAACGACTTCCTTCCTGGTTTTATTAGATTGTATGAATATTAATAAATAATATTTAATTATTCAATATTATAATTTCCTTGATTAATATGATAATATTATCTAGATATTAATATTGAATTTCTTCAATCACCAAATTCACTTCACTACCACTATTTTATAATAATCAATTTAAATTATATAAATATACTTTAAATTTTATAATAATACATTAAATATAACTTTATGTAACTGATATAACAGGTAACAATAGACTAACTGAGAGAGAGCTTTCTTCACGAAAATTCTACTCCTTTCACCTTACTACTTTAATTTTTCACCAATTATGAATTTTCAATTTTTCTTTACGCAAAAATCAAAATTCAAAATTGGCTATTAAACAAATATAGTCCATCTTCCTTTTCGCGCTGCATATTTTCCGGCGTGATTGGCTTAGCAAACACAATATTAAATTGGGAACAAAAATAAGAAAATACACTACTCTGCCGATAATTATGTAAACTACAATTATCGGCCATCTCACGGCGGCCCAACACTAGAAATTTTAATCACTCACATTACTGTATATATGCATTTTTATATATACATATATACTTAATACATTTTCCCGCCTATCTCTGTCTTTGTCTAGTTAGCGAATATCAACGCCGCCTATATCGCCGAGACATCCGGCCTCATGTTAATTTCACAAAATCAACAAGTGCAGTGACAGAATGAAAACAAAAATTATTTTAAAATCCTTGGGAAAAATGTACATCACTACGGAATCATCAGCCACTACAGGGAGCTATTTAATATATTAATATTTAACATTTATATACATTTACTTTATAATAAACAAAACATTTTTTACAAAACATTTATATTTAAAATTTTTTTTCAGGTTAGTATATAGATATTGACACATATTGGATATTAGTTTCATAATAT
Organism: Eupristina koningsbergeri; assembly: GCA_018907245.1. NCBI lineage: Eukaryota > Metazoa > Arthropoda > Insecta > Hymenoptera > Agaonidae > Eupristina > Eupristina koningsbergeri. Next base: position 1,896,267 of record JACCHV010000029.1, on the reverse strand, counting down.
ATTCATAAATATATTCATTACACATGATATATAGCAAAATAATTTATATGATTATACGGTTAATTTAATTTTTAGCCTACATAGTTTATACAATTCTTATACAAAGCTTCTAATGTATCCTCTTTTTTCTAAGTTTAAATTAATTTTAGATTTAATATATATTGTAATGTAGCTTTAGTCATTACATTAATAATTATTAAAAATCATTGATTTGATAATAATAGAAAAATAGAATGGATATCAAACTCTTTTTTTGCCCTTTTTCCGTGCCAAACCTACCCAGTTTAATCAACCTGAATTTAGGTTTGCCGCGAAGGCGATTGGGTTAGAGCGATCGACGAATTTTTTAAAAGGATAACTAAGTGGGAAAACATACAGAAGAAAAAGCAAGAAAAAGATATAAATATGTAATTTATTATAATTATATTGTACACGCTTTCTTTATTCACAATTGTTGTCTGTTTTCTTTATTTTGTTGTTGTTGTGGAAGGTGTTAGGCAGGATGGAAATAAAAGGAGTGTAAAATAAATATGTTACAGAATACTTTATTTTTACAGTTAAAGAATATTTTTAAATACAAGGTACAATTTTAAAGATATGTAAGAGGTGTTGGGGTTCCGACGGTTCTCCCAAATCTGAAATCATAAGCAACCAAGATTTCGGTTCAGCTCCAACCCCTCTCTCACAATTTGGGTTCGCTATGAAAATCTTAGCCAAATCAGATATCGCCGCTATTGATACCAGATTGGTGGACGCTCATTGGCCATCGGGCGGCCTTAGAGGGCGGTGGTGTTTCGGCTTTAATTTTAACATCATTAGCCCATCTGGGCAGCGCTCTGACAATAGGTCTTCATTACTCTCCAGGTGGCCTGAGGAAGCGGTCGCTTTCGATCTATTTTACTATGTTATTTGTCAAATATAATTTTTATATGCCAGCAATACCGATCGTTTGAACCTTGGATTTTATTTTGTTTTATTTGTTCGCCGGTACTTTTCCGGTAACCCTTGTTATTGTCTAGTACGCATGTCTGCATACATAGATGGTTTTCCTTGTTGCCATATTTACTATATAGCGATTCGAACTTTGTTTCTCTTACAGCATCTAGATATTAGCCTAGTGTCTTAACGTGAAGATGATGGAGCGACATGTAGAGAGAGAGAGAGAGAGAGAAAAGAAAGAGAGACACTAAAAGACGATATTGGCGAGTTGGCCTAACACCCTGGAACTTTTACCTTCTTTTTTTTTTAATCCATGCTTACGATGGTATTGCCGGCTAACAACATTATAGACATACATAGACTGTCCAAAAAAAGTGTTTATTTTTTTTAAGTTACTATTGGTCGTTGCGATTTGAAAGAGATCCGATAATGTGCAGGATACTTTTTTATTTGTTTCCCACCCTTCTTTTTTCTTTTTTCGATCATTACAAGTAGCAGGATTTGTATTCATGCGAAGCATATTTTTCAGTTTTGAAACGCGGAACGATAGACTGCTTTGGAAAATAATATATGTGCTAAAATTTTGTTTTTCGGCTCGATAAAAATACTGTGGAGATTTTTAAACGATAAAAAAGGTTTTAACAATAAAATTACATGTAAATCGCAATTAAAAAAAACTCATCAGGCTTTCAAGAAGATCACTAATGAGCCTCATCGTTAGCATCCAAAAACTGATCGAATCGATTTTAACGCCGAGGGTGAGTACAAATTTTTGAGTTCAAACCGTCATTTAAGAATTAGGCGAATCACGAACACCTTCAATTTATCAAAATTTACATATTAATCAATTAAATTATCCTTAAAACCTGTTTTAACTTTAATCATTTTTAAAAATCTCCATAATATTTTTACTAAGCGGCAAACAAAATTTGATAACATAGTAATACTTCACTAGTCACTCCATCATGTCGTATTACAAAACTAAAAAATATTCTTTATATAAATGCAAATTCCACTTCCAATGATACGAAAAAAATAAGAGAAAAAGAATTAAATAGAAAAAAGCTACCAACATTTTTTCCGACTTCCCCGAAATCGCTACGGCAAATAGTATCTTTAAAAAATATAAAAATTCAATACTGTTTGGATAGACCATATAAGTAGGCTGTAATAAGTTTGTATTAGGGAGAAGAGTAAGTGGCTTATTTATGGCTTAAAGATATGGATTATATGGATACCTTAGAAGGATCTTACATTGACTTTGACGTTTTTATTCGGTAATGAGTATATTCGATTATATAATATATAAATTCGATAATATATACATATATGTATAGTATACTACATATATATTATAACGAGGTATTTTGGTGTTACAATAAATAATTTTTACGTAAATTATTCTTATTTATTCCTTACGTAATTGAGGTCATGGACTCTTTTTTGATGAATATACTAATAAAGACGAAAAGATCTTACAGATAAGTGACGAATATATTAAAACCAGTGTCGAATATTTACCAAATTACTTCTTCCCATATTACAGGTACTTAGGTTATTAGTTACTACTGAGAAACAGTGATTAAAAATTCAAAACTGATCAGAAGTTGAGAGAAACATATAATATGAAATTAATTATATTAGTAGCGAGAAAAATCTATTAACTCTTTTTCTTAAATGAGGATAAACATTTAAAAAATTCTTAATAAGATATGAGTAGACAAAATTCAAGGATCACTAGCTCTTGAAAAACCAAAGAAAATGAAAGGATTATTGAGTTGATTTGGAATTCTAATGCTGTGCATAAAGCTTTTATGAAGGAAATAAAAAGTTTTATAAACTGAAGCTAAAGAGTATCAAAATTTGCCGCAATGACAGTTTTCTTTAATATAACTAGCTTACCTATTGATAATAAGACTAACAACTTTGAATACTAGAATTATTTAAATGGAATACCCATATTTCTTTACCTCATGATTCTTCAGATCCTAACTCTAAAAACATCTTCAATCTACAAATTCTTGGCCAGCTCTTGGTTGAAGTAGAACACATATATCCCATACAAATTATCCCGCAATGTTAAAGATGTCTGCGCTTCCGGTATACTTCTAAATATTGTGGATCAGCCTTTCACTGTGCACTTTGTGCAGAAAATCACGAAATCTATACATATGACAAAAAAATTCTAAAAATACTGAACAAAAATGTACGATTTACAATGGTAATCACCTGGCTACATACCGTGGTTGTTTCACTGTCCCAAATGTATTTGTTTAAATTCAAATCCCAAACAAGTTTCTGCTACCATATGTCCTTTACTATATTAATCCCTAACCATTTTACACTGTTTTCCTTCTCCTGCTATTAGTTTCACTACGTCTTATGCAAAATTTGTTGTTAAAAATAAAATCCACACGCATAAGGCATCAAAGTATCCAACTCCTTCTCCTCCTATTCAACTCTGTTCATTTTTACCTCCTCAAATCATGAAATTCTCTACGGAATTTCTTTGTGTTCTCTCAACTCTTTACCCATGAGATTCTAATATCAAATAATGGCTCTTTCTCATAAGTTTTTAAATATTCTGAATTGGAATGCTAATAGGATTAATTCAAAACTTGCCGAGTTAATGATTCTGCTCATAGAAAAAGCAGTTCAAGTTGTCTGTATTTCAGAAATTAAACTTTCCCCTACTTCCTCTCTTTTTATGCCCGGGTATAGTGTACACTGACAAGATCAATATTTTAACACTGGGGATGTAGCAACTATTATATAAAGTGCTCTGACACATATGCGAATTTATCTAGACTCCCCCATCTTTCAACAAGTAGATATAGAACTTGATATATTCCCTAAATCTATTGGAATTTTTCCAATTTATTCTCCACAAAAAGCTGATAGTGATCTTTCTAATATTAATCTATTTTCCCCGATAACAATCCCACTATATTGGCAGGTGACTTTAAAGTTAGACATACTTTCGGGGGATATTCTCTTAACAACCCCTTGTGACTAATCGACCTTTATGCGTTAGTGGCACGAGCTACCTAGATCGATTATAAGGAGGCCGAGTTGCCTCTCTGCACGCAGGGTGCAGACGAGGGCTCGACAACTTCTGTATCCTTCAGCTCGGATAACTGGACTCCGGGATACTAGAGTTCTTTGAATGGGGGTGTTAAATCGAGTTATAGACTTGTTAAACGGATTATTCATAGTGTGAAAAGGCGTAGCAATTTATTGTATGAAAAGGTGGGGATAAATAGCGTGGTGATAAATATATTAATTCTAATCCTATTCTAATTCTAATTAATTTTAATCCTATTGTCTTTAGTAGATTGATTACCTGAACTGTTGGGTTCTTATAATAGATTCAGATACATCACCAGCCGTGCCACGGAGTTGACGGTGTCGGTTTTCAGTGTGTTTTAGGTGATCGTACGGGTGACGGGCGGCTCGAGGGTGTTACCGTGGATAACGGCTGTAATGATTGGTTTTAATAAATCATTACTGGCCATTACGTTAACCTGAAAATAATATTATCTGTTAATATATATTTGAAAATAATAAATTACGGGAACAAAGGGAAGTAAAGAATTAATGTAATATAATAAAAGATACTTATACACGCGTCCTTTCCTGTAGCTTGAGGTATTTCAGAATTATTGGCAGTTGAAGGGAATTTTTCTTGCACTGATTATGTTCTGTCACAAGGCCAGCCGGCAGGTTAGAAAGTTGGATATCTCGTGGGATCGAGGCGCTCTCTGTACACCAGTAGTGTAAGTTTGAGTGAGAAAGAGATATATAAATAGCAGTGTTGGAATGTACATATATATGGTTTTTACAGAGAGTTACAGTGTGGTAGTGTGGAAGTAGGGTATTTTGTGCTGCCACGAGATGGTCGGTAAAGCCAATTCCGGAATTATCGGCATCAAGTGGAATTTTGAAAATGAAGTAGAAATGTGCAACATTGCGGCGGTTTCTGAACAGCCATTAAGATTGCACGATTTCGAAAAACACAGGACAAGGGGAGCTTGACGGGGTGTAATCAATCAGGGAAAGGGTTACACACGCAATTTCAGGTGTACGTATATTAAAATTTTGAATTATTAAAGTAGTGTAGATTTGAAAATTTGGCTTCCTTTCTTTCCTTAAGAAAAGAAAGCCATTTTTCATTATTAATTGTACCTTCGAGTGCTGCATAGTATTATTGAATAAGTTGTGTAAAGAATTCAGGAATCAGTAAAAAGTAAGTGGATTGTTTTTTTATATAAGTCAAGATATTTAGGAAATATTATTCATCATTGGGAGAGAAAGAGAAAAGATCGAGGTCTGGAAAATCCTTATTATTGGATTATTGGAAAATATGGTATGAGGTCGAACACGTGTGGAAATTTAAATAAGGCGGCCATATTAATTAATAATACATTATTCACTCCTTGGTAATAACTCTAAATATATGTATACACCTATAATAAATATACAGATCGAGGTAAGATATTGAATTAATATAATAATATTGGATTATTTTCATATATATATTGCCTAATATCTATAATAAAATACAACTTATCGGAGTGTGAACTAAATTATTATAAAATGCTGGTAGTGTGGATGGAATTAAATATAATTTAGCAGTGTCGTTTAATCTAATTAAAATTATTAGTAATGTTGACCACGGGTAGATTTGTCGGACTCACGTCAAACCATTTAGCAACGGAACTCGTCCCAACAAAAAATAGAATCTGTGTTATTGTAATTAAAATAATTATTACGGTGAAGTGCGAAATCGAGATGTGCAGTGTAAAATTAATTAAGATATTTAAATTCATTCTGAACGTCGTTCGGGAGTTTCTTGAAAAAGAGAAATTCGCGGTGTTGTATGGCAAACACCGGGCGGAGCGAAGGTGTCACCGTGGATAACAGTCCACACCTGGCAGGATGGGGGTACACCGCAGAAAACGGTATGCACTAATCGACTTCAAACTACATGTTGCGGATAACAGCTCGAACCGGGATAGGCTGCTGAAAACAGCCTTACCGAATCGGGTGCTTCCCGACAGGTTGTTCACTCGGAAAAGACGCCTTTTGTTCGTTCTCGCGGCCTTTTATAACCACGAAAAGAGCGGCGGCGTAACGGTTGCGGTGGCTTACGCACCGCAGATGCGCGTCATTTACGTCATTATGCCGGTAAGCGGCGCTAGCGTCGGTCGGGGTCAGTTTGCGACGCGCGCGCGGCCTAACCTAATTCCGGCACGAAATTATGCAACGTGTAGTCATAAAATAATTTCTATTACCCACACCGTTGCACTCTTAGATTTACAATAAGAGTAAATCCAATTTGAGTTCCTCGCAGTATTATTCTAAGTCTAGTGGTCTGTACTTTTCTGCGGGGCAATATTTGAAATGGTATTCCCGGAAACGGTCGCCTCGCTTAGAAGGGAAAATTATAAAACATGTAATCACTCCAAGGAATTTATTGAGAACAAAAATTGCTTCGGCTACTATTATGTTATTTTTTATTTAATATGTGTATGTATACATATACTAAAATAAATTTCAAACAAATAAAAAAATTATAAACTATATTAATGAAAAACAAATAAAGCAATGTCTTGATTATTCTCTATTTTTATAGTTATTTCTTGAATTCTCAAAACTAAACAAACTTAAAAAATATTATACAAAAAAAAATTTCAAATTATTTATAATCAGTAAAACATCAAAGAATTATTAATTTTAACTTTATTCTAAAATCAAACTCAAATAATTGTAAATTGTATTGAATTAAATAAAAATAATTATTTATGATATAAACCAATCGTACTATATAATTTCTCGATAAGAAAAAAAAGAATTTTAGTAGCAAAATTAAAAAATACAATATTACTATAGATTTAATAAATTTAAATTAAATCAACTATAAGTATATATATTGCGAAAATTGTACGTAAGACATAAATTTTATTAGTTTAGTAAATATTTATCCTTATAAATTTTAACAACAAGAATTAACATTTTTTTTTTTCTAAAATTCTGAAGTTTAAATTCAACATTTCAATACTAAAAATTCAAATGTAAATACTATTGTTTCATTGTGGAATTGAATGTAATAAATATGACTATAAAATCATTATTATTATTGTATAGTGAATAGAAAATATAAAGTAAAAATAAAATTTCAAGTTATTTTAATAAAGATTTATTTTACATACTCAGCTGACTTCTATACACAACTATACAACGATGAAAATCAAAATTCATTTATTTCCCATAATTCTTCGCTATGAGCCATTCGAGAGATCAAGTATAACACACAAAACTAAGTATTATCGATTTGGTATAATTACGGAACTATATAACTATATGCCATATTATCGTGGATGTATTTTATTTATTTTATCCGCATATGCAATTGCATCATTTAACATGTTTGAATCATGGACACAAAACAAAATTTTTTGTGTGAGTCAGTCTTGGAAAAATAACTTCATAATTAAGAATATTTACTTTTTAAATATAATAACATACAACACTTTCTTTGCACAATTCACTCATACGATAATCATATTGTAAAATCATATTGATAATGACAAAGTTGATAAGTAATCAAATACAATTGATTGAAATAGAAGATTAAAAATGTTTTCATATTTTCGAAATGTTATTGTACAAAAATAAGTTTTTAAAATTAACATTTTTCAATATATTTTTTAATTTATTATATGTGGATTTTCATTCCAATAATCTCATGTTTTGATTAAGCACAATGATAAATTAAAATTTTTTTTTGTTTTAATACCTAAAATTTTGGCTGTATTTATTTAACTAGTGTTATAAATTGTATATAATAACAATATAATACAATTTACTTCATAAATTAATAAAAATATTTTTAATTTAGTAGTAATAGCCATATAATTAATATGAATAATTTTGTATTGTTACAATAACTAATCCACAAAATTTTAATTAAACTACAAATTAAATGTTGATAAAGCATATTTTTGTTAGTGCCATTAAATGATTATAAGTATTTTAAACATAATTATAAATCAACTTTTAATTTATAATGTACTTTCTTTTTTTTATTATAAAGTTCGTTACATTTAAAATTTATCAGCTTTGCCATTTTGTAAAAATCAAAATACATAATGAACTTTTAGTTAATGTTAACTTTGTTCAGATCATTAGTTTGTACATGAAAATTCGTATACACTTGTTAGTACATTGACAGTACAATCTAAAACTAAATATTTATATTACGGCATAAGTTTATATAAATTTGCATATATGCGCATTTATAATGCGTATATTTTTATTTATATATTAATTTATATAACTGTTTTTTAATATCTATAATAAATTCGTATAACTATGGAATAAATTTCGGTAAAACCACTGTTACTGATTCTGACTTTCTGTTTTCTAAAAGTTTAAATTACACTTTCTTGTCTTAAAGTGGTACTATTGTGTTTACATATTTGATTACCAAAGGTTTCCTTTGTATTTCTATCTTATTTATTGTATCTTTTTTCTAAATTTTTTGGTATACATTCTCCACATATTATTCTTTTAAGAGCTCTTATCTTAATTATAATAATTGCGATATAAACAATGTGAAAAAATTAATGTATTCGAAAATTTCTCAAAGTATTAAAGATTATAATAACTATAAGTATTTCAAAATAAAATCTAGAATTCTATTCGTCATCCAAAAAATATAATAAACTTAAAACATTGAATCTTTTTCATTTTTGGTTAAAAAAAAATTTTATTATTCTTGATATTTTCTTATCATTAAAAGAAATATTTACGTTCATTTTTTCTAATTTTTTTCATTTGCTACGTAAATAATATAAAATAGTAAATTTTTGTTATATATTAATTTTTACTTTCTATTGAAAAATAAATTTTTTGTAATAAATTTTTCGTTAAAAAAATATAATTCTTTTTAACGTAAATGGGCTTTATTTATAAAAATGTATTTAATGTTTTACCTTCCAATTATTGGTTTATACAAAAATTTAATTTACAATATAAATAATTACTATGATCTAAAACGAAATATTATACTCTTTAGCTTTATTTTCTTAGTTTTAATTACAAGTTTTTTCTGAATTCTGATACTTGATAAATTTACTTTGTATAATTTATTATATTTATCGCACATTAATTAAATAACAAAACATCAATTTCTAATTTTCAAAAATTTTTCGTATTTCAATAATATTATACACTTCTATGTATATTAATTTTATTATATAACTAGAGATGTACCTTGTATTATATGTACAAAATATTTGTATTGAAGATGTTTTATTATGAAAAGGAAATTAAGTATAACGTTAGTATTTAAATTTTAAACATAAAATTATTCACATATATTTTATATTTTGAAAAAAAATGATTATTTGCGATGTTTACATTACCAAAATCGAAAATGAACACTATTTTTTGATATACTAAATAAATATTTCATTTGTATTAATTATTGTATTTAAAATTCAAAAAATTATATAATATTTATAACTGTCTATTTTATATTACTTGCATTAAATTTTGAAAAAAATATAATTTGAATATCACAAAAAATATACTACCCAAACAATATGAATAATCTTCTTAAAAAGATTGATGCACCAATACAACAAATTTATATACTAGTATTAAATATAAATATATACATGTATACATATATGTATACACACACACATATATATATATATATATTTTATCATTATAAATATTTTCAAATACTCTAAATAATTTTTAAAATAATTGAAATATTAATTATTAAATAGCTGTAATATTTGCATTAAATTATTATAAAAATATTAGTTTTAGAATTATGATTGATTAATCTACCCAATAACTTTCAAAATACTATAATTTGATAATACTATCTCTCATAATAGAAAATTATTTTTTGAATGTACGCAAATTATACAACATCCATCTGAAAAGTATGGAGGGTTATTTTTTTTAAAGCTGCTATTGCAATAGCGATTTTGGGGAGGTCGGAAAATGTATAGAACGAATTTTTTTTATTTGTTCATTTTTTTCTTTTTTTGTTGGTATCATTAGAAACTACAGGATTTGTATTCGCGCGAAGGATATTTTTTGGTTTTGTGACAATGAGCCGTCTAGTAGAATAGCACTATGACGTAAAATTTTGTTTTCGATTTGGTAAAAACACTGGAGATTTTTTTAAAAAGATTAGATGTTTTCAAGGTTAATTATATGAAACTTCAGATAAATTCAATCATCGATTGTGTGCTATCGATTGCACTACTACTTAAATGACGGTTTGAAGTCAAAATTTTGTGCACATATTGGGCGTTAGAATTGATTTTAGCTGTTTTTGAATGCTGAGAACGGAGATAATCGGTAACCTTTTTGACAGCTTTATGCGATTTTTCTAATTGCCATTTTATATAATTTTATCTTTAATGACTTTTATCATTTAAAAATCTTTATAGTATTTTATCAAGCCACAAATTTTTACTGCGTAAATCTATTCAAACGATCGTTCCATTGTGTCGTGTTACAAAACTAAAAAACATCCGCGTTAATGCAAATCCTGCCGATTCTAATGATCGAAAAATAAAAAAAAAAAAGAAGGAAATATGGTAAATCTTGCCTGTATATTTTCCGGTCCTCCCCCAACTCGCTATTATAAATAGTGACTTAAATAAAAAAAATTACCCTCCATAGATTTCAGATGAGCCATGTATATAGGATCTGACACATTACAAAACATTATATTTATAATTAATAAATTTATACGTTTTTATCTTAGTAATTTTATACAAAGAAATAATACAATCAAATATATAATATCTCAGCATAAAGAAAAATTAAGAAATAGTAAAAAAAAATTACGTTATAGTATTAAGGTCTTTACGCAATGTTTTACAATTGTTCCTATAATATTATTAGTTTAGACTTGATTATGCGTTATACATTTGAGCTCATTAAGATAATGTATATCTGTAAATTTATCTATTTTCAAAATCCAACGCTTAGTACAAAGTAAAGTTTTTTTATAAGTGCATGATTTCAAATTTATTCAAAATTTACGATTCAATTTAATATAAAGTAAACTTAATTTAACTAAATTTTTGTTTAATCACCGTATTAAAAAGTTTAGTATCAAATTCAATATATGCTTAGCCTCTTTGTTTTTAAAAGTCACTAAAAAAATAATAAATAACTGACTTTCTATTTCTATATTTCAACCATGATCTTCAGATAATAAAATAATACTTCTTAATTGCTGTTGACATTATTAAAGGAAACTATATTTATTTTCACGTAATTTAATTAATTACAATATTAGAAGAAAAGAATGCATGAAAACGTATTTTAAAGGTTTAAATATATAATTCTAAGATTATATTTACGTATATGTAACTACATTCTTTAAGAGTATATAAATGAATTAAAAGTACCAATTAAAGAAACTTACTCAATTATTTTCTAAATTTCATTAATATTAATCAGTCCGAACAGACCTATATGTTTCTATAGTTTCATATATTATGTTCCATTGCACGATTGTCGCCTTTATCGTGACTCGACTCAACGTGAAATTAGGATTCTGTGCGCGTTTATCGAAGTTTGCTTAATTATATTTAATATTTACAATCCCATCCATAATTCTAAGGTAACTCATCGTATACATTTTATTTTGTCTGACTCACATGATGTAAAGAACTCGTACCGCCGATACGACGGTTAAGTAAGTTGTTATTAATTATCAATGCTTTTTTGATAAAATTTCAAAAATAATTACATGTTTTATTAAGATGAAGATTTTACTTATTTCTCTCTTTTCAAGAAAGATTTTTTATATCATATCTACTCGTTAGTATTCTTATTATGGATTAAAAAATAAGTTCTAGTAGAATAAAAAAAAAATATATATTTTTTTAAGATTGGTATTAACTCAGTTACAATATTTCATTGAAAATAATATTTACATAATTATCATATTTATACTGAGAATATAATTGATTCACCTTTTATTAAAAAAGCTTTACTCAAAACAATACAGTAATTGTATGAATATTTTAAGATATCTTATAAATTGTATTATACATAACAAATATTTGAATTAAAATCTCTGAAAATTAAATTGTGCAATAATAATAATCTTGATGTTATTAATATTTTTCATTTACGAAACTGCTTATTTTTATAGTTGAATTAATTTTTAAATAAAGCTTACGATGACATTAATTTAAATTTCTTACACGTCCCAAAAGTCATAATAATTTAATATAAACTTATAAAAAATTATATTTATCAAAATAAAATCGATATCATTACTTTAATATAACAAAATTTTAATATAACTTATATTTTTTATAACTCCTACCGATATTCACTACAATATTACTTTTACGTAACAAATATTTGATCTAAAATTTAATTTACAAAAACTAACATTTTTTGAATACTCAATTTCGATTTTTAGGTATTTTTATTGTCTAAATTTTATCATTAAAAATCTATTTAAGCATGGATAACTAATGTTCTTCAAATTAAATGTGTTCGTGCAACGTGTATGTTGTAACAAGAGTTATATCTCTTTTTAAATATTTAGCGATGAATGTATGAAAGTTCGGATTGAGAGTGCGTGTAATCGTCAAAGTTCAGTAATGATGGGCACAACTTATACTTGGGAGTAGATGATCAATTTAAAATCCCAAGTCTCGGCATACGGTCCTGTTAAATTCGTACGAATTTTGAAGAGTTGGTTAAACGAGAGTTTACAAGGCGCTAGTCATAAAATAAGGAAAAATTTTAGCTGATGTGCAATTTTCATTGATACGGATATCAAAACTAAAATAAATCAATAGTAATGTTTTTCATCAGATTTTAACATCGATATAATCACTCGTTCCGATTCCATGGAAGTTTTCGAGTAGGCTCTGACAGTGATTGCTGCCGACCAAATCATGTTCGAGATAGATATCAATAAGGCCACCCCTACGAGTATTGAGAAAAGAAAAAAGAGTCGTAATTTTTCATACTCTGCTGCCTCGATAATTGCAGTGACTTAATTGAGTTCCTAATTGAGCTTAGCAGCCAGACTCTACCGAAAAAGAGTTATGACTGTACTCGCGACGAACTGCCAATTCAACAAAGGTAGCATTGGCCAAGACTCCGTTTTTTACGATGAGATAAAGGGAAAACAAAAGAATTATCATACACTTACACATTTCCAGATTACAGATGAAAATCCGGATGCAACATATCTATATATATAATTCATGCGATAATTATAAATAATTTAGTTATCAATTTATAAGCTTTGTAGCGTAGACAATTGCTAAAACATTATATTAAAGTTCAAAAGACGTTTGAAAAAAAAAAAAAAAAATATATTCAAATAAAATATTTAATATGTTTAAGAATTCATGAATCATCATTAATATTTTCATTAATTCATTTGTCTACAAAAGTTTAATAAACCATAATCAATGTTATTTCACCAATAAATACTACTTTTATATTCAATGTTCATAATTTTAATGATTTTACCAACTGACTTATTTTTATAAAGCTTAAAATTTAATGTATTAAAAATTAAATTTTCTAAAAACTCATGTTCAATCATCTATAATGCTTTTGAAGTCCAAGATTTAACAAAATGAATAAAAAATGGTTAAAATTATCAATGTGATATGATAGTTATCTAATTTTACCATTTTACATATACTTTGTACTCTTTTCATGGATTAAAATAAGAAATGTTTGTAAAAATTATTTCTTAAAAGAGTTATAAATAAATACAATAATTTCTAGTAATATATCGACTAACCGTCCTTTTTGAGAAGAAGAAGAAGAAGAAGAAGAAAAAAAAAAAAATTATGCATTAGAAAAAACAATGTATGCATTATATATATATATATATATATATATATAGTTAAGCAGGTCGTTTAACATTTGTTAATGATGATGATAATAGTCTCTAATATACGGAGTTATATTCAATATCTTGACTATACTGGGCTGATGGTCCGGTCGACTGCGGACTGTATTGTTGTTGCTGGGAGGCATCGGATGCACGACGTCTAAGTGATGCAATACTGTGAGCTCCTCGCCAATCTGTTGCCTCAACGCCACTTCCACTCTCGCCACCACAAGAACTTACTCCACCGGTGCCACTGTTGCTACCACTGGGAACATTATTACCAGAACCATTGCCGTTAGGTGAGTTCTGACCACAATTTAGTGCTGGAACGAGGCCCGCGTTACTAGGACCCCCTGCATTCTGGCCAGCACCACCAATCGATGAGCCTCCACTGGGAGGTGAGCCACGCGACGCTGACATGTGAACCCCACCTGAAAAATTGAGCTATGTTATTAGAGTCAAATAAATGCTAAATTTGATATGAATATTAAATTGCAATCAAGGTTTTTACTGAATTCCCGATCCTTTAGTTTAAAAATACAAAAAATCTTTCATAATTTTTAATTTTGAACGAAAATTAATTTAATAATCTATGAAATGTAATTTGTTTAAAATATTGCTAAAATTTTATGAATTTACAATGAGAACGACGTCATAAAGATGTACGTTTTATACTTAAAACTATATAACATTATCAATAATTATCAATAATTATTAACCAATTTACAATTTTATTTATTTTTTTTTTTTTATCATATAATAAATATCTAATAATAATTCCAGCTACGATCAAACAAAATATTACCCTAAAAAACATATTGCTGACACAACCAAATATATAAATAAAAAATGTAATTTTGGTATGCTACCTAATTATATTACTATTGCTAATATATTATATTAAACTTTTTCGATACTAATATTTATATAAAAATGCAAATATAAAAATTATATTTTGTAGATTATTTTGAATAATATAAATTCATATATTTAAATGATATTATCAATGAAAACAAGATTATTACAAAATATTATACAGTTTCTTTATTTGACCTATATATTACTTTTAATCCATAAACATTCTAAATTTAATTTGAAATAATATTCAAAAATGTCAAGACAAATAATAATATTTAATTAAAAATTTTCTTTTAACTTTATTTTTTACGACGATTATTAAAATAAATAACACATGCGGTTAAAGTTTCAGTAATTTTTTTGACAATTATATATTCTTTTTCATGTTACAATATCATGTACTTAATGTAACTTAAATTTAAATATTAAAAATTTTTAACTCTTCCAACAGAGTTTTCTTAATGTGTAAAATAAAAAAAAAGAATTTATTTTGTAATAACCAGCTATAAAATGGAATTATGAAACTTTTATATAACCATTTAAATTTTTAATATAATTTCACAAATAATTCTCTCAATTTTATTAATTTAATAATTTTCTTGTCTTCTGAAACACATGTGATGAAGCTTATAAAATGAAAAAAAAACTTGTAAATACTCATATATAATAATATACAAATTTATAAAATAATTCGTATTAATATTATAAAGAAAAAAAAATATATATATATTTTCTTATCCTGCGTTTTACAAAGTTACCTTTTGCCGTTAAGCTAGATCCGTTGTATCCATTTCCTTGACAGAACCCCCATCCTCTTTCCGATGCTGCAATTTGATACAGAAGTCCATGTTTTGTAAAGTTTTGAGGTCACCAATCATCTGGAATTGATTTTACAAGGACGTACTTACATAATTCAGTTTAAACTATACTTCCTGCCACAATCATTAATATTAAATAATGAATATGATTTGTATAATTTTAAAGCATATATTTTACATATTTTTTATACGAACAATATTAAACACATATAATATTGCTTTTTATGATTGTGGTATGAAAGAAATCATAACTAATATAAGTAATTTACGTCCTTGTAAATTTAGTTTCAGATTATCAGTGTACTCATTGGAAAGAGATTAGACATATTGTCAAATGAATAAATTATTTTCTTGTAGTATTACAATAAATAGTTTATTGTGATAGATATTTTAAAATAAAATAAGTTTATCAAATAAATTTGATAAACATGATTTTAATATAAGCTGATTGAGAAGAAGAATTACTATTAAAACTAAACATTTATTTTATATTTTACAAAAAATAAATACTTTTTTTAATTATTAATTAAATATTTTATAAGTAAAAATAAAATATTTTATTTAAAATTTTTTAGTATTTTTTATATTATACATATTTATTTCTTATATACTAATTTTTTCGTAATTTTTTCATTGCAAAAATACAATGACCAATGTTATAAAATTAATATAAAATAATATTTTTTAATGTAGCAATATTTAAGTAACTCTTTTTTATATTATTAAAAGTTAAAGTTTTATTTTCATTTTTATAATTTTTCTTTAAAATAATTTTACCTTTAAAAATATTTAATAACTATTTTAAATATGTTATATCTAATCAAAGATTTTTAATAGCATTTGTTATTTTATTATTATTATGGGATCATTCTACAATTCTCCCGACTTTCTCAGGTCTGACCTGACTCATCCAAATTTCCCCGTGATATGACTGACACGAGATGGTTTTACCGATTAACCAAATTTGGTAGTCAGCTCGACTGAGGGTTCACTTATAATAAACTTGAAATGTAGTAGTAGAGAGAAACTGCCTATCAAAGAATAAAAAAAGGGGTATATTCGAAATCTTTTGACAGTATTCAATGACTGTAATCATAACACTGAAGGTGTGCACGTAGGAAATATTATGAATAAATATTTACTATTAATAATCTTCTTATCGTTATTAACTCTACCCTTGTTCTTATTTTCTCACATTATTATTTATGATTATCTATTTCATAATTATATTCATTTTGTTTATTATTAATTAATTAATTATGTAAAAGTATATTTATAATTAATTATAAATAATTGATTTATTAAAAATTATTTCATAATTAAAATAAAAATAGACTTTTGATGAAATAAAATTTTTATCTCAATATCAAAAAATTGATTTATTTCATATAATTAAAAGAACAAAAAAATATACATGAAATAATACAATTTTCAGGTAATTTTTTTAATCGTATCTTATTTAACAGGAATAAACATTTAATTGGATGTTTTGAGTTGTAAATTATTCAAAAATTATTGTTCATACAGAAGCAGGTTTTTTTACATATAAGATAACGTTAGGCAACGTTAAAATAAACTTGTCATAAGCGATGCATTGTTAAAGTAAGTCATAACTATTTACATAGAGCCTTCAATATATATACGAATTCATTTTACTTATTATATTAACGCGCAAGATTTGGTGGTGAATATATTGAAATAAAATCCATTCATGCTTCCAAATTAGACCAAGTAATAAAATAGTTTTTAGATCGTAGCGAAAAGCAGCTAACCACATGTATGAAAAATCGTAAAAAAATCAGTAGATTCTTATTTTTTAAAATGCTACTTAAAATATTCAGGATTTTTTAACGACAATTTTAACGAGAAAATTCATTTTCTTTTTTCTGCTTCTTTTTTTAATATAAAGTAAAAAGTTGTGGTTTTAATACTTATTAAGTTATTAATATATACTTTATTTGTAAAAAATACGGTTCGATCTGATGGATTAGTTTTAATAAAATAGTATTTTTAATTAACTTATATGAAAACTTTTTAAGTATAAAATAGCTGAATGCTTTGTACGATTTTAGTTTTTTCAACGGTTTTTGAAAATATAATTATAGTACAACAAATCCTACATCTTATATTTTGTAAAAATCTTTTGGTTTGTTTAAAATATGAGGATAAAGATGTCCAAAAACGTTCGAGCGCACAAAAGTTGATGGGAAGTGGGAGAGCAAGAACCGATGAATCGGAATATATATTAATAGAAGTGAGATGCACGCTAACTAACTCCTTATCTCTTTTTCTGACTACTCGTTGTCAAATTTTGATCATTTTTTATAAACTTCATCCGCACATTTAAAATAATCTGAAAAGTTTTTACAAAATGTGAGATACAAGATTTTTTTAAATATATTTATATTTTTGAAGGCCATTGAAAAAACTAAAATCGTAAAATGCGTTAAAACTGATAATGTGGTCAAACTGAAATTTTGTACAAATACGGTGCATAATAATTACTTTAATTTCCCAAAACTAAAATCATATGTACGTTTAGCTGCTTTTCGTTAACAACCTAACACGTACTTTAATTTTGCAAGTGGTTAATTTGTTTAGTGTGGATATATACAAGAGAATTCTTCTGTTTTTCTATACGCATATATTACGTATCACTATTCACACATGATAATACATATTTTTGTGTAGGTATTTTTTAATAAAATTAAGTTATCGATAAAAAAAAAAAACTATAAGGAAAATATATGGTTGATTTATATACAGATAGTTCTTCTTATTTAAAATTTTGAAATCCTGTTTTAAATATTATATAATAATTTATTAAAAATTAATTATTACTTTATTGTATGTACTAATTTAATAAAGGTATTAAAAATAGAATTACAAAAATTACATTTTCAAACTCAATAAATAATAAGAATAATAAATAATGTCCTTCTATGCCTTCAAAAATTTTTTTTATTTATTTTATTAAAAAAATATCAAATAATCAATGTGAAACAATTGTAAATCCTTGATTTTTATTAGATATGTTTGGTACGATGAAAATATTTGTATAAATATAAATACTAAAAATGTACACAATACAGCATGTAGACATACTGCGGTATGTTTTATAATACATCTTATATATATATATTTGGTATTAATAATAAAATTATATAATAAAAAATCAAGAATTAACAATATTTTTACTCTAACTATTAAAAAATGAAACTATATTTCAAAAAGTTCTAGACTATCAAATAAATTAAATTTATTTAACTAGTATAAATTTAAAACAATATTTTTTTTCAGATATTCTCTTTTTCACTCGCGATTTAAATTAAATATTTTATTTATTGTATATTTATTGAATATTTTCTATTAGTATTTTTAAAAATTACAGTAATTATGTATAAACTATTGTCCATAAAAATTTACTGTGAAAGGCGCAAAAGTTTGTGTTTATATTATTGTGTTCGTCATACAAGTGGTGTATATTATTATTTAATAATATATTCGTATCGAGTATAGAATAGCACTAGTAGCATATATTATTATATGATAATACATAACTATTCGTACAAGATTAATGTAAGATACTATAACCTTGTTTACAAATACTTATATTTTTATTCGATGAAACGTTTTTTTCTATGACTTTTATCGACTTATTAATGACTGATTTCCTCACTTACAGGGTATACTGTTAATTGTTATTGTTTCGTAAATGTATAGATTGGAATATACACTAAAGGCACATTGTATACAATATATGGTCTGCCCGGAAAGTAAAACCAATTTATTATTTTTGAAGCTATTGGTCGTAGCGATTTGGGAGAGGTCTTAAAGTTTAAGGGGGAGCTTTTTTTCTATTTGATCCTTTCTTTCCTTTCCGATTATTAGGAACGGCAGGATTTTACATCGCGTGAAGCGTGTTTTTCAATCTTGTATAACTCGACGTGATGGACCGCCTAACGTTATACGATAAAATTTGGTGTACAATTTGGAAAAAAATACTGTGGAGATTTTTAAAAAAGATTAAATGTTAAGGTTTTTAAGGGTAACTGTATGCAAATTTGAATAAATTCAAGATGTCATTCATTACTTTGATCCTCAAATGATGGTCTAAACTCAAAATTTTGTACATACTTTGGACATTAGAATATATTCAGGCTATTTTTTGGTGCTGAGAATGGGGCTCATCGGCAACCTTCTTGTAAGCCTTATACAATTTTTTAATTACGATTTACATGGAATTTTATTCTTAAAGAGTTTTTTAACATTTAAAAATCTCTACAGCATTTTGTTAAACCATAAAAAAATTTTTTACCATGTAAATCTGTTCCAACAGTCACTTCATCGCAGCGTGTCACAAAACTAAAAAAACATACTTTGCGCAAAGCAAAATCCTGCCGTTTCTAATTATCGAAAAAACAAAAAAAAAGACAAATAGAAAAAATTCCCCCACACATTTTCTGGCCTCTCCCAAATCGCTACCAATAGCGTCTTTAAAAATAATAAACTGGCCTTACTTTCCAGACAAATTATATATAAATACATTTTTTATTATACAATATTTAGTGGAACAGTTTGTAAGCTAAACTTTTTTAATTTATTTTTCTCTATATTTTTATTGATTTGTACTTGAATATTATAATATATGAATATATGTTTTCTAGTTTTAAAGAGAATTTTTGTTTATATTTATAAGCATAGATACAAATTTGAGTTGCACTTCAACTTACTATTATATATAAATGTTACTAACACAATTACTTTATAAACCTTATGAGACCACGGGTTGAAGTTCAATTTATCTCCTCATCAATTTTGCAAAACCAGTGTGAAGCAAAAGTAATGTTACTATATGCGCGAATAAAATCATTCGCAAAATATACGCGAATTCAACATTTAGTTACAATTTACCAATACCATTTTTTCATTTTTGAACTAAGTAATTAATTTCTTGTACTCCGATTTTTTGGCATTCAATACAAATAAAATTTGAAAATCATATATCGCATTAAAAAATCCACATCGATATGTAAAATTCAGAGTGCTTCATACCTTGATCTACCTTATCTAATTGATTGTTTTTCGTTATAAACTTTGATAAAGCGTTTTTATTGTGGATTAATCGTTCTTTAAAATCTTCGTTGAATTGACTTTTCGTGCTTTTCGATCTCGATCCACTTCAAATAGGTGTGCATACTTACTCGTCAGCTGATCATCTGTTTTCATTGAAACTTTCAAGCATGTAACAGTTCTTCATTGGTATTAGTGTGTGAATTTTAGTGTCCCGCGGTTAAGTACGTCGCACCTCAACTCAAGGAAAAGAGTCTTCAGTTGCACAAGAAGATCTTATTTAACACTTTCTTGTGTATTATCTTCTTATTCAATTCTTATTTAATATTTAATAATAATAATTGTACATATATATTTTTTAAATTCTTGTATTTTACATCTAATATAAAATGAATATCAATAATAAAATTAAAATAGTTTTTCAATCAAAATACCAAATCAAAACTTCTCTTTTTGTTCTAATTTTTTCTTCCAATAAACTATAAGTGAAAAACAATTTGAAAATGAATGTTCTTTTTTTTTTCTCTTCTCTAAAATATTCTCTCAAACTTTAAAAGACTTATTTCACACTTCTTTAATTGTACATTTTAAAAAATTTATTTTCTACAATTGTACGCAATAGTAAAAATACCAAAATTAATTACAAATTTAAATTATTTTTACTATATAGATAAGAAAAATGCATAATAAAAATTATAAGTGAATATAGTAAAGACAAAAAATACTGAAGTTATTTGATTAATGCTTATTTATAGTTATTAGTTGTATTACAAAATTAATCACGACAAAGAAAGAAAAGTTGATTAAGAATCTTGCAAATGTAATAATATATCAAATTTAGTAATTGTCGTGACAATAGAGAAAAAAAAATCTACTCACATCTTTTCTATATTTCAGTAAATTATCTGATAATGTAAATATTGAATAGTTACTTATTGAGTTAACTAGCTTTAATCTCTAAAAATATGTTAAAAATTTTTCAAACCATTTATACCAATATTCGCAGTAAAATTTTTTAGAAAAGTCAATAAATGAATCTCACAAAGTGAAATTCCAAACCTCTTAGACAATAAAATACTATGCCAGACAAAGAGTTGTCTACTATAATCAATAAATGGTATTAGTATCTGCTAATCACCAAACAGATTACTTAAATTAGAAATTAATGATACTTAAGAGCCACTTATTTTAAAATTCAAATGATTCTTTGTCTTGGATTGTGAAATACTTTTAATTACAACTTTATACGATTGCTATACCACTACTATGCTTTATGGTCATTTCTAATGAGATTGCGTCTACCCAAAACCATTATAACTTCGTATTCCAAGTTAAAACAGAGTTTTCAGAAAAAATTTAATCACAATATTATAATAATATTATAATATTATAATACAAGAATAATAATAGGAATCGGATAATCATCACCGTCAACATTGACACTTAGACATAGCCACTTTCCCTGGACAATAGCTAAATCTGCTCAAGAAAATAATTCAAAAGTACCATCTTCATTTAATTACAAAAAGAAATTTAAGTGAGAAATTAAAAGTTCCAAGTCCTTATATCTAGTCAAACTTTGGATTAGCACCAAGGACGAGTGTGATACCTAATACACAAAACTTTACATTCCTTTCTGGAGACAGTGACTCATTATTGCTATGATCGTAATATTAATAGGTGATCAAAATTAAAAAACAGGCTTTCTGAATAATCTATTGAAGTTACCGATTCATAGATAAATCAATTTTATTTTAATATGAACTTAAGCGTACACTGAGCGCCTAAATCAAATGTACTTAGAGCATCTGTTTTTCTCATTAGGATCACCTGCATATCCTCTCCATATTTGTATAATCTTACTTCTATTGATCCTATATCGTTAAAAATTTTTACTCTGCTTTACTAAATTTATTATGTAAATAAAATTAAAAGGAAAAAATCAAAAAATAAAATAAACTCTAATCCTATATTAGTAATTGAATGTATCAAAATAGTTAAAAATATAAAATAAATGTTTTATATTGGGAAAAACTTTAGCCTCAACAATTTCAATTACAAAATGATCCATATCTATATTTATATTAATATAGAATTTGATTATAAATCGACTAAAGTTAAAAACTAAAATTTCTACAAAATTTTTCAATAAAAATTATATAAGGTGGAATTAGCAACTATATTAAAATTTTTGTGAAAAAAAAATTATAAAAAGACATGAAATAAAATTAAATAATAAACATAGAGTTTGTCACGAATGTAAAGGGGAAAAAAACCAAGAAAATTACTCTTAGAAGCTAAAATAAATTAGAAAAAACGATGTCTAATTAGAACCAGATTATAAACTCGAGTTATCTTTAAGAATTCATAAAAAAATTTTTTTTATTTTTTTTTTCTATTTTTATTTCTTTTACTATTGCACTGGTTTTCATATTTAATTTCTTATATTAAGAATAAAAGTAGAATAAAAAATATTATAAAGCATAGTGTTTCTTATCTTTAAAATGAAATAAAAATGAAAATTCAAATGATTACTCATCATAAAGATTTCAATTTAGTCTAAAATATAAAATATACGCAAATATTTTTAAAAACGGCAATAATAAGTACATTGATTTGTCATTTTTTTTGAGAGAAAAATTACGGTGAAATACAATTTTAATGTTGAAAGTATAAAGGAACAATGCATGTGTAAATATAAGATTTAAAAAAATCTATATAATAATAAACAAAAGTATTTGTACCATCATACACAAATGCACTCTGAAAATTATTAGAATGGAAAAACTCAAATTTATCTGTAATTGTCACTGCAACGTTTTTATGACTCAACAATAAACATATGAAATAAATTTTTCCTCAATATAGATGGTACAATGGTTAAATCAAGTTCAAAAAATCAAACCGTAGTTGAAATGAGAATAAAAAGAAGGAAGAAGAAAAAATGTCTAAGAAAAGGTCAAGTTTTCAACGGATAGTCACATAAATTACACTTTGTATTGAGCGTTTTTATATTTTAAAGTTTTAATTATAATTATTGAATATTTTATGAATATTGAAAATATTTTCATTTAATTTTTATATACAAAATAGTTATTTTATTTAAAAACAATTGCCTACATTTACAATAAATAGACTATATTCAAATGAGATAAAAAAAATATTATAATATTAATCTCGAATAGATCTAAAAAGTGAGCCTGTCAATAATGTAAAAAATATGTAAATAGATCTGTAATTCTTTTTAAATATAATAAGAATAACAGTAATATGACGATGTTAATAATAATGATAATGATGATCATTATCATTGTTACGTATTAGAAGTATAATAGATAAGAATATAAAATTTATTATAAATGTAAATAAAGTACTACTCATTACCTATCTAATATTGTTTAAATATAAATTTTTAAATAATTCTTTTTATAGTAAAATTTTTTTTTAAGATTTTTAAGTTTAGACAATGACTAATATATTTATTATAATGACATATAATTATTATTACAATTTTTTATTTTTATATTTAATTTTTTTTAATACTTGTACCTTAACAATTATAACAAAAACTTTTTTTTAACAACGATGTGCATGTATATTTTAGTTGCCCGATTTTTTCCTTAATTTTAATATTCTATTTAATTTTAGTATTTATAAGTGATATATATGAATTATTTTTGTGCTGTATTTTTAAATATATTTAAAGCATTTAAAATTAAATTAAAAATAATTAAGAAAATTGAAAATTTTTTCAATAAAGTTTATAATTTCATTCTAAACATTTAAAAATATATTCCTCCAATAATTGTTTAATTCTATGAATATGATAATATTTAATTTAAAAATAAAGGTTTACTAATAGTGAAAAATTACCTTCATAATATTGCACAACATTATTATATTTTGTATTGTATTCACAAATTTTTATTCATAATAAAATTTAATTCTACAAAAACTACAAAATGAGTTTTTCATTTTCCCTATTTTAGATGAAAATAAATCAATGATATATAAATAAATATTGGTTAGTCAAAATTTATATTTAATAATAAGCAATATGAATCTCTATTATTTAAATGAATAATGTATTAATAATAATATACAGTTAGGCATTTTAATTAAATAAAAACCATTGGAACATTTTTTTTCCATACACTGTTTTTGGTACAAAAAATATATTTTACCCAATACCATTTAATTATTAATTCTTCTCATATTTCTATTTTCACTGTATGCACTAAATTTTTTATTCTGTGTTGTACAGATCAATTGAATAAACAGATATAATTTACTTTTATTCTCTAATAAATTACAAGGAAGTAATACAATACAAAATTATTTAATATTTTAATAAACCTATTAAAAAAATGAAATTATTTAGTGCAAAGCTATTAGACTTAGAATAAATAAAAAAAATTATTTTCAAAATAGTTAAATTAAAAAATTAACAAAGTGTCGATTAAACCATAGATTATATTAATGTAAATTTAATAAAATTTTATAAAATGTAAATGTGTACATACAACATATATACATATATTATAATTATCTAAACTAATTTCCATAAATAAGCATAATTTTAAGTATATTTATATTTTGTAGAATCATATTATTTTTTCTTGTCTGCTCAATGCTTATTTCATTTAAAAAATTCATATTGGTAGCCAATAGTCGCAAATACAGATTTCATAATTCATAAAAAATGTATCTATAAATTAACTATTTGCCAATACTTATTTTCTCTTTTTATCTCTCCATATATCATGTCTTATTTCTATAATATTTCTTATTTCTATAATAATGTTAAGCAATTACCAATATACTATTGAAAGATAAAGTACTTTTTTAAAATTTCTATATTATAATGCATGCTGATAATAATATTGTTAAAAAAATTCAACAAGTATGCATGTATTTATAGAAAATCAATACTGATCTGATTAAATAAGTAGGTAAAGGGGAAGAAAATTGTGACAATCTGAGTTGAATTTATATTTTAATAGAATAAATAATATCTGAAATTACAAAAAAACATTTTCTGTATTCCTTCTTGCTATATACCATCTTTTTCTTGAAAATGAAAATGAAATTAATTATAACAACGAAAAAACTTTATAATTTTTACCTATAAAATATTTATAGAATTTATAATATAAAATAGAATATTTTTCAAATGATTTTTACTAAATTTTCTATTACATTAAATTCTAAAAATATAAACAAGATTTAATTAATTTTTTAAAATTATGTTTTAAACAACAAATTTAATAGATTGATTTTTATGAATTTTCTATCATTTTTATCAATTATCGAACAATATTATTTATTCTTATTATTAAGAAAATAAAATTTGCTACCAAAAAAGAAATATTAAATTTGTGAATGTTTTAATTTATTTAAAAGAAGAATGCTTTCAAAATTTAAAACACATTTTTGATTAATCTTTCCAACAGAATAGTGTATACTCTCTCATGCATTAAAACTGACTATTAACATTAATCTTATAAATGATGATATATATTTTTATAATATGTTAATAAATAAATTATAACGTCAATTCAAGTTATAGCTATTGTGTTAATAAATTATCAAATTTTAAAAATATTTCTTCCCAAAAATGATTATTACCTTGCCTGTAAATTGAAAATAAACTTATATAAATTAATTTTTTCCTTATTTATTGGTAAAAAGTTTTTATTAAAAATCTTTTTATTAAAAAAGGATAAAAAAATTCTTTTACGCCTAATTAAAATTACAACTGAGGCCTTGATTCTTAATAAGTTTACACTTATTAATTTATTTTATAATTTTTAATTAATAATAATATAACAATAACTTATAAATAATTAGAAATGATTAGTATTAAAAACCAATTTAAAACTAAATTAAAAATTTAAGATGTATTAATTTATATTTTAGCGAAATTAATTAGTAATTTTTAAATACATTCAAGTAGAATAAGCGGCTAAAAAGTATATTGTATAATAGTTTTTTTGTTATTTTTCATTCATCTGAAATGTGAAATTTTTCGAACCTACCTTAAAATTAAATATCTATAAATACACATCTATAAGCACATCGTCATATTTTTTTTATTGAGAAAGACAGGTTGCACCTCAAGTATTCTCACCACTGAGTATAAATTCAACGTGTATATACTTTGAGAGAATAGAGATTTCACACTTAGGTGCGACCAACTTGAAACTTCAGCCTTTGGTTCCACAAGAACAAGTAAATACATACCGACCGCTCCGTTTTATTGTTTTTCTACCTATATTTATTTTTGTTTTTTATCTCTGTGTGCTTTCTCTCTCTTTCTCTCTTCCGTCTCTCTTCACATTAACATTTTTCATAAGAAGTAATGATATTTCTTTTAATTTTTGTATTCTATTCATTAAAATAATATTGTTTCATAAAGACAATAAAAGATTTTAATAATAAAAAAAAAATTCAATTATTATAAATATACCTTACATTTTATAAATAATCTTAGAAATTTAACTGGTAATTAATTTAATTACCCTTTGAATTATATGGCGAACTCTTTTTTTTTTAACAAGTTTTAAACAAAATAATATCTGTGTTAAAATTTATTTTTTAAACGTTTTTATATCTTATTGTTGTCTTATGCTTTTTTCAATCTATATTTTATTTATATATTATTGAACACAAAAATGTTTGTACAAAATACGGTACAAATAAAATCATGGAATGGTTAAAATATTTTTATTAACAAACTATAATGCTTTTGTAATATTTAAAGAAAAAATTATAGAATTTATTGATTCTATGTTAATTGTATATGTAATGGACAAATACATTTAAAAAACATTTATATAAATATGGCAATTAGGATTTTAGTGGTACAATAAATATTTATGTACATTTTACATTTTTATATGAACAAATTAAAATTTTTGTATATTTATCATTCTTTTAAAGCTTATAATTGTAATAATTCTATTTTTTTAAATTTTTTACTTTATTTCATTCTTAGTATAAAATTTTAGAGTCTTAATTTTAAAGGGTGAATATTAAATAAAAATTATGTTTAATTTCAAGTTGTTTAGTTTTTTTCTTACAATTAGATCATTTTTAAACTTTTTAATAAATTCATGGTAATTAATATCGTAATTCATGAATATTCTTATTATTCCAAAACTCTCATTTTAATAAAAATTATTGAAAAGAAAAAATTATTATAGATTGAAAAGTATTATTAAATACATCTTTTATATTAATATTAAATAACGTACGAAAAACTCATGAGGGTTTAAAAAAAAAAGAAAAAGAATTTATAACACTATGAATATTTTAATACAAGAATTTCTTTGTTCTTATCAAGATCTATAAACTAATAAATTTTTTATCGCAATATTCAAACTCTAATCACACACGTGCACACAAAATTATAAATATAATTTTAATAATATAGTAAAAGTGATATAATTATTAAAAAATGCATTATTTTGTATCGTATGATTAATAAATAAGCATCTAACTGTATATAGTATTAAATGGAATAGTAATTTTTTTTTCTATAATGTAATTGCAATAAAGTAAAAAATTGTACGCACTTTAATAACTAATCACGATGTTAAAAAATATTATTCTTCTCTTGGTATTATCTATAGTTTTGACATAATTAATTAATTGTATACGCAATTTTGATCGATTTTCTCAATTGAAAGATATCAACTTTTTATCGTCAGCGGATAACTTCGGGGACTTACCACTTACCAAGAGAATTCAAACCGTAGCTGGCCTGATAGACCGTCTGCGAAGGGCTACTAATCAGCTGGCCACTATTTGCTAGCCCGAGACTGGATCCAAGACTTCCTGAACTCTGTTGACCCAGTTGACCCAAACTCTGACCGAAACCACCCATGCCTATACTACTTTGACTCAATTGGCTTAAACCTACGATAATCATAATATATTGATTAGGAAATTGCATTAACTATTCGCATTATATATTTTTTAAATAACTGGCTGCTTATAAAAAAGAGAAAGAGAAAACAATTATTTTTTATTTTATTTTGTGTATAATCTATCGTAATTGATGCTATTGCGTTAAATTTACTGATACTATTTAATGACCAATTGATGATGTATTGATTGAACGATTGCTAGACTTTCTTATAAATCCTTTATAATTTTACAGAACTAACATTTACATGAATTACAAATTTATGATTTATTGAATATTAAATCCAAAGAGAATAAAATATTATTTATATTATTAGAGTAAGATTAAAACCTTTTTTTTAAATATCGAATGGTTATATTCGTATCTAACCTGGACCCATTCCCCATCGATCAGGCGGTGCGTGGAACATCCCAGTAGCTCCACATAATTCTGAGCTCATAGCACCAAAGGGTGGGAGTCCATGTGAAGGTAAAAGAGTTCCTGGTGATCTGAAAACGTTCGTCGTCTTCTTACGTTTCTTCCATTTAGCTCGACGATTTTGAAACCAAACCTAGTAATAACACAGAATTTGCATAATTTCTTTTATCGACTGCTCAATTATTATATTTCGATAAAAATACATAAAATATGTTGAAAATTCAAAGAAATGAAAAAATAACAACATTGCCACACTTGTCTCAATATTTTACGATAAACAATACATTTCCTAAAATTAAAAAATACGTACAACTACTAGATGGTAAACAATACTTTATATTATCCGTATTCAACTTTACATTCTTAAAATGACTTGCAATTAATAATTAAAATTCCCATTGTACCAATTATTAATTAATTTAAGATTATATTTTTATCGGTATATATTTAAAACATAATTCATTTTAATTCACAAGTAATTAATTTTATTGATATGACATACTTTTGCTGTGTCAACATCAGTATTACATACTTGAAATAATTAAAGATTGGAAAAGGTAGAAAATACTACGCACTCCACACTTCTAGAAATGTTTTTTTCTTAATAAATTGTAAGAACCTTGTATAAGTGTAGCTATCTTTATAATTAATATCTAATCAAAATTTTTTAAATTTAAATACATCAAATAATTGGTATAGAAATTATCAAAATTGATTTTTTTTTATATTTATCTCATTGCTGTAAAAACAAGATCTTGAAAAGTACTGTGTAATTGAAGTAACCGATAAACACACCAATATTATAAGTCAATTATTGGTACAAATAATTCTCGACATTGCAGCATTAATATTATGTATTGATTAAACAACGTTTATTAAATGATTCAAATATAATTTATGATAATGAATGTTATTTTTTTTATTTTTTCGAACAATTTCGAAAAGTATAATAAATAACCAAGATAAAAGTATACGATAAAAAACGCTTTAAAGAATACGTATTAATTATTAAATAATAATAATAACAACAATAATGATAATAAAAGAGAAAAAAAAATAAAGAGAGAGAGGGAGAGAGAGAGAGAGAGAGAGAGAGAGAGAAACAAGAGCAACGATCTTTGTTTTTATATAAAGACAATTTTATTGGGGAATATTCTCTAAAAGCTCCCTGTAAAACGATATAAGGTGTCCCCTTGGTGTAAAGATAATATCCTGGGACCCTCGCCTCAACCGAAGTTCGAGTCGACACCCACACGCCGTTCCTAGAAGCTATTAGTTAACGTTATGAGCTGTTGATTCTAGCCACGTAGTGCCCACCTCCTACCTTTATAATCTACCAGGGTTGTGGCACTTTGATTTATTGATATCGCATGTAAAGCCTGCTTCTGCCTTCTCTTTAGCTTCTGTTTCCACTGTACTAAAGGGTGACTGGTTATAACTTACCCACATACACATACCTATGGCTAAACCCGCTAAGAGAATAAGGACATGTTACATAAAGCAGTTATCCGTACTGCCAACTCTGTGCGCGTGTGTGTGTGGCTTGTGGCGGGGTGAGGTGGGGAAATTCCCTTTCTACCTCTCTCTCTCTCTCTCTTTCTTTCTTTCCTTCTTATTCATAATTTGTATTTGTAAATTAGTGCTTTTACATGAATACATGCTTTCACACTTTATAAGAGAAGAGAAAAGTCATAAATATACTTTTGCATATGAGTACGAGTATTTAGGTGAACACATGCTTGGACTATACTTTTGTAACAAAACAAAGAATAAAAATGAATCAAAAATCAATATAAATAATTTATATAAGGTTTAAATATATTAATATAACATTAAAAGTATACAACTACACATATATTTTTTTATTACAACACACAGGTACTTTTTATGTATAATTATGTATAAATATACGTAAAAATTGGTAACTTTAAAATTTAAAACAAATATATCAGAATATGAATTCATATATTTTCATCTATATATATAATATTCATAGTTTTTTTCAAATATTCTCAAAGATAATTCTTTTTATTTTTCAAATAAAAAAAAAAGAAACAAGACTATATATAAGTAAAATAAAATAAGAATTCAGAAAACGCACACTTGCTTATTAGCACCGGATAAAAAAAATAATATAAAATTTTTAAACAAAAGTTTGTAAAGTTTATGTATTCGTTTACTTACATTTTTGTTAATATAATATTTAAATTTTTTACACAATTTTTTTTCAAATTTCACATAAAATTTTAGTTAAATAATATTTTTGTTTTAATTATATTAAAAATTATATAACCATATCTGTGCTGAACAATTCATTTTTATATAATTAACAATTTATGCACATGTGCATTTCTACATAACAAAGTACTTCTTATCCACTAGTACATGTTATTCATATACCATAAGCTCACATTAACTTCGAATAAAACCAAATACATGCTTACTTTACAAGACTTTATTTGAAATTTATTTATAAAATTCGTTCAATGGTACTTTATAACAAACTTTTTTAAGACTATAAATCATATCTAACAGAACTCACAATCGCAGAACCACCAAATAATAAAAATTTAAGTATTAAAAATTTTAGTATTATTAATTTAAGTATTGAGTTTTTTTGAAGTCACTATTATCGTAACGATTTGGGAAAGGTTTTAAAATGGGGGTGAGGGACTTTTCCTATTGCCTTTTTCTTTAGATCATTAGAAGCGGCAGATTTACATTCACGCGAAGGATAATTCTGTTTTGTAATACAACGCAATGGATTATCTAGTGAAATAGTGCTATGTGGTAAAATTTTGTTAAAAACTGTGGAGATTTTTTAATACTAAAAAAGATTTTAAGGGTAACTGTATTCGTATATTGATAGATTCAGGACGTTATCGATTACCTTGATCCTTAAATGATGGTTTGAACTCAAAATTTTTTGCACACATTGGACGTTTTTCTAATTGAAATTTATACGAAATTTTATCCTTTAAGACTTTTTATAACATTTAAAAGTCTTTATAGCATTTTATTAATCCACAAACAAATTCTTACCTTGTAAATCTGTTTCAAAAGTCATTCCATCGCGCCGTGTCATAAAACTGAAAAACATACTTTGCGCGAAGAAAAATCCTGCCGCTTCTAATTATCGAAAAAACAAAAGAAAAGACAAATAGAAAAAAAACTCCCCCTTAAATTTTAAGACCTTTATCAAATCGCTACAACTAATACTGGCTTCAAAAATAATAAATTGGTTTTACTTTCCGCACAGACCATGTATTTATATGTAGAAATACATACATATATCTTCGACTTAGATATCTGTATCATTTCTCGTATTTTGTGTAATTTTTTACCCCTTCATTTCATTCTTATTCTGAAAAAAATTTATCATCGATATGTATTGCTTTCTTTTCTATGAGGAATCTTTTCTCTAATTAATCTAATAACACTATAACATTTTTTACTATTTCTTACCGTGACGATGGGTGTGGTAATAACGTGCTATGCATTAATTTTACGATGCAAAGAAATTTGAAAGCTTGTCAAATAATTTACCATGTGCCACCTCAAAAAATATCAATCAGGAAAAAGGCTTTAATTAAACGTAAATTAAAAAAAAAAAATTAAGAAAATTATTCAGAAAAATGAGTTGCATATATCTATCATAATAAACTATTCATTTATAACATATATATTCATATATACTTTACAGAGTTTTTAGTAAAATAGATATTTTATTACTTTCAAAAAATATAAAAATTTTCAATACTACTAGTTGTATTTCTTTTATATTAAAAGATTTATTTTCTATAATATTTTATAAATATAATTTAAAAAATATAATTTAAATAAATACAATGGAATAAATAAAAATAAGAAAAATAAAAAATATAAAACTAAGAAAAATGAATATAAAATAAAAATTGATTATGAAACTAAATGTAATAATAAGTTTATTTTTATAATAAAAACAAAATGAAAACATTTGAGTAATGTATTTAGTTAGTTACACATTAAAAACATGTATTTATATAGCTTTAAATAGTAACGCATCTATTAAAAATTATTGTTAGTAAATATTAATCTTTGAAATATTTATATATATATATATTAAACTATCATTAAAATTATTTTGCCAATCAGTAATTGATTCATATCTATTACTAAATTATCAGTGACAAAATCATTCTTATAGATAGTAATATTTGAAAAGTTTTCAAAAATAAAAAACTTTAGTATTGATTTAATTGTATTTACATTATATAGAACTTTATTAACAAAGTATTACGATAAATATATATTATCTATAAAAAAAAAATTATAAATTTATTTTAAAAAAATTTATATTACAAAATTGGTTTGTAATTATTATTTAATTATATGAAACTTTCTATTCAATTATTGACACATTTTAAATGAAATCAACTTTTAACAAAACATTAAAGGAGATTGTTAGACTCAATCAAGTACTATATTGATTGTATATCAAAAATACATACTGTTAATGAAAGAAAACTTTTGTAGTTAGTAAACATCCAAAAATGTGAAAATGTTTAACGAGCCAGTTCCCAAGAGAACAATTGTACAGCTACACAGTTCGACAAGAAAGGAACTAACATTGATTATAAAAGAAATATTCATATGATTTTACATTTTTTACAAAAAATTTTTTTTGTTAAAACCAGTTTCATCTACGGTTACTTTCTCTATTTATAATATTATATTAAAGTAATTTTAATGTAAAATCATCTAACGTCATCTGAAAGATAGGAATTATTATAGAGCATAAGATTCGACGAAGCTTGAGATAACACAAGCAACATTTGCATTTATTACCCCATTTACTTAATTATTTATATTTTTCAATTTTTTTTTTAAACTAATTTTTTTGTTTATTTTAAGTCTATTTACTAATTTACAAAAAATTCTAATTCATTTTTCTTACATTCATTATTCCCTTTATTTTATTAATTTTCTCTGATGATTTTTTATTCTTAATTTTTAATTTATTAATTTTTCAATAATGTCTTATAATTTTGTTACCTTTTTTTTCTAACTCTAATTTTTTAATTATACGTTATCATTTATTTCTTTTTTTGTACATATATATTGGGTATTAATTTTTCATTCTAAATCTCTAGTGTTCTCGCAAGAAAAGTCCGAGCATGCCAGTGTGTATGTGATAATGGTAGAGCAAAATTAATAATTATTTCATTGAAGTCCAAATTAGAAATATCAAAACAGCCATGTTGATCAAAATAAATACTCTCGAAATGAAATCAGCAAATAAAGAACCCACGAATCGCTTCATCGACACTTTTAATAATTAATGTAGGTTGGCTATGTACGCCGAATAACAATCAATTCGTTATTTTATTATTTATTATTATCACATTACAGTTTTCAATTTTCCCATTTGTTTAGTTAATTTATATTTTTTTCATATTTCTAATATATAGCTAATTATATTTCTTAATATATCATTGATACACACTCTAAAGTACTGATTATTCAATTTTATTGACAATATTTTCTTTATATCTTTTAATATATTTATTTTTACTTTTAAAGAGAAATAGAAAGACAAATGGATAGATATTTTAGTACTGTATAAAAAGTTTGACATATGAAAGAATAAAATAATTTATATTGACACAGATAATTATTTAAATTATAAATAGTTAGCGATTCGGAATTATTATGTCGAATATATACAGTACGAAATATACAGTGTAAAATAGAAGAATATAAAAATAAGATAATATAAAGAAAATATATAAAAAAAATAATAATGCAAATTCATAATTTGAAAGTATTAAATTATAATTTTTTTACAAGATAGTATTAATCGATTAATAAACGATATCGAAAAACTAAATTGAAACTAAATAAAACAGTGAGAAAAAAGAGAGAGAAGATGTTAATGTTGATGTAATGGAAAATTTCTCTGATTTTAGTTATTTGATTATTTGATTATATTATTTAAAATTATATAATAACATACAGTATTGCAGATATTATAATGAGATTATGAAACATAATTTATTTGAATTTAAGGTAGGTAATGTTAATAGCTTATTTTTACTTAAACAGTAAACATTAAGAACGATTAAAGTAGTAAATGATTGCACATAAAAGGAAGAATAGGTATAAGAAAATATTACGAAAAATTATCGTATACTGGTAATCAGAAGAAAATAATAATTTTTTTTTTAAATAAGCATGAAGAACAGAATAAAATATAAAGTTTAAGTAATAATATTAGTATTAGAACTAGAAAAATATTTCAAAAAATTTAGAAAGTAAGGAAAAAAAGATGAAATAAAGGTAATAAAGGTTAAGAATAAATGAAAATTAAAAAATGAAAGAGAGAAATTAGTGGTGAAATTAGATTAACTTCTCGAGGTAATAAAGTTTATTTTATAACTGATAAATACAACTTATTTTGGACAGATACATTTAGTGATAGTCAAATTTTGATTATTAAATAAAAAGAGATGCTTCAATAAAAGCAGCTCAATAAAAATTTAGATCAAAAAATCTAAATCTTTTGAAACACATATATAAGCAGTCACGATTTATGTGTAAAACTAGATGAAGATTAACTTAAGTGTTCTTTATATCAAGTGAAATTTATAACTTTTTGTTTATGAAGTAAACAAAATAAGATATGAAATAAGAGCAAATAAATATAATAAATTGATTTAAAGATTAGAAATATAATAAAAAGGTGAGAAGTTTAAAATAAGAACTGAAGCTCTTTCAACTTTTTTACCTTGATATAAAAAAAGGTCTAATGTGAAACTACAAAATAGGATAATATCTTAATATAAAATTACTGATAATAATGTTTTTTATAACAGTGAATGAATAATTAATCAACAAATTATAATCTAAAATTAATGAATTTTTTATTTTAAGTGAAATATATCTTTTACAAATATTGCAAGTTTGATACAATAAAAAGTGATCGTATGATCTTCGATATTAGTTTTCATTAATAATGTAACAATATCTGAGTTTTTAAAAAAATTTGTCTTTAATTTACTCTTTCAAATACGAATAATGCACCTCCATTTTACTTAAGAAATTAAATTTTTTCAGCTACGCCTTATTTTTTAGCTGTCTTTTATCGATGACAATTAAAATGATCTTGGTATATTGTGAGTCCAATTGGTGTTTGGTATAGGAGTTTGGTTGTCTTATGATTTTTTTTCATTTCGTATAAAGGAAATCATATTTGTATCAAATACTTTAAATAACTTTGAAAATGAATAAAAACTATCAAGCATGTACTAGTATGAAACCATTTAAATATAACTAAAAAAAAAAAAAAAAAAAAAAAAAAAAAAAAAAAATAAAATTTAATTTTCAAGAAATAATGTATGATATACGATATTTTTATACGCCAAAGCACGGTAAAAAATTCATTTTAGCGATCCTATGATAGACCGTTCACTGTTTAAAACCAAAAAGATAAACATTTCATTTCCATAGTAAACACAAAGATGAAACTATTTTAATTGACCTTAAAACTAGCTTTTATAATTAGGAATGAGAAAACTAACTCATTACCAAACATTGTTTATGATATTAATCGAAATGTGAATAACAAGTGGTTTTATGAAAAACTCGAGAAATTCTTCGTTCCCAGGTAGAAAGGAAATATTAGAATAATCAGTAATGGTGGAATTCCATATCTCTAGATAATCTTCAATTAATAGAATAAATAAAGTTTATTATTTGACGTTTTTTATTTACTGTGAAGACGGTAATATATAGGAAAATAATGCAAAAAATTTTTTCTTAATCGAGCTGGTTAATAAATGAATTCTTGTATTGCTATATCTCACACATGTAGATGCATGGCAACACTTATTTAATAAAATACACAGGGACAAAATTTTTTAGTCCTACAGATTAGGGTCTCGGAGCTTTTCAATAAAAAAAAAGGCACTTTTTTATCGGAATCTCAATCAATCTAATACATATCCTCATGTCAAAAAATATTAACAAATATTATATTTAAAACAAAAAGTAATTGTATAAAATTTTATAAATAAACTGTTGTTATATTTAAGTAGATCGTCTATGCATTCATAGTTGTCTGTACACAAGTTTTTAAATTTTATTATATCTAGTATATTATATGCTGTTTTGTTTTTAACATTGATTATATTTTTATCAAATGCAATGTAATAGATTATTAGCATTTTTATTACCCTTACATACGTTTCTTTATTTTGCTTTTTAGAAAGATTTTACTTCTAAGCAGTTCTAATGTTTCCTTTTAAACATGTTAGAATGTGTTTATTACAAATGTTTTCTATTTTTTAAATAATTTTTATCAAAAATTACAATATAATTTGTTATATATAATTATATCATAATAATTATATATAACAATATAATAAGTATATCATAATAATTAAATATAACAATATAATAATTATATCATATAATTTAAAAAAAGTAATTAAAAAAAGATAAAAAAAACATTACATTCTACTAATGCAATATATTGGCAAAATCGAAGTTTTTCCTCTACACTTAATATTAAAATAAATATTAAATTAAAAAATTCTCTATATAAATTATGATTTTAAATATGTATCGAAATAGTTTTGTTAGTTTCATTGAGGAATGTTTGCTAGATTTGAATTTTCATGAAATGCGTTTTGATTATTTTTAAATCAGAAGAGTACAGATGTCGACATTAAAAAATAAGAGAAGTCTATCCTTATTTCTTTTTTTTACCACTACTAGCCTTCGGTAATATGTTGAATATCTACATGGTTTTGTGTAAATTCTATAAAAAAATTTATTAATTTTTGATAATGATAAGTTTTTAAACACAGATCTATTAAAATTATTGCTATTAAGGTTGGAATTATGAGATTATTGATTAAACTTAGTAAATTACTAGTCTTATACTGAAAATAAATTATTTTCACTGGTAAATATTGCCTATGCTATGAAATATACTAGCTTTATTTATTTTTATATATATTTTTACTATATTCCATTTAATTTTAAAGCATTAATAACTTTATATTACAGATTGTTATTTTTATTAAAACACAAGCTATTTTTGTTATCAATTTATATTTTTTACATTCAAGATTTAACAGGATTTTTATTTATAGTACTAAATATTTTATATTTGTTTGTTGAATGTTTAATATAAATTTGTTTTTATTAATACAATATAATAAATTTATACTTTTAAAATTATAATTATTATTTGATATATTTCAAAAGAAAAGATTTAATTATCGTACGTAATATATTAATGCTGCAGATGTATGATTTACATTGTATTTCATGATTTTTGTAAAATTATATTTTTTGTTTTATTATTATTACTCATAATTAATACAAAGGACATTTTTTAGTAATTTCAAATTTAAAAAAAAATATTACTATAAAAAAAATAAATATAGCATTGTATGTTTTTTATTATAATTTTTTAATACAAAATGCAATAAAACTTTAAATATCCTTTTAAAACATTTTTGAGCATTTAAACTTTTTGTGAAATCATTACCATAATGTAATATAATTTATGTATCTTATATTGTTACAAATTGTTTGTGATTATTAATGGTATATTTTTAATATTTTTCCAAACTAATAAAAGCCCCACGAGAACAGTTATACGTGGAAAGTTTGATCGAAATAAAAGACGCGTTTATATTTGAGTAATAAAGTATAATTTTTATGCAATTCTTGAAAATTCTTTCACATAGACTAATAATTTTTCTTTATTGCCCAATAGTCAGAGAGATGGAGGAGATCAACATTTGAAAGTTAAAAATGAGTTTTTCAAATTGTGCCCAGTTTGGCAAGCAACGGATGGAACAAAAAATATTGAAAAAAAGATGGAGTAATGATGGTTGGATGATATTGGGGTAAAAGTAAGGCTTGCCCGAATGCGAGAGAGTTGTAATGAAAATAAATACTGAATAAAGTTAGTGGCGAGGAGAGGGAGACGGATAGTAGTAGTAGCAGTAGCAGTAGCAGTAGCAGTAGCAGTAGTAGTAGTAGTAGTAGTAGTAGTAGTAGTAGTAGTAATAGTACTAGTCCCTGGCTGATTGATGATCGGGCACTGGGCGCCTAACCCCGTAAGGCTTTTCATAGGGGTTGGTTGGCGCGGCGAAAGACGTATTACCTAAGCCCCTCGGACCACCTACGGTATGACCTACCCCGCTTATGTTTTGTTTTGTTGATATAGGAGTCGAATCTCGAATCTCTGCAGCTGTTTATTGATGCTCGGGTGATTTAAGCTTTCTCACTTTCACATTCATAGTCCTGATTTACCCGTTAATTTTCTAATTTCACCCGACCAATGAATTTCATTAACACTTTAATTCCTATTTCAAAAATTTATATTCAAAACCTATATTCCATCTCATTTCAAAAATGATACTTAAAACTAATCATACTTGACAATGAATCATTCATATATAATAATTGTGCAATCAATAAACAATCGCGAACAAATTTAACAATTTAAAGTACACATTTTATATATCACGATAAAATAAGTAAATAAGTAAATTTAAACTCGAGAATTATTGCTTATGTCATTAATATTAAAGTAAATTAAATTTTCTGGGGACAAATAAATTTTCCTTTAATATTTATTTTTCGGTAAATTTTTTCTTTTTCTTTTTAATTAACCTTAGCCCAAAAACAAATTAAATAAAATAATTTAATATTTAGTATTTAATGCAAGTATTAAATTAATAAAACTCTTCATATTATTTCTATTAAAAATTATTAAAATAATAAGAATATTAATGACGATGTTGATAAATATGAAAGAAGTTGTTATTTAACTTTTTTAACATTTTTAATTTTTTTTTTTATTAAAATTGCATAATAAAAAATTATAATAAAATATTTAAGCATTCAAAACTTAATATGATTAACAACCTCGAAAAATTATCATACTGAAAGTCATGAAAAATAATAATATTCAATTTAATTCCGCATACAAATGAAATAATATTAATCTCAATAATTACAGCTTTATGTCATAAAAAACAATTTTTTTTTATTATAAATTTTATATACATGTGTTTATATATATTATAAACGTACTGCATTTCATACAAAAAGTCGTTCATAATTTTAAGAACATTTTATAATTTTTAAAACTAAAAATGTATTTCTTTTATTATGATTCTTTCATAATATTATAATATTTAATAAAAAGTTTCAAATAAATATATTGTAAGGATATTATTAAAGAAAGATTTATCATTGAATTTATATATTTGGATATAATTAAATATATTTGATACAATATTTTTAAAAAGTTTGAATAACAATTTAATAAATAAGTAATACATAAATACAAGTTTTTTAACAAGGTAAACTGTCTCTGATATATTTTAAAACTTAGTTGAGAATAAGATTTACAAAATGAATTTTAATTTTTAACAATACACTAATAGCTACTACAATTTTTTTAAATATTATATATACTCAAGGTAAATATACACACATGCAATATAAACCCGCAGTAATTATAAAAAATTATAAAGAATAAATTTATCTGTTTTTAAATTATTATATTAAGTATTATTATAGTATTTTATTAGTATATAAACACGATTGGCAAATCAAGAAACAATATAGTATTGCGCAAAAATTAAAAGCTTGATTTTATCATTCAACCAACGATAAAATTCGCGGCAGTTACAATTGCGTATAACGAAATGGTAGCTATCTCATAAAGTTGATCCGTTTAAACTTTATTATTATTTCGCATGTGCAATATTGTGAAATTAAATGTAAAGATAGAGTTATAAAGATGAAAAAAGACGTAGAGAGAGAATGAGAGAAAGTACTGCCATTAAATTAGCAAAAAGTGCTCGTATACTGACTGTATCACTTGATTCGCTCAACGCTGAATATAAGCTTTTACAGATTTATGCGTGTTGCTGTATCTAAATTGATGTATGCAAGTGATATCACACTAAGAAACATGTCGTAAAATTTGGCAATTTTATACCTCATTTCCTACAAACAAATACTAGAAATATACGTAATTTTAACTTATTTCGATACTAACATAATAAATGCTCGTTCAGTTTTATACACATAATTTATTTATATCTATTTATATTAATGTATATGCTGTGTCAAATCGATTGATAGAGCATTCAAACATATCAATTCAAAAATAATAAGTAAATTTATATTGTTGTAGGTAACAGTATAAAATCAACAAGTCAAATCTTTTCATCAGATTTATTAATTTATTTATTAATTATTAATTTATTAATTTATTAATTTATTAATTTATTATTATAAGATATTTTTTGTTAAATAAGACTATAAATATATTCATTTTATGATTTTTATTTGAACCATTAAATAATGTGTGGTTAATGAGGAATAGAATACTATTCAACTATAACAGATATTTTTTATAAATTTAATTATACTTTAAAATTTAAATTAAATTTATTTCTAAAAAATACAAAAAAAAATTATTATATAAAAAATAATAATGACTTTTAAAAATTTGTAAATGGTAGAATGAGTAATAATTCAATAATAATATATTACGTGTTAAATATTAAAATTATATATAATCTTTGTATGAAAATATCAATGTATAAAATTAAACTTGTTAAGATTTTGTTCTATTTATTACAAAAATATATTAATATAAAATAATTAGGAATACATATTTCGATGAACTATAAGAAATTAAATTGATACATAAAGATGTTTAACTTAATAATATTGAATCTTTATTTTTAAACATTAGTGAATTTTTAAATTAAGTCTAAAACCTGTACATTGCACAATGGGATTAAAATAAAATAATAAATGCAATAAATATTTTATATAAGACATGCATCTAATTGTAGGGTATTTTTTTTATTTTAAAGTTATCGTAAATAAGATTTAATCAAAATGAATTATTATTAAAATAATGGGACTTTCCTTATAATTAAATAAATTTTATATTTTAGTTGCATAAAAATTTTGCAAACCAGTGTTTTTGATATAAATTTAGTAAATCCCAAATTTTGTAATAATAACGTCGATAGTGTAAATTAAATTTTAATGTAAATAAAATAAACAAGAGAATTAAATGCTTATATAAAATTGAAGCCGACGTTAAGGGGATGAGAAAAATAGACAGACAGAAAGTTATATGCACAAGGAAAGTGGGGGAGTAGAGAGAAAGAGAGATAATAAAAGACAAAAAGAGCGAGAGAAAAGTCATAATAAAGTGGGTGTTCGATGATACTCCCTAGGGGTGAGCTTGCAACACAGTTTATCCATCGCTCGCGCCTCCCCTGATATCCCTAGCTGTGGTTTCTCATTCTCATTCCCGGTACTCACGTACAATATAATAACGCTTGATATTACGGGCACTATATATATTTTTTTTTGTCTGGACTCGGTGACGATGACACTCTTCCCTAAGAGCTAATATCGTGGTCTATGCATATTTATGCCACATTAAGGTAGCAGTCTAGCATTTTTCTTCTACTTTTTTTTTTATTCATTTTAAATTAATTCGTTTATTTTGAAA
The DNA here is from genome assembly GCA_018907245.1 of Eupristina koningsbergeri. Taxonomy (NCBI): domain Eukaryota; kingdom Metazoa; phylum Arthropoda; class Insecta; order Hymenoptera; family Agaonidae; genus Eupristina; species Eupristina koningsbergeri. The sequence continues at coordinate 1,853,755 of JACCHV010000029.1, read as the reverse complement.
ACACATTAAAATATATTAGCTTCAAAATCTGTAACAATATGCTTTAACATATTCCACTCCCCTCCCTTTTTTTAGTTATTACTAATACATTATCCGGATTTAAATAATATCAGAAACAGAATCATTTTATAACAATATCAGTTACTCTTTACAATGAATACAGTTAATAATTAATCAATAATTAATGTTATTTACTGAGCTTAATGAATATAAATTTTTTTATGCTTTAATCAGTAAATGTGCTTTCCTCATTGAATAAATTTAATATTATGCAATAAATGAGAAATTGATAACACGCATATTAATTAACATCTATATATTACTCGTGATTTTACAAAATCATACAATATTCATTATACAAATACATAAAATTATATTTTAAATGTTTTAACTGTTTGCCTTATAATTTCATAAACTATGAAATTAAGGAATATTTTTATATTGATATTATTATATTGAATAATTTTTTGTATATTATTATTTCTTACGATACTTTTATTCTGAAATAAAATAGAGCAGAATGATGAATTTATTAAAATGAAAAATTCTTTACGTATATATTTTTTTCAGTAATATAAATCAATTTTTTTAAAAATAATTTAATTCTTTTAGGAATACATACATTCATTACAATTTTAGCATGATATTTATATGTATTATAAAGACAGGGTTATTAAAAAATTATATTAGGATTTTCAATATTTATATTACAGTAGATTTTCTTGATTAAAAAAAATGGAAATATTATCAATGTTACAAAAAAAATATTTCTATTTTAAAATTATTACATTTTGGCAATTATTTTATTATCCTGAATAATTATGTTTAAATTGTAATAACAAAAATTTTCTACCATTAAACATTATTATTTAATATAGTTATTTAATAGAAAATGTCAAAATGATCTAATGTCCATAAAATTGTTGCAGTTGCCTACGACACATACATCCTCCTAAAAAGATGAGCAAGTTGAAACATACGAAACAGATTTGGGGAGATATAGATAATAACGATCAGAAAGAAGTGTAGGCATACCGGCGCAAAAGCACGCCTACTCCGGCGGTATGGTGTCAACAAGCGAGTGCGCACAACGCATTTGAAAAACAGATAAGATAGGTCACTTGTGTAAAAAACAAAGTTTTAAACCTGGAGGTCAAAAATTGTATATCCCGTATGTTAGTGTAACTAATTCAAATTATACCATAAAAGTGTGAATGGCAAATATGAAATATTTGCGATTGAAATTGATTCTGTGATCATTTACCGCGAGGCTACTAACTTTTTCCGACCGAACTAGTATTGTGGTTTCGTCATCGCAAGTGTCATTAGAAAATAAAATTCGATTAGCTGCTATCCCCACTATAGCTATAAGGTTAAAAAAGGGAAAATTCTATTTGCAGTCGAAGGAATAGCTCATGAAGCGTCTAAGCTTATCACAGAATAGAAAACGAGATGAGCGAATGTGTATCTTCATAATTCCTGCAATATCTACGTGAAATTGACGGCACTACACTAGATAAGAAAATGATAAAAACTATTTAGTTCGAATACCTATAATCGACTATTCAACCAGTTCTTACTACGCAGCAAGCATTATCTCACCAGTCGGAACGGTGATTGCAGGAAACATCGATGTTGAACATCCGGATTACGCAACTATCTACATAGCTGCAAAAATAGCTCATGACAATATTAAATGGATAACAACTATTAGTGTCATCGATAAAGAAGTCCATCAGTGCGAATCACATTTTAACTTCTAGTATACCGACCCGATGCCACTTTACATCTTCATAAAGGATACAAAAAATAAAACACACTATCTAATTAATATTGCTTTCGATCTATCAATTTACTCAAGAGTGTACATAGTAGATCCATTCCAGCGACTAAATACACACTAAGGGCGGGGAATGTAACTTCGATAAAAATGTATTGCGCAGCAACACTATGTTTCAATCTGGGGTTGCAACGGTCATTTATTGGAAAATTCACAGTAATGGATATAGAAAACACAATTATGACACTGTATTGTCCCTTACATTATCGCTAGATACTAAACCACAAGAAAGTATCCATCGATAGCATACAAAAGTCATCTCTTACCTATGTATTTCAAGGTTAAATTTCAAATGCGAAAATTAAAACCGACACCACAGCATGACTTAGACATTACACACTTCGATGGATTGGCGGCTCAGGTGGAACACTGGATATACAGTTTTGGCCACCAGTATGTCGGGCTAAAACAGTTAAAAACAACTATACAGCTGGGTACCGCAAGACCGTCATTGAGTCTTTGGACAACATCACTCCATAAGGTGTAGAGTGACGCTCACATGGAAATTATCGCATTATCTTAATTATCAAACTCTTGAACTAATTCCGATTTGCATCTCTTACTGTATACATATATATTATATCACCTTATGCAGACACTATAATGATAAGAAGTTTTTTTCCAAAATTGATTTGGTGCAGACGTACCTTCAGATCAACATGGTTACAGAAGACGTCACCAAGTAGCAATTAGAATAGATTATTTCCATTCCCGTATATGAGTTAAATTTCGATTCGTAGAACTAATATTTTACAAATTATTGATGAGATTTTTATGTGATTAGATTTTGCAAATATCAATTCGCAATTATTAAATATCTTTGGATAGCATTAGTAAGCGAGGTGAAGATTAAGATTAAGATTCTGTGCTAATTCTTCAACAAGATAAATAGAAAAAGGGATTGCAATTAACCAGGCGAAATGTGCTTTCGGATAAGCGGAGATCTATTTACTCAAATACTGCCAGCAAAATATTCTTTCGCATATAGGCTTTGAACAATATAGGAAAATAAGAGTCAAGTACTAACGTAAACGTTAGCCATCATTCAAGCCTTTGAAAGTATTAACCAAGAACTCATAACATCGGCTTTTATCGCACATCCAAAATTCAATGTACACTTTTTATTGATTACGATGATTTTAATATAGCTTTTGAAACAGTACTTCAACAATACTAAACGTAAAAATTGAACCCCCTGGATTTTAAGCTAAAAAATTGAATCCGATGGATGCTTAGAACAGTACTATCGCCCGAGAGATTCTGACCATTCACCTAGTGGTAAAGCATTTTCAACACATAGTGGAAATTTACAAGGTCACGATTTTCATTACCTTCTGATGTACATTTTCCAGTTAAACTTAAAGTAGTTAGTTTTCCGATAGCTAAGATAAATGTACTGCATCGAGCAATTTTTGACGAGTATACAATACGCAACCGGGAGGACAAACATCGTAGTCAAATCACTCTTACGCATAGAGAAAATCAAGAAAGAAATGAATTACGCAGCACTTTCCTTGTCACATGAACATGACGAAGAAATAAGAAAATTCATACATCCATATATATCCCTCCGAATAAAGCAAGCTATTTTTTAAAATAAGATTATTCTACATCGATCTATACGTTCGTTTTGATATTTCAACTGCCATTCTACGACGATTTCTAATCGAACCGTTTAGGTGAACTTTCAATGAAATCTATATATATATATATATATATATATATATAAATAATACATAAATATATAATTTAAAAAAATAAAATCTATATAAATGAATATTAGATGCAATCTAGCATCTCGATCACCTTAGAGTGCAAACAACCATGAAACTCATGTCACAACGATACATTTCGTCATTAATTAAGGTAAAGTACACGGTATAGCTACTATATTACTTGCCATGATGGTAAGTATTATATTTTATTAGTAATTAAAATTCCTATCCGTCTATAAAAAATAATTTTGTTGATTATAATTAGTAAAATGTAATTTAAAATACGTAAAATATTATGATACTAATATTAATAATTAAATAGTGTTTCTAAGAGAATATATAATAAAAGTATACACTACTATATAGTATACTATATAAGAATTTTTTTTATATTACAATAATTTTATTGGCTAAATAATACTTTAATTTTTTAAATATATATATATAAGTTACAATAATTAGGTTCAAAGCTGTAACCGTTTATATGATACACATCGATGTCAGAAAAAATAATTTTAACTGTACCAACATAAAAGCATATACCAACCTAGACCAAAAAGAGCAAAGCATATGGATATCGAAGTGATACAATTCCTCAAGATATCATAGCAAATTCTTGCTTTAGCATGTGTATGTGTATTTACGTTAGAATAAACCAGTAAAATATATTTTGTATTTTAATAATTATTCGTCGAATTAATTGGCTAAATATACTCAGTGCAATCATGTATATGGTATATATGTCAATGAATGCATTGATTCATAAAGCATACCATCATAATAACATAAGTTTTACTCCATACTTAATATTTAAATTTTTGGGCTATTTGCATTATGTTATTTGTATTAAAAGTATATACTATATTATCATGTTGGGATAAGACTACAAATGATATTTAAATATCTCTTAAAAATGTGATTTGACTTCGGAAATTGAAACAATAGTTGTGCAATATTGTACGTAAGATAAGAACATAGTTTAAATGACTATTGCGCTGATTTTCATTGAAGGAACAATTAAAAAAAGAGATATGGCATTACCGAGGTATGTATAAGTTAGATATCGAACCCAAAGGCTTGCTTTAGTAAACACTATCAGCTGTATTGATGACTAACTTCTCGACTTCACGAACCTTGATCGAACCTCCAGCTGTTCGAAGATGGATGAATAAACACGAAATAAGGCCTCTGGACTAATCGAAGTGACTGCACAAACAGTGCGAGCAGCTGTTACAAGACTAAATATTTATAAACATAAGATTTATTGATAATAATTTTATTTAGTTTAATTATTTAAAAATTAATGCACATTACGTATAAAAACTATAATGTAATTTTAAAAAATTCTGATGTCTTTTATCAATTCAGCATAGTCTGGACAAACAGAATAACTCTAGATCATACGCGAATATAAAGTAATATATATATTATGCAATAAAAATTATATTATGAAAAAGTATAATATATCTTAATTTAAATGAAACAGTCAATATGTTTGTCTTTTTTTAACTGCATATTTTTTATATATAAAATCTTTCGTATATTTCTTTTAATAGTTAATGAGTTATCATTTTCTGGACTAACTCTAGTAAGATGTAATAACGAAAATCGTTCATTTGAATGTTTATCTATTGCTAATTTTGCGTTTTTCAACCAATTTATTTTTCTATTAGTTTTTCATTGATTTATCTTTAATTCCTTCTTTTATTACTTCATTACCTCAATAATTTTTTACGTTTCCCTCAGTCAATACTCTATTTTGGTAAAACATTACTCGTTGCTAAATGAAAATGTTGTCCTATCAATGACACATTTTTTTAATTAATTTCTTATAATTTTATATTTAAAAGAGCACGTAGCTTAAATATATATAATATTCAAATATAAATGAGCATTGAATTTGGATTGAAAAACCAACATTTATTTATTTTTAAAAAATCCGTGAACTTTATTTAAATTTTCAATCTTTAAGTACGAATATTAAGAGAATTATTCAATGCTTCTCGATGTAGACGTATTTAAATATATGATTGATTAAACTCGTATTAATTATCTAGTTCCACAATGGATAGTAAAAATAATAAAAATAATAGTAAAAATAACAGCGTTCATCAATTTTGAAATAAATTATCTAAAGGAGAAGAAAACGAGAAAAAGCTCCAAATGCAAAATGTCTGTTCCTTTCTAAAAGAGCTCATGCAAACGTGAATGGACCTCATCGTGGTTCATTCCTCAAAGCAAAACAATATAAACTTCTCTCCCACATTTATTGGGGAGGGGGTCGAGAAATCCCCAAAGAGAGTCACTTGGATAACAGCGTTGAGTTGCCATTCTGGCGCATCTCCAGGGATATTCACAATGTGGAGAAAGAGCCGGGCGTCGAACTCGCTACATTAACGCACATGTAGGCTTACCACCCACTTTCCAATTTTGCACAAGAAAATTCACTTTGAAACAGTTAATACTCGGTAACTTGATACACACGAATACTGATGCTATTAAACATTTTTTTTTCTTTCTTTCTTAATTCGTCATTGTGTCTTTTAACATATCATTTAAGGAAATTGTAGTTTTTTAAGCCGATAGGAATATAAAATTTTATATTATTTTTAAATTTAATTATAACAAAGTAATTGAGTGATTACTTGGAGCCTAATAAAATTAGAATATTTATAATTTTTTTTCTTTAAAATAAAATTAGATTATAACATTTTGAAGTAATATTAATGAACTATTATATATGTTGGTATGCGTTTATTAAGTATGTAAGCAAAAATAATTATTTTCATATTTTGTATTTAAAATAAGCAGGTTTTAAATACTGCTTAAAAAGTGAATAATAACAATAAATAAAATATGATATGTACTTAGTATTTCATATTTATTTTATGAAAATTATTTATTATTCTTTTATTGTTAATTACTTAAAGGTTGTTAATATTTTAAGATACTAAAATATAAAGCAACAATGAAATTTAATTTATTAATATATATTCATACTTTATATTTTTTTTAAATTTTCATTATTTACCTTAAAAAATTATTTGTTTAATATAATTTCCATCGGATCTTTTGCAAATATGAATAAAACAAAGTTTCTCCCTCCTTCGCTTTTTATATATTTTATAAATACCATTAACAAAATTACAATATTAATATTTGAAACGGTTACAATATTAATATTAATCTTAAAACAATTGAAATAATCTACAGTTATGTGTAGGGTACTAATATTGGAGTTGGATGTCTGTTAGCAGACATTAAATATTAGTTTATTGTTTTTCAAGTAATATGCTATAATTAAAATTTTCATTTTATCTATTCGGATTATATTTAAATTATAAAAAATTCATCCATGAAGTAAAATTTAAAAATATAATTGGTATATTAAATCGCTTACGGCAATAAAACCAAAATATTATTCAAAATCATAAAAATAAAAAAAAAATTTACATGAGAATATTTAAAAAAATTTGAGTGAAAGATACACATATATGTTTCGAAACGATTTTTATGATTACAATTTTTTTAATAAACAACTATTAATAGCTAAATGAATTGTATAATTATCTTTTACTTTTAAATAATCTAAACTAATTCAAAATCATTGAAGACACACTTTATATTATATTATATGAAATAAAAATAGCTTATAGATGTATAATAAATACAAACATCTATTGCTTGTTTGTCGACAACATTTAAGCGAGATGTTTTTTTGCTTTCATTAGGCTTGAGTACAGAATTTATAAATTTTAGAAATAGCTTACAATATTCTTATGGTATCAATTTTTATATATACTCAGATAGAAATTTAATAATTTATTTTTATTTATTGCTCAAAGTAATTTTTACATTTAAAATAATGAATAATTATAGAAAATATTAGATAAAAAAAATAATTAACTTTTTTGATTTATTCAAATAATTGAAAGTAGTCAAGTGATTTTTAAGAAATACATTTAATAGTAATATAAAAGCGTAATACTTTTTTTTACTCTTTCTCTTAATTCATATTAAAATAGAAGGTTCAATACGTGTTTTATTTATACTGTCACAGCGATGCAATTCACTCATCGTCTTTAAATGAATAATGTGTTTTATCATAGCAAGAATGAAAAAATGCTTTTATTGTTGGATGAAAAACCGAAAATTGATAGAATTGAGTTTTATTTGGAACATTAAGTGAACTGCCATTTAAATTTTCAATAAAAATTCTGAATTTGGCTATTGCAATTGGTGCACTGATAAGAAAAAACTTTAATGTTATTCTGTCACACCTTTTACAATCGTTTCACCCATATTTTATGATTTTTTAAATGTTAAAATCAGTAATTAAGTTATAATTATTGTCTGTCTTTCAAAGCTTTTTTTATTCCAGTACATAATCATCTACCACTTATAGAAAATTTACAATTGACCATTATAGTTATTTTATTAATTATTATTTAAAATCATGAACAATTTTTTAATGTTTCATTACAATCTCTATATTTCATTAACTATTTATAATTTTATTACTTTTTTCTAAAAATAATAAAAATATATTTATTCAAAATTATAATAAAGCTTAAAAATGCCGTATTATAATATTAAAATTGTATATAATTAATTATAATTGTAAATTTTTTTTGTAAAAATAGCTGATAAAATTGATTTAAAATAAAACTTTTAAAGTCTTCAGTAAAATGATCTTTCCATAAACATTATATTGTAATACCAAATGAATACAATTTTTTATTTTTTTTTATAATTTATAATGAATATTTTTAGTAAAAGTATGATTATATTAAATTGAAATTATTTAAAAAACTTTTCATATTTAATCAACAACTAATTTATATGATTATCTGTATGAAATTAAAAACTTCGTAATATTTTTAAATTCATTAAGTTAATATACATTATTTTTAAAAAATTTTTCGTCAAGTTATTAACATATTTTTAAAATAATTCACTTTCTTTGTTTACTTTATTTTTATAAATTTTCTTAATAAATATGTTATACATAATATTAAAAGTCTGTATATAATTTTTTAATCACATGTTGTCCACTCGTCTTTCAACAACAATTAGAATTTACGGTATTCGTTTAAAAAATTTATTAATAAAAATTTTTTAAAATATTTAATGTCTCGACTTAATAGAAAAGTTTTTAGATAATTAAAAAAGTTTTAGATTTTTATGTAAATCTTCTTATTTAAAAATGGTAGTTCATTTTAATTTAAAGCAGATTTTTCAAATTTTACTACCATCTAAAGGCTGATCCTTTCCTTGTTTTTATATTAACTATTTGCGGTTTAGAGTCTTATTTTCATTAAATTTAAGAAAATTTAATTTTTAAAAATTATTTAAAACGAGATGTAATCAATTACAATATTTAGGAAGATATTTAATTGTATAAAATTTATTTAAAAGTTATAATTTAAAAATTTAAATTCGCTAGAAAATTTCGAAATTAAAGCGCTTATTAAACTAATTATTTTGTTGTGGTGTGAAGATGTACTTTTACATTTATATACTGATTGACAATTAACAGGAGATTTTTTAGTATGAATTGAAAAAGTCACTAGTTTTACCGTTACTCTTTAGACCTTTAAACTTTCTTTTGTAGTAAGAATAACACATGAGCTCTTACTAAAAGATAGACTGATGATCAGACAACATAGATCTGTAATGATATGAATCATTGGAGAATTTTCGAATCATCTGCATAAATTTCAAAAGAAACGCTTGAGCAAGAGATAATTGATAACAATAGAAGAGATAATGAATGCAATACAGAAGATTTGTAGCATCTCTTACGGAGTTAGATTTATAGTACTCTCAATAACATTCAACTGTATGAAATGAATCAACATATTAGAGCTTCTGATAATAAGCATTTAGGGACCACTCCATCTTTTCAAAATGCTGAGTAATTGTTTATATATGTTGAATATTATAATTGGATAAATTTTTAATATTTTTGATACACTATTATATTGAACTGTGATTGCCTTCCTATCCTTTTTATTCAGATAAATTTTTTTTCGAATGGCTGTTCTTCAAACTGTTTTACCTATTTAATTATTTGCTTAAACTAACTGGTTTTCATTAACTACTGGTATTGTCAAATATACTACATCATTATACTAATAAATTATTTTTTTATTTCGTTATTATTATTATTTTTTTTAGTATCCCAAGAATTAGATAAAAACACAATAATACTGGAGACTTACAAAGATTGATCCTTGGAGTATACTATACGACAGCATAATAAGACTAAACATCTGACAAGTGATGACAAGATAATATAAAATAATTGTTCATAATAAGCATTATACTCAACTCAAATTAAATAAATGAACCACTGCTTACTCTAAAGAAAAGAAAATTATTTCTACAATTACAATGATACTGATAAAAAATTAGAACTAAATATGTAAAAATATGCACTGAAATTATGTACATGAAAGTAATTTTGGACATGAAGCTAAATTTCCCCACCCACATGTTATGTGTCACATAAATAAAGGAAAAAAATAAATGTAGTAGAGTTAACATAAAATAAGTAAGACCAAATTGCGAAAATTCGCCTACGGAAAGACAGAAAAAAGGGAGAAGATTGTTACTTCGTTCAGTTTTGTTAGAATACAAAATCTTCAAATATGCTCATATGAAAAAGGAAGAATTATTTCTCCGGGATTTAACTACCACATCTGCATGATATACGTATTTTTTGCTTGAAACTATAGACTGAACATAAAGTACAATTAGATATAGAAACAAATTATCGTCCTGATATTCATTACGTTATTAATGCATTATGAAGTAACGAGATGAATTTATGAAAATTGTATAAGTGTGAGAGAAAATGATTACCCGTCGGATTGACTAGAGAACGCATAGTATAGTATGAAATGAATTAATACGAATAGTCATTAGCTGATATCTATGTATTTAATGAAATATGTGTAAAGAATAAGCACAGTTGTTACTCTCCAGTTCAATTCTTTGTCTATTATTTCTATTCAAATGATATAAAAAAATATTACAATCTAATATTATTAATAAGTATGTTTTTAAAATAAAATTTAACTATTTTTAACATTTATTCCAATTGACTCGTATAATATCATATTTTGTTTTAAAAAAAAAATTAACAAAAGTATAAAAAAATTATTGAAATCTCATTGACTATTAAGAATTTCTAACAATGTATAGTGTTTTATATGAATTTTATACAGAATTTTATATTAAATATACCTCAAACAATTGGACATCAAAAACAAATTTTAATTGCAAAATTTGAAATAATAACGATTAATATAATAATATTATGCAATAAAAAGTTTACTTTATCATTACAAGAATATTTAAATTTTGTACATTGAAAAATTTATTTTAGTTATATAAATAAAAATTAAATTTTTAGAAAAGGTTGATTAATTTTAATTTTTTAAATAATTTGAGGAAATCGAAATTTAAAATATATAAGTAAGAAAAATTTATAAAAATTTTTTTGAATAAGATTTAATTTTAAATATTTATACAGTACATATTTAAATATATAATTTTTTTTATTATGTTTCGATCTGTTTTAATTAGTAAAAATTTTATATACAACCAATGAAAATTATTTTGGAATGTTTATCATTATATAAGTTTAGGAATTTTCTACAATACAAGAATATGCGTTATAAAACATTAATTCACAAAATTTGGAATAATCAATTTCTTCATCTGATAAAACAATATAGTAACTAGTAATTTTTTAATAAATGAATTATTTTAATTTTGCAGGTACTTTTTCTTTATACAAAATTTTATGTACAAATTAAAAAAAATCTTTATATTTTTATAATAATTAATAAAAATTAATTACTTCTATTAATTGACAATATTGTGATTATATCACGAACAATGTATATTCTTTAGTATATTAATTAATTAATTAATTATAATTTTATTCGTATAAATGAATATATATATCACATAATATATATTTTGTAAAATTTTTATGTTGGTTTAAAAATACATAATTTTTAAAAAAAACTTATGGTGTTAAAAATTTAAACATATTTTTAAATGTGGTGTAAAACATTTATACAATAAATACTTTTTAAATGTGGGCTATAAAATACCACGGTAAATTTATTACTACGCGTTAAACTACAAAAAATTGGTTAAAAATTTCATTTATATATGAAGAATTTTTTTTATTAGTGAAATTATTTCTTAACGCTATATTTAAAAAATTTTCATTAAAATCCATATAAATAAAGCAGAGATATTGAATAGAGTAAATTGAGTAAAAGAAATATATATATTTAATTATCTCAACTTGGATTTATTGTTCTTAATATTATTTCTGTTTCTAATTTATTCCTCATGTCTCTTAAAAATATACAAATGAAACTTACATTGAATTGTATGGTTTGATAATTGAGATGTTATAAATTTCATTTAAAGAATAAATTGGAATAAAAGTTAATTGAAAAAAAAAAAAAAATGTCCGTAAGGTTAGCGAAAATGGACAAAAATTGTTGAAAACTAAATATAAATATTAATTTTAAGAGTTGATTTTAAAATTAGAAATTTTCAATGAAAGCGAATTAAACCGCGCCGTCTTCCATAGAATCTGTTATTCAAAATATTTACAAGAGTACATAAAAAGCTTTTTTGTACTTTGAAGACACCCTATCAGGATAGATTTTGGCATCAGGCAGGGCATCCCAACTTCCCTCTCCGACTTCCAACTTGTAAGAAAAAAACCAAAACTCTTGCAGAGAAATGCGCACATTGCCGGTTTACTACAGAGTTCGATATTGGCGGAGGTGGTGGTGGTGGAGGAGGTGGTGGTAGTGGTGGTAGTGGTGGTAGTGGTGGTAGTGGTGGTAGTGGTGGGTGCGCCAAACAGACTATTGGCTAATGTTTTAACCCGGGAGGGGGTTCGATAAAGCGGTCGGTTACCGGGGTAACACCTAAGTGGTTACTCCCACTTACTGTTTAACCACATTGTGGATGCCATGTTTTATAGTCGCAACGCATGCGTATTCTCCTATTGCTTTGTCCGGTTTACGAACGTGACGGATATTGTCACTTCGGCTGTCTTTTCTCCTTCCGTTTCAATCCGTTGCTTTAGTAACCCCGCCCGATTCAATACTTATAGGAAAGTCTATATTTGCAATAACACACTTGAAATTTTATATAAAAACCTGTGTTTAATACATTTATTAATATTATCTTTTAACAAAACTGTCAAGTTTAGCGAGACTCTCAAGTTTAATTCAAGCGCATACTGGTTCAAAACCTTATATTTATTTTAAAACATTTTTATTGTTCATTTGCTGTTTAATCAATAATCGAATATCATTTATAAATAGGAAAGGTGAAGTTTTCAACAATACTCAATTAGTTAATTGAGTCTTGTAGTTTTTAGAATTCAAATAAATAGTAATCTAATCTATAAAAACTTATTTCATAAATTAGTTTACCAGTAATTTAAATTTCTTTTTCTTGATCCAAGATTAATTTATTTGGATTTAATTTTACATTCGAAATATAATTCATTTTTATTCTTATTTTAGATTCTTTTGGACGCATTTTAATTTAAAAAAAAATTATGTATTTATTCCAATATTAGCATTTTATTTTTAATATGCTTTAAATTTATTAACAATAAAGATACTGTCAATAACATATTCACATATTATTAAAACATAATGTTATTTAGACTTTTACAAGGATAAAAAGATTAAATAAAATTATTTAATTACGCTAGAAAGATTTAAAAGGGGTTTATTCGTATGTAAAGATGTTTCTAATTTTTTTACATTCATTTTTTTAATTCAAATTTTTATACTTTATTCACTACTATACTATATCATAATATCAATTAAATATTATACAATTTTTTTAATATTTATAAATTTTATTTTTATTCAATATTTCGTTCATATTTAACTAACATGCAAGTTTAAAAACATGTAACAGTTTTTTAATATTACAACTTTCTTTAAGAATAATAAAATAGGAAATCGAATAATTGCATTAAAAAAATTTGAATAATTTACTTTTTTAATTAAAAGAAAAATTAACCTCTAAAACCAATTTATTAACTATATACTAAATTCTACTTTAGAATACTTCCGAATTTGCATTATAAAATATTTTCTTATGTTATTTTCTTCGGTTATTTTGGATCTTTCGACTTTTTCTTGTAATTATGTTTATCTAGTGGACTTTACATTGTGTATAATAATTCACATATACTCAATCATCTTAATGAAAAAAACCAAAAAAGAAAGAACAAAGATAAATATATAAATATTGGAAAAGAGATAAAGACTAAAAACACGAAAATATAATTAATAATAAAAGAAATACAACAAAAAAAATTAAAATAAAGAAAGTATTAAACCAAAATTTTTAGCCTAACTCATTTTTGAAGCATAGAAGTTAACAAAATTAGTAAAATATAAAAAAAATCTTGGGAATCAAATGAACAATCAATAAAAATTCATGACAACTTTTATGAAATGATATCATAATGATATTTTATTGGTACACTGTCATTATATCGATATTGAATATTTAAGGTATAATATTTACATGTAAATTTTAATTAATAAATATTGATTTAATAAGATAAATTTAAAATACTTTCACTAACAATTATTGAAATTTTAATTATTATTGCTGTATTAAATAATTTTTTGCAAATTTACGAATAAGTAAAAACTTGTCATATTTTAATAAAATTTAATTAGTTAAAAAGTTTTACTAATTTTATAATCATTAATAAAAATACTTGATAGTGTTATTAAATTTGAACACCATACTGAAATTAATGAAAAAGTATTAAATTAATTATTCAAATTTTAAACAAATAAAGTTGACATCTAAAAAGTATTTGGAAGTTTGAAATTATGAAAAGGGTTTTTATGTAATTTTATATATGTTTAATTTGAATAATTATTTTACTTTGTATCTTTAAAACAATTAAATTAAGCTTTATTTTTTTAATTTTTTAATCCAAAATTATATTATGTAAATAATTTTTATGTAAAAATTTTATTATTTTTCACTTTACTAATTTGGAAAAATATTAACAACTATAAATATTATGTTACTTTAAACAACTATAAATCAGAAATTATAAAATCTTAATTTTAGATTTTTTTTATATGAATATTCAGATATTTGAAAATGTATTTTAATGGTTCAATACAATTTCTTAAAAATTTATGTTGATGTACTGAGGTAATTATATTGAAAGTCTAAACCCATTGTTTTTCTATTTTAAGTATTAGAAATATATTGATGAATAGCCGCTATATTATTTTGTCATTGATAAAATGAAAATGAATATTTTTTTAATGTGTGCAAAGGCGCAACAAGCATGTCAATATGATAAATATGTTTTCATAATAATTATTTATAAGTTTCAATTTTTCACAAAATTAAAAGTTGATTTTATTATAAATATGGCAGCAAAATAAAATTTTGTAATTTCTTTTAATTTTATACTTTGTTTAAAAAAGATAAAAAAATATAAATTTATTGACTTTATTTTTGTATTATTTCAGCGCAATCAATAATAAATTTAAAGCGATTATTTTTTAAAAAATCATAATAAATAATTCATTACTGGTATTATATATAATTAACATAAATAAATAAAAAAACAAAACATTTTTAAATGTGTAACGATATTGGATAACATATAAATATATTACAATATTATAGTTAATATTTATATTATTTATAATTATTCTTACTTATCCTTTTTTTATTGCATTTATTCATTTATTCATAATATTTATTTTTAATATATATTTATTTTCAATATTCAATTATTTCAATTCTAATTTTTACCTGAGAATATTTTATCAACTTTTCTTTTACTTTGAAAGAAATCTGTTTATCATGCAGACAGTGTACTGCTCGACTGACACGTTGAGTGTGAATAAAAATTTCATAAATTTCTATTAACTTTTTTTAAATTTTTTAAAATGGCAATGTGTTAACACAATTATGGTAAAAGCTTGCTTGTGATTAATTAAATTTTTTTTATTGTTTATAGTCATTTTATCGTGTAATTAATTATTCACAATTGATGATAAAAGTAACTAATTCGATAGTAATAAATAGTTTTAATTCCCAATATTACTATATCTTAATATAGTTATATACAAAAATTAATGTTATAGAATAAAGAGTTTTAATAATTAAAAATAAATAAATAGTACTGCAAAATATTTTTTATTCAGATAATATTGTAATAAAATTCTTAAAATAAAAATATTAATAATTATTACTTAATATATTTTTAAAAAAATTAGGACTCCTGTTAAGTTAGAATAATTTATAACGATTTTTCTATAATTTTTTATTAAACAACAATATAATGTTAAGAAAATTTTAATTCATGTCTATTTTAGTTACATAATTATAATTTGTATAGATTTTAGATTTTATATTGTATAATGTTATAATTTAATTTAAGATTTTAATCAGATTTTAAACTTTTAGTTTTATTCAAATTTTAAAGTTATTAAGAATTATTTTGAAGAATTCTGAAAAAATATTTGAGTTATTAAATTATAAATATTAAGATAAATATAAAAATTAAAATTACAGGAGATAATAAATGAGTAATAATAATATAAAAGTATACACAAAAATATTAATTTAAACAGGAAAAAAGTAATAATTATAGAATAAAATTATTAAATAATGAAATATAATATATTTATATGAAATAAAAAATAAAATAAATAGAATCATGTAAAATTGTATTTTTTTTCTTTTCTTTTTTCTGCCGACTTACTTATTTTAATATAATTGAAATATATATAATATAAATTTATATTCGTTTGGCAATTGATAAATAAGAATAAAATACCAATGTATATCTTAATAAATATTCATAAAAATAAAAAAATGTAACTGTAATATTAAATGAATCCATTAGATTTCAATGCGATTCTGAAAAAATTATATTAAAATATCATTAAATAAGTAATGGGTAAATTAATTTCTTCTTGGTGAAATTAATTAAATAACTCTAAATACTTAAAACTGCACTTAATTACTATCAAAGAAAGAAAAAAAAGATTAAAATAAGCTACTTAGTTAATTTTATACATTAATGTTAATTTAAAAAGTTTAGAATGTTTAGATATTTAACAATATGGCTATTTTTATGCCATTTGCTGTTTCACTGTGTGTTACGGATATCTAATAAACTATTGGAAAAAAGAAAAAAAAATAAAATTGAATAGAATGGAATTCATGGTAATTCTACGTCAGTGAGTTTAATTTAATACGAGCAATTCTAAGTTTCACTTTAATCCAGAAAGCCAGCCTAGGCTGTAGTAATTAATACAAGCGAAAACTTCCCTGTGACTACCATAATCACTCTTGGTTATAATCGTCGAAGTGAGACATATTAATTAGAAGTATAAGAGAACTAAGTTTGTGTTTACAAAAAATATTTTAATATTTTTTATCATTTATCATGTTTAATGATGATAATTACAAAAAAATAATTTACGAAAATATATCGTCTAAGTTTAATAAATGTACAATATCTTTAGTTTTATTAAAAAATTTTATTTTTTTATATTTCAAGTACAATAAACACATACGCATCCGTAAAAATAATAAAATAGATTACGCGTTATTTTTATATACTCTTTAAATCCATGATAAATATAACGGGCCGTTAATAAAATTATATTATCGTTTATTATGGGATTTTAGTTTTGTAGTTAACTATATTGTAGCCATTGTAAATAACGAAATATAATATAAAATATCTAATAATTTTTAACTTAGAAATAGTTAAATTATATGAGCTTTTATATAAACATAAATTTAAACATAAACAAAGTTCAAAATCGAAATGGAAAAATAATTCTAACTTATTTAAAACTATATACTAATTTTTTCATATATTTACCTTTAACTTCCCTGTTCAATTGTATTATTGTATATAAATAATTATGATTAGTAATGATTAAGAATTCGGAAAATTATATATAATACAGAATTAAAATATATATCCTTTTAAATGCTAAAGGATTAACATTAGATATTGCTTAGATATATGCATTATATTTATATTATAAATGAAGAATAATAAATTAAGAATTAATGCTAATCTTAAAGTACTGATATTTCATTAGAGTAAAAAAAAAATCAATGCAAAAACTTATTATTATAACTAGATTAAATAGATAAGTAGATAAAATTGATTAAGAGAGGAATTTTTCCTTGAATATTATAAATCGTGCATATTTTATTAGTTTATTAAACTTTTTTTTTACAAAAGAAAATAGAGAAAATGTTACGACGTGAGGCTATAAAAAAGGTAGATACGTGCGGATTTTCAGTTTGTATTATTTTTGTTTGTGTTTCAGTCTTCGCTTTCGGTCTTTTACGTTTTACCATTTTAAAACCATTAGAAGCAGACAATCAACGGCCAATCAAGATGCACTCGATTTTCAAATTTTTAACAATATTATTTATGGAGACTAAGTTTCAAGTTATTTAAAATTTAACAAACATTAATTTTTGTCTGGCGTTTATATTTTCCATATGATCTTCTTAAATTATTAAATAGTAATAAAAAGTAAAAATATTTTACATTTAAATTTTTCAACTCTTCAATGGAAAAATTTCATTATTATTATAAATATTGCTTTTATTTAATCACATTTCTAAGCTGCATATGATTTATGGGAACTTCACAGACTAAAATAGAATAGTAAAACACAGTAAAATGCGTAATATTTAAATATTCAGCAGTAAGATTTTGTAATTATTTTCATTATAAAACATATTACTTTCTGAATACTTAGCTTAATGAATATTTAAAAAAAAATATATATATATATTTTCTTATGACTTTTATGTGTAGCTAAAAAATTTTCTTCTAATTTTCCTTTAATCTAGTTTTCTAATAGAAATTTTTTTTTAACAAAGCTGTTTATATATTCTTAATTATATATAAAATCTTGAATTAATTTATTTTTACTTTTAAAAGAGAAGATATTACATATACAAATATTGTTGATTAATAAATGAAAATACCAATATAGATTTAACGAATTTAAATATAATGCAATTTAAATAGCTAATATCAATAATTAAATTAATTAAACAAGAATTATATCCACAAATATGCATTATCTTAAGTATTTTATCAGTATAATTAGTCAGTATAAATGTTGTACAATGGGATAAATATTTTTGAGAATATTTCGTGTTTGATTATTACTTAAATATGATAAATTGATAAATTGATAAATATTAATATGAGAAAAAATGCTCACTTGAACCCTGCTTTCTGTGAGACCAATTCGACTCGCAATCTCCTCCCTCAGGAATATATCCGGATAGTGAGTTTTACTGAAACACCTCTCCAGCTCACTGAGTTGTCCTGGAGTAAATCTCGTTCTATGTCTTTTCTGTTTTGTTGGCTTATCGTCACTTTGAACGACTGAGCATCCACCTCCTAAGCAAGTAGTACGAATAAGCATTTAGAAAATGATTGGATTAATCGAGTTGACAATAAAGTATCTTTCTCCAGTTCTATTTTGCATCACTATAAAAATGACGATAAAAGATCAACTTTATTTGAATCGCGTTGATTTAGCAATTGAGATATTGGTTAATTTGCATATACACGTCATTTAAGTACTGATATTTTATGATCAATATTTTATAACACTTTGAAATTAATATGTATGTTGATAAAAATAAAAATATTGTGTTAAGCGATATTAACCAATAAAAATATTGATACAATTTAAATTGTATTTATAAACTGTTTATTTAAATTTAACTGTGTATACATTTTTCAACAATAACAATAATTATTAATTTATTCATAAACTACGTCATACTTTAGTATAATTACTCCAAATTTTATACATAACAATTATTTATAAATGTTTTTGCATTGTTTAAATTATTTTTCAATAAAGATTTTTTTTCGAAAATATATACATGAACAAAATCATATTTATTATGTATAATCAATTTTTTTACGTAGAATATTTCATTCGCATTGTGAAAATGATCTTATTACTCACAAACTTGAAAATAAAAAGTTATATTTATTGAAATATCAAATAGATACGTGGGTGGAAAATTGAATAAATCACAATACGCATACGACTTTATTAATGTCCAATTCACAATGGGAAATATTGCGTATCTTTAGAGTAATATTTGTACAAATCATAGGTATCAATTGTAATAAAAGTTAAAGTTCAACTGACCTGTACCAGGCATTGTCATGATTAATTCTTGGGGAAGCGTGAGACCTCCCCCGGCGGACAGGCCACTTCCTAGATTTACTCCTAGAACGCCGTCCAATTTATCATGACGCTTTACATCCTGACTGTGAAGATCCTTTGTTCCTATGTAAGAAAAAATACCTAATTTTCTAGTCTTAAATAAATAAAATGTTGTTTTATGAAATTTAAAAGTTCGATTTATTCTTGATTTACCCTACCACCCTCATACAATTGTCATATTTATACTGCCATAATTGGTTAAAAAAGTGAAATTTGTTTTGTTACAATGTTGTTTTAAGTTTAAATTTGTAATATGTACAAATAATTTAATATATTACATTATATTATATAATATAATAATTTAATAATTTAAAATAATATAAATAATTATGTATAAATAATAAAAAAAAATTTGTAATACATATTTATAAATTTGAAAAATTACATTTAAATAAAAAATTTTTTTTTAATATAACTATCATAGTAAAATGTTAATGTGAAATTTCAACATTTCATTCTTTAATAGTTATAATTTGAAATATAAATTAAATATATTGTATGCTTAAAAAGCTTATTTACATTACTCTTAATTGATATTGTTCAATAATTTTTATTGATGATAACAACTATTTTATATTAAAATTGAAATGTAAATAAATGTTATTAAAAAGTAATTGATTAATTTATACGAAACATTTTTTTTTATGTAATTGTAAACGTGAAATAAAAATGAACTATAAACATAATTTAAATCAATTGATAAAAGATATAAAAATTATACACACATAGTTGTATGTTAGCAAAATTTACATTATATTTTATAAAAAATAATTTATTTGTAATATTCTTTATTAAAAAATTTGTTAGAATACAATGACTAAAAATCACATTGTACTTAATGACGGGTCTTACATATTTATCTTTCGAACGATTTTTCTAATTTTTTCATATTCGTAATATGTAACTTGAATTAAATTGTATTATAATGAACATTTGTCGTTGAATTATTATTCTTAGGTTATTGAACTCATATATAATTTCAATTTTTCCATTTATTTATTTCCCATCATTTTTCGTATATTTGTCTTTATTCTTAATATTATAAACATTGTTATATATTTGTTATTATCAAAAAAAATTTTTTTTTATGATTTCTTAATTAAAAAATATAAAAAAAATTTCAAATAAAAATTATATTAAAAAAAAAAAACTAATAAAAAATGCATTCATTATTTTTTGTTGTTTAAATTACATTTTTGAAATAATATACCATTTATGTAGATTTCTAAATATATTTTGAGTTTTTATGAAATATATAAAATATATGAAGTATTATCAATGTTATTTTGTTTATATATCATATTAAATACTTATTTTTGATTTATAGTTGCTTTATTATTTTTATTTTATATAATTTTTAGAATATATAATATTTTAATCATGATTCTTATAAATACTTATCATAAAATTATGTGATCTATTATTCCGTAATATAATAATAGTATATAAATTAATTAATAATCATTTAAGATTTATTATTAACCATTTTTGTATGATGAACAAAAAAACATACATTACAAGTAAAGATTTATAATATATATATATCAATATTTATATCAGATTTAAAAATTTATTCATTTTTCTATTAATTCAAAAAAAGGGAATGGCATGTAATTATTTAACTGTAACTTATTATGTATTTGATTTTATGAATATACAGAATAAAAAGCGAATTTATTTCATAAATTTGTCTATACAATATATTTTTGTCTAAAACTTTAAAAATTTAAACCACTAAAATGAACAAATTATAATAATAATTTGAAAATTCATATAAGATAATTAATTTTATGCAAAATAGAAAACGTTGTTATAAACTTTTACAAATAATAACAATTGAATAATTGTTGTAATATATTATTTACTATTATTTTATATATATTACATATATTTCATTTAATTATCTTATTCTCGTTTTTTATTTTTGATGAGTTTTTTTTTTTGTAAAAATATTTGAATCGATATTTCAAATCAAATAATTATAAATACATTGTAAAGTATATAACAATGTAGTGATTTCGAGGTACAGAATACTACAATACAATAGATGAGAGTTGTAAGACTACTTCTAACTTTACTACCTGATATCGAGTAAAGCTAATTATTTCAAATAGTGAATAAATCTCTGAGGGAAACACTGTATTTAAACATCAAAACTCATTGTTTGAGTATTATACCTAACTCTTTCAATAGTTCATCTAACTCTTTTAGAAGAAAGCCAGGTCTTATGAAACAAGATCACATTTTCAGGAACATAGAGCCACTTACTTTCCCTCCGGATTATATAAATTAACCAATAACTTCTTACTTATTATTGTACATTTAAGTTTACATAGTAATTGTTGTTGTGGGCTTCTATTTTTAGGTCTTTATACTCTAGCGAGGCAACTAATTTGATTCATTTACCGATCTTTTAACAAGTTGTTTAACAAAATTACATATAGTGCATTACATACTTTGTATTACACTTTAACTTACTGTCAAAGCCTCAATATTAACTTTAATGATTTTAAAACTTATTTAACATTATTTATAAGAATCTTATAAATACTTATAGTACAATAATTTTATGTGTTATATCGTTAATTTATTTATGTTTTAAATTAAATGGATTAACCAATATTTTCTCTGATTTACTGATTTATTGATAGTTTATTTGATTATTTAATTATGCACACCCATAAATTGTAGTAAATATAACTAACAAACAAAGAAATACTTTATAAATGAAATATAAAATTTATTTCCTTGCATAATATAATAATTAAAAATTATTAAAAAAAATTTTTTTCATATTTTTTAGCTATTTCTTAAAATATTAACATACAAGTTTCCCAATTAGAATTTTAAACAGAAAATAAAATAAACTATTATTGTAATTATAAATTATCATGCTAGAATTCTAATTCGGTAAAATATGATTATTAATTTGTTGACATAATACGGAAAAAACTAATAATAATAAGGTCAACAACAATACCAACAATAAAAACAACAATGGTAATGATGATGATAACGTTGATGAATACTATTACCAATAGAGAAATAATGATTTTAAATTTAACTTAATTCTTGTCCATTGCAAATACCCTTATTATAGCGTCGATGCTCTATGAAATAGTGCTGTAAGACGGATGGGTAAATGAAGCCCCAGTTACACTTATTCGTAGTATTGAGTGTGTATAATACAGTTACTTGTATTTTAACACCTATGATATCTTGAAATAGGAATTTGGTAATCTTCTAAGCGGTTAGGCTATGAAATAGATGGAACCCTATAAAAAATGTCAGTTTTCATGTGAAATATACATGTATATTTACTCTATATACTTATATCATTCGTGTATAATCAAGTACAAGTAAATATCGATTTTTTCGCATTTACTTGTAAATTTTTCTACGTTATTTTTTTCTTATTCAATTTATTTCTTATTTTATCTGTTTCTCAGTTTTTCTTGCTCTCTGTCTCTCTCTTTCTGTCTCGCAGTATTTTTATTTTCTTCGATTAACCTTTTCTCTATTCTATTCAAAATTGTTTTTGATCATCAATATTAAAGTAAACGAGATTATATTTTTTAAAGGCATTGCAATGTGTCATCATCAGTCGTGATCTGGACCTGACAGGATACTGAATGAACTAGGCCCAGAAATCTCGTAAAAACTTTTTTAATGTAAAGAGTGTAATATGTTTTACATTTTTATACAATAAAAATAATCGCGTGGTACACGTTAATTAATGAGTCCAAAAAACTATTATACGAATAACACAAGCTAATATATCGTAATAAATTTTAATATTATTATATTATATTATTTAATATATGAAAAATTGTTCATGTACCTAGCTCAAAGAAGATTTTTTATATCGAGTAAAATAAAGAAATATTTAAGAAATCCTAAATTTAAATTGTAAATAATATATGTAGTACCTCGTAAAAAAAGACAGATCTTGAAATACTACTTCGTCTATATATATATATTTTTTATGTATTGAATCATAAATATGAAATAGTACTTAAAAATGAATGATATATAGTTGCAGGGGATCCTTAGTGATGATTTGCGCGATAGCTTAAGATGAAGGTAATGATAGTTGATTAGAGAAAATGCTACCGAGCTGACAATATTATTATGGCAGTTGAAAGAAAAGGAAAATGAAATTAAAGTGTGGAATTCGATAATAGTGATGACATAGAAGAAAATGTATTCATTTATTCTATCCAAAGTATAGTCAGTCTACTGTTTTCTTACTCTACTGTAGAAATTGAGATATTAATTGAAATTTGAATGGAATTTAAATTAATTACAAAAGCTTGAATTTTTCGTTTTTATCATTGCTATTATGTCTTGAGTGATCAAGAGCGAGTCCATTTTTGACTTTATATATAAGTACAATATACCTGGAATGTATAGTCAGTTTTGGAAAACTAAAATTTCATTTGTATTATGAATTATTAGAAAAAATATTTTGAAATATGTAGTAAGAAGATATGACATGACAAAACATTTATAGAAGTGCAATAGTTTCAGGGTAATTTTAATACCTGAAGTATCAAATGGATTATTTTATTAATAAATAGACGAAAATGACTTCTACTATATATTTTCTACCTGTATGGTTATTACATGTTGTAAAACATGTAGCCCTACCTACCAAATATACAATTTTTTTTATACAAAATTTTAAAGTTGTATTGTTATTAGCATTACTTTATATTGAGTTAATTTTTTTAAATATTTGTATCTATCTCATACTTTCAAATTTGATTCAGTTCACTAATAGATCACTTTTTAACTCATTTACTCAATTTTTCAAATATTTATCTGTTTATTTTCTTTGCAAAATCTCTCTAGTGAATGTAATTATTGACTAGTGGTCAACGATTGTAATCATTAGTTTTATTATTTTTCGACGCGATGGCATTTATTTCTGTCTTTAATTTTTATATTGTCACCTATTCACAATTGTCATAATGTTCGATCATTCAGCAATAATGCCTTGTTGGTACACTTTTCTGATTTATAAAAGGTTTGTTTGAAATAACTTTTCCGATTAAGAATATCGCATTTTCTGTACCACTATGGTTTATACTTGTAATTCATAGTACTTTTTTACATCTTATATTAATGATATATTTGACTTACTTCATTATCAATATTATGCGTGTTCAAATTTTAAGATATGCACTCACTGTCAGCCGCGTGTGATATATTATTATATTAAAATACTTAATATTGATATTTTGTTGTTAGTTCACTGGTAGTCTATTTGTATAATTCATAAATTTGTTTATGGCATAAGTTAGAAATTGAATTTTGTATTTAGTATTCCCTTCAGATAATTAACTTTTACTTTTGTCTTTATACTCTAAGCCCACACTCTCATATCTTTTATCGTGCCTATAAATTCTATTGCAAGTAACATTAACCTTACATTTTGTAAAGTGAACTATAATTTATGGTTAATCATTCATTTATTTAGTCGATTCATTAGCTAGTTTAATCAAGGCTTGTCTGATTAAGTATCCTAAATGAATATTAAGACCACAACATCGACTGTCTAAATGAAGATCTCTAATGTTAAAGAATATATTTTATCTTAATACGTTGTCGTACAATATGTTACAGAGATCAACGCTAAATATTGAATCTTATGAAAACCCTGTAATAAATCTTTTTATTTCATTTCATCCGTTTCTTAGTACTATGCACGATAATCAATAGTAAGAAATGAGTTATATATACATAAAAACAGAATGACATTTAAATACGTATTTCTAACACTTTCACCTTGATGAGTAGTATCTTTTTTTACACCTACAGTTAGTAGTAGTTTCATTATGTACTACCGTAATATACATTATTGTATTTTATTATCATTATTGTAAAATAATAAAAATTTACTTGTAAATGTTGATTCGTAGAACTTTCCATTTTTTTAAAATAATGGAGTAGAGATAGATCCAAATGAAGCGGAAATGAATAAAAAAATTAAGGTCTTTATTTAATTTTGCCCACATTTGAGCAAGAAATACCTTTTCATGCGAGAAATACCTTTTCATATTTCATCAAGAAATACCTATCAATGCTGTTTATTAAATTAGAATAATAATTATAATATTTTATAATATTCGCACACAACTACAAAATAATTTAAATGCAGTAAATACTAAATTATTAAACGTAGAAACGCTAAAAATCTTCGACGATGTCTGATCGTCACAACGTCAAAATTAGGAATGTAAACAAAAAACAAAAAGTGTACGTCATTATATATTATTATTATACGTCATAATACTGAAAATCGACTGGTGATGTGGATTTAAATTTTGTGGATCGTATCGGCGATTGAGAGTGACTTTATACATTTTAATATGTAGTATCTCAGATGAAATTCCCTTTTTAATAACTCTATGTATGATTTTTGGAATTAAGCTTCTTAAATGTCTCCTAATAATTTGAAATTGTTGTTAATATGGCAAAGAAATCAATATTTGAATCTTGTAATTATTATTTTTATTTTTACTGCTGTTAGTATAGCTCAATTTTTTAAATCATTT
The DNA here is from genome assembly GCA_018907245.1 of Eupristina koningsbergeri. NCBI lineage: Eukaryota > Metazoa > Arthropoda > Insecta > Hymenoptera > Agaonidae > Eupristina > Eupristina koningsbergeri. The sequence goes on along the minus strand of JACCHV010000029.1, from coordinate 1,827,282 downwards.
ATTAATCTTGAAAACAATTCAGATTAATTTGTTTTAATTTATTATTTATTTTTTAGTATTATACATATTCATAATACTTTAATGAATATATCAAATAAATTAATTTACAATTTTAATATAAATTTTTATTATATTACATTATTCTTTATTAAATATTTTTAAATATAACAGATTTTAATGTTTTAATTGTTATAAATTTTAATCGAATTTCATTATTTATACATTAAAAATTATATCAAAAACTAGTAAAAGCCCTAAAAAGTTTCGATTATAGAATAAGATACGTAATTTTTATGAATAAAAAAGATTTTTATAAATTGTAGCAGTGTAAATAATAAATGTAAGGGGAAAATTTGTATTGATAGAGATAGGAAATGACAATATAATATCGCAGTGCATCAAATTGTAAAAATAAAAAAAATATACAAAAATTAAATTGGATTTAAGATTAATTAAGTATAAAGGAATTTATCTTCGTTAAATAAGTTCCTCAAATGCCTAAAAGTTTTACTAATAATTGATCAAAAATTAAAAACATCTAATACTAAAAAATTTTTAATTTTTTGAAAATAAAGAATTAATTAAAAGTTTTAAATATTAAATATTTAATGTAATAAAAGTTAATCAATTTATTAAAAAGTAATAAAATACAGTGCTAAGAAATATAATTTAATAAGAAATTAAAAAATAAGAAACAACAAATATTAAAATAATGAAATATAATGAAAAATTTCAAATATCCATTTTTCATACAGAAATTTAAAATTAATAATATAAGTTAAAATACTTAATAATGAAATAAAAATTTATTAAAAATAATATTATGATTCTATATGAATTTATGAATTTATTCCAAAGATCATTTAGAATATTTAGTTGAGAAACTATTATTGAAAAATAAGCATCTTGCAGATTATACAATTAAATAAATGGAATCTTAAAGAGTCCTGATTTTTATATAATAATAGTAAAGATTAGAAAGTAATTCTCATTAATTTGAACAAACCTAGATTGCCCTGTAAAGTACAAGTAAAGTTTAACATTTTTATTATAATAATATTTATCGTACAATTGGATGTATACATTATACACACGCGTGCGCACACGCACGAATATTATTATTAATAATAATTAATATTTTAGGTTTTTTAAAAATACAAGAACTATGCTTATAATTAGAGACACAGATAAAAAATGTAACAACTTAAACTCACTAAATATGCAAACAAACTGTACTCTTCAATCTAAGTTAACACGAAAAATATGCAAAACAACAGCCGTTATCTTTAATAGTACATTACAAACATCACGTTGGGACTAAAGAAGAACGAGTTTCGAAAGAGAAACAAAAAATTTTTAATGCCCACATTTTACAGGCAGCGTGAAATTTTCCGTGAGTTACAATGTACGCGCGTGCACTTACGCCTTCTTAATTCGGTTGGCTCGCCTCTCAGTCTCAATCCGACTATACCTTAAATTTGTATAGGAGTAGAAGAGCGAGAAAGGAAAGAAACGAAGTGGTAATCTCTTTTTCTTACTTAGCACTAAGGTGCGAGAATTGTCACTGGCTTCTCTCTGCCGGTCTGACATGGCTTCTAACCGAGCAGCAGGTATGCGTGTGTACATTATCGTGGGTGTCCACGTACGTTTAATGCTCTCGAGGAAAAAAAGACTTAGGGGGAAAAAATACAACAAATGTAGAAAACATAAACCATTGAAATTTTTAGTAGAATCATTTAGTAGGCGACATGCCGCAATTTCTACAAAATTACTATTATTTTATCATATTATTCAACTTTCTCCATCATTTATAGTTTTACTGCTTTATTATACGTAAAATTTAAAAATATAATATTGTTTTAGTAAAAAATATAATTATTTTAAATAATATGTGTTTTTTAAATTCTTTACTGTCAAAAGAAATGTAAACTTCTTCTTTTTTTTTTTTAAATATTTTGTGTAATATTTATTTTAATAAGACATTGTGATGTACGAAGGTAATGTATAAAATAATTTTAAAAAACATTGAATAATCAATAATAAAAAAAAAATTTATTATGTTGGTATCAAAAATTAATGTATAAAAAATGTATGAAAAATTCCAAGTTAATTAAAATGTTAGTGACTGTGTTACGTATGTATTAATCTAAAAAAACATTTATTATTAAATTATGTAATAATTACTCATACCATTTATTATAATTTTTTGCCTTATAATTGATTTTTTATACTTATAACTAATTTTTTATAATTAATTTTTTATAAAACATAATTGATTAAGAAGTTCATAAATTACACAAAATTATGTAAAAATGCATAATAAATAAGTCTTTATACTTGAATATTTTTATTATTAATTTATTGTAGATAATTTGCGATAAAAATAATTACCTTAAAAAATAACAATTTTATTAAAAAATCATTGTGTTATTAATTTTTAAATAAATTTTATTTATTTCATAATTAATGATATAATATGGTAGAAATGTTCGTAGAGTTTTTGGTAAACCTTTATTCATAAAATTTTAAATGCACAAAAATTAAAATAAATAAATAAAATTACTTTTTATTTTCATTTATTTTATTCATTTTGTTTTAATTTGAATTGTAAGTATTACATTATCAAATAAGCGTAAAAGTATCATAATTAATAATTATAAATGAATTAGTTATAAAATAATAATATATATGAAGTGAAAAAATTACAAACCATAATTTAAATACATAAGACTATTCCGGTTTTAAAGTATAATTTGTTTGATAGTATTGTACAAATATATATATATTCGTATTTAATAATATTTAATATGATTATTAAAAGCTATTTAATGAACATCCTATCTCGAATGAACTTAAAAATTTCATTTATACAAATCCAAAATATAAATGGATTTTTTTGCCATATTTAAATAAGCACAGAAGCATGAACCTCTTCTATATTGAAATTTTTATAAAACAGAAAAATTTCAGTAATGTGTGTAAATAGGAAAACGAAGTTATAATGTAAGCTGTATGTGTAAATTGATAACATTTCTTTATAATTCTATTTTAATAAAATTTACAATATTTGTTAAAAATAAAAGAAATAAACAATTCGAATTAAACCAAACAATGTAAAGTAAAGTTAAGTAGTATTGATTTAAATTGTTATTCATTGATGTACATGATTAGAATATAAAATAGTTTTATAATATTAAAATATTTCGAAGCATATTAAATAAAAATATAAATAAATAAATTAAATTAAAATAATATGATAGTTATTTTAGTTATAACTATTCACAAGATTCTTTGTTATAAACAATTGAAATTATATTAAAGTCATTGTTTTGATTGAATTATTCCATTCCATGTACAAAAATGCATACATAAAATAAGTGAAACTTGTGTAAAAACATCAGGAAAATGTAGAAGTCTATAAAGCAAATTAATTTCAATATGATAGTATCAATATAATCAATTCACAGAATGAATAAAATGTTAAATAAGTCTTCAACCAACACTTTTAATAACTTAGATTACAATTAAATTTGGTAAAAATTTTTGTTTCAATAAAATCATAAAGGTTAAAAAATTAAAAATAATAGTAATTTTTAAAACAATTACAAATTTAAATATAATTTGCAAAAGTTTAAAATTATTTTGTAACAAGTCAAATAAAAAAAAAAAAAATAAAAGATAATAATACACCACTGTATACTTTACTAATTTAACAAATAAATTCAATTTTATAAAGTATTTTTTTATATTTAATTCATTTATAAAAAAATATGACAATAATGTAAAAAATTGTAATATATCATTATTAAATAAAAATATTAAGTTTATAAACATCATTGTAAATTGGTAACTTATTTATAAATGTGATCGTCTCCGCTATACTTTATACAATGAAAATTTAGTCGGTTAGAAATCAGTGAGATCAGCTAAATCACAATCAATTAAAAAATGAACCAAACCCATGTCGACCATATATAATTTAAGAGCGTGTTATGAATTGCGTGAGCAGACTGGATTGTGTTTAAAAACGCAATATTCGTAATTACGGGTAGAGTATTGATTGGAAATATTAAAGATTATAGTATTAAAGGAAATGCATTTAAGAGGAAAGTGCTAATATAGAGAAATCATGGTCTATAACAGAATAATAGTCGAAATATATAAACTTATGAGGGATGAGATGGAGAATATACAAACAAGGAGGATAGAAACACAGACTCCTAATAAAAATTGACCCATGAAAAAATAAAAAGTTTGAAGAAAAAAAAAATTTTTACGGCACGTAATTCTTATTGAGACATGAAGACTTTCATATGCACATGTAGAAAAGGGTCAAGATCATCATCCTTAAATACAAGTAACAAGGGCTGATCTAGCGAAAATTTAGAATATATTTTCTTTACTTGATATTGAATGAATCATTAAAAAAAATTGAAATTAATAAAAATAGAAATAAAAAAATTAAATCATATCCATTTTATATATATTTATTATATGTGCAAATTCAATTTGTAACCCACTAATTTATTTTAATAAAGATGTGATTAATGTAAGCAATCACCTTGGAAAAACGCTGCCGACGCAAAAACATCAAGAGTTGTGTTATTATTGTTATATTAATCTCACAAAAAACTTTACATCATTAAAAAAAATATTATTATTTTAAAATTAATTTTTTTTTTATTTAAATTGTTTTTAATTTAATAATTAAAAAAATAAAAAAATACAATCATGCCAGGAAACATAATAAAAATAATGATAACAGACGTGAATTAGTAGCGCGCGATTTTAAGTATATTATGAGTTTAAGTTGTAACAAATAAATGGATATTTGAAAAATTGAATATATGTGAGATAAAATGATTACTCGACAGATTGATACAGTGATTAGGGAATCAAAATAAGAAATGAATGTGTACTTTGGACATTCAGAGATAACGCTCCGAGATGAATTAATGTGAATAACAGTTACCAACTAGTGTCTGTGCACATAACGGGATACATATTTAATGAGTAGGCACGGGACAATTATTACCGGCGAGTTACACTCTGACCTTTACTTTTACCCATAGTTATTCATGAAAGATAATACAAAAAAGTATACATAAAAATAATAATTTCAAAAATTAAACTCATTTAATGATATAATTATATGAACTTTAAGTTTAGAAACATTAAGTATCGTAGAATATTGTGTTGTAATATAATAATGTTACTGCTCTAAGCCATGAATCATAATTTAATTGAACAATTTGATAAATTCCAATGGTATTTACAATGTACTATAAAATGTGAAGTACTAGTAAATAAATGGAAAAGTGCGCTTAAATTTGATATTATTTTAATAAAATATTCTCGTAAAGAAACTAAAAATGAAAACGAACTCTTAAATACAAACAGGTTGACCATCAACATCTCACACGCGCATTAAACCTCACTTCTCAATGATCACCACATGCCACTAAAACGTCATTACTGTAGTATAAATGGTTTTTTATGACTATTTAGAAAGTGTTCTTACAATGTAGTTGTATTTCCCCCCTTTTTTGTTTTTATTACTTCATTTCTTTTGTATCCGTATTTTTTAAAAAAATGAAAAACAAAGATAAATATCTATTTATTTGTTATTGCTTTCATTAACAAAAAAAAAAAAAAAAAAAAAAAAAATGTACTGAAATAAATGCGACTATCTTAAAAACTGTCTTTTTAAGTATTAATATTATTTATCATTTTAATGTTTCAATTTTTATAGCTGATTACTGTATGTTTATTATATTAATTAATTTTTATTATAATATTAATTTTTTACATATACAAAATTAACATTATCAATAATTAGAATCATCTCATAACATTAATTAAAATTTATATCAAACTGAATAGAAGATTACATAGTCAAACTATACTTCTTAATAATAATAATAATAATAAATTCATTAGCATCAAAACTCGTGAAACGTAAAATATTATTTCTATATTGTATTAATTAATAATATAAAATTTTGAATATTTTAATTTATTTTATACTGAATATGATTCAGTATTTTATTTGACATAATAAATACTGTTTAATAAAAACATTATAGAGTCATATTATTTAAATATTTCAAATTTAGAAAGAAAAGATAGTAATTATTAGTGCAACTTATTTAGAATATTATATCAGTATCATAACAAGAATATTCATTGAAAACTTTTGATTATGAAATAATTCTGAAAATATATTACAATAATATTTGAAGATTCTTTTTTAAGAACTATAACATTGCGATACAAATGTAGTTTTCTGAGAATTATTTTATAATAATATTTGTAATTTCATTAATCCTAAATTACATAAAATTTTGATTTGATTAAAAATCTACTTTTCAGTAATATTCTAAGTTATGTTACATAAAAATTTATGTCAATAAAGATTATTTGTACTATTTATACACCATACTATTTTAATAATTAATGCATTAAGCCTACTAGAAACAACATAATACAATTAAAAACATTATAATAGTAAAAAAAAATTACTACATTTATAAATAAACAATATTTTAACTACACGAAACTAAAAAAAAAAAAATAATGGAATATTAAATAATAAAGAGTAAAAAATAAGTATTTAGCAAAAAAAAAAATTATATTATATTATTTAAATTACAAATGATACTAAAATTACAAATGATATTAAAATTTATTATCTTAAAAATCCACTTATACAAGAAATTTATTTAATTTTTATATTACATTATATAATACTCTTTGTACACATTAAACTTTTTGTTTATAACATTTATAATTTTTTTTTTTTTATATTTAAAAAAAAGAAAAAGAATTAAACTTAATGAAATTCATAAAATAATTGCGTGTTTGTAAGATCTAGTAATAATTAATCGATACATTATAAATTTTTGAAATATTATATTTAATGTAATGAGCATATATTTATTGGTAGTTAAGTGTTAAATTATCATTGATTATCATGATAAAAATAAAATTTGTAACTATAAAAATGATTTAAAATATTCATTACGTGAGATGTCATGAATAGATCCGCCGGCAGAGATATTGTTAAGCATTCCTTCGCAAGGCCGTGACGGCTCCAATACCACTAAAACACTATAATCAACTGTTTTTAAATAAGTTTATTGATTAAAAGAAAAATATAATATTGGTGGTACGTGCCACTAATCAATTTTTATTATTGTACTAATCATTGCGTCCTGCTGATTAGGCTGTTTTGAATCGAGTTTTTACAAATTATATTTCACGATTCACGAATCATGTCATAACCAAAACCACTATGTATTGTTATTTTTAAATCATAAAAATCTGTATCACTCACGGAATATTTCGGGTTATTAGTTTCCGTTGGTGAGAAATTTTTAAAGAAGCTATCGATCTACACCCATGCCCTACGATGGTAAATAGCAAACTGTTCGACTTGGATTCGCCGCCATATCCGTTACCCCACCACACACACTATTGTGCAGCTTCTCTGCTTCTTCATTTCTCCCTCTTTTTTATATACATACAATATTCTGCACACGGATAAACACACTTTCTCAGCTCATATAATCTGTCCACAACGTAAACACATTGTCAATAAATGTTTTAATCGTAGGCATGTGCTCATCTCCTCTTTAGAAAAAAGTTATATAACTTGATAGAAATAATATCAAATTACTCTTGTGCTTAGACACATACATACAAATGGTTATTGAGAGTGATGGATTGTATCTTTGTCGTATGCACATGCAAATACTTATATTTGAGCGTGATAATTCATCTGTGAATATGTTCACGTATTGTTAAGCATATACATATATAAATGACAAATATAGATGATTTGACAGACTGAGAGAATAACTTGGAGGAGTGAAGAGAACAATAGGAAGGAGAAAGTAAATAAGAACAATAAAAAAAACCTCAAATATTATTAATAATTCTTAGCAATCTATTTGAATTATCAGATAAATATTATTTAATATTATTTAAAAAGTATTTAAAATAAGCCATTGAAAAAAAAAAATTATATATATATTTAAAAAGTGTATATTAATTTTTTTTAGTGAAAACAGCTTTAATAGCATCTACCATAAAATTCGATCTTGTACCAACTTAATAATATGACACGAAATTTTTTTTAATTAAAGTCTTTGTAAGTTTAGAAATAATTGGTAATTAAATGCTTATTGACTTAATATACATTATATGATTAGATGAAAAAATTATTCAAAAATTTGAACGAGAAATTATTTTATTTAAATAAAGTAAGTATTTTTAGAGGGTTCTTTTTTATTTGTAAAAACGAGTAATCAGGTGTATTTGTAATTATTTTAATCAATATTTTACCGAATTAATTAATTATTTTTATAATAGTTCCACATATTATAATATTACTTAAGAGAATAAATGATATAAATTTTTTTTTTTAATAATTATGATTACAATTATGATTTTTCTTTAAACGCAAACAATTTAATTTAATTTTGAAAGTTATTTTTTAATTATTGCAGTTTAATCATTTATTACCAATTATTTTTAAGAGTAAATTTAATTTAAATTACTCGTAAAATATAATTTATATAAATAAGAAAATTTAAGAATAAATTATTTTGTACAGAATTTCTTAATTTTATATATTATATAAGAGAAAATATATTTGGATTAATATTTAGATAACAAGATTAAAGTTATAAAAATTCGCTACCTTACTATTTTATTATCTGATCGAATAAAAGACAAATTGAAATTTATGAAAATATTTTCTCAATTAAAATAAACAAACATTGAATTAAAAAAAATTTTCAATAAAAATATTTTTATCATTTTGTGAGATAAATATTTACGAATAATCGAATTGTTAATAAAGAATAATAAATTCTGTATTTGTGATTTTAACCTTTATTCCGATTGAAATAGACGTATTACTTTGTAATATAAAGTTTTAAATAGTTTACACAATAATCAAGGCGTTAAAGTATTGCACTTGGAGCTTAGATAATAATAAAACTGATAAATTCTTTAAAATAATAATTGTATAACGATTAAATTTAATAAATTAAAAAAATATCTCTTTGATAATCATATATCTCAATAGAAACGGTGCACATCTTTTGTTTTTCTATGCTGCTGTCCTTTTTTGTGTCTACAATCATAGTTCTCGCTTTTCGTGTACACTTGCAAGAGTGGTTCAACGCACGGTAGGTGCCACCAGCCGTGACCAGGTGGGCGTGTCCCTCCTCGTCTCTCACAACCCAATGACAGTGTAGCCCAGCCTCCACAAACTCTCCTCTCGCTCTTCTAACGTCCCACCATCTCCTCCATCAAGTCCCCTTCCGCGCTTGCAGAGATTTATTGAAATTTTATTTTTATGTTCGTCGGCGGTATGGCGATAAAGAGAAAGAGTGAGAGAGAGAGAGATAGAGAGAGAGAGAGAGAGAGAGAGGCAAAAGAGAAAGAACACATTTTCAAGCATATTATGGGGTAGTAAAAGAAAGTTACGACGAAAAGAAAAAGAAACGCGCCACCAAAATGAAAATACGTTTTTTTGTAAATACCTTTCTTTATTTATCTATGTTCTCCTCTCTCTCTCTCTCTCTCTCTCTCTCTCTCTCTCTATCACTATATCTCGCTCTAATACTTTGTTAACGCGATCTCTTTGACGATCTCTTTCACTTGTTAACTTAATAGAATCTTAGGCTAGTAATATTTATTCCTTTCTTATCTTCTTTTTGACATACCTGTTGTCAATTTCTGCTATTCTTAATAATACATTTTATTAACTTTTTTTAATTTTACAAGATTAAAACATCATATTAAGGCTAATTATATTTTCATTTAGTAACTTAAATAAATTATAACATATCAAGTAGTTGTTACTGCTTATAAAAAATTAAATTGCTCTTATATATTGAAGCCCACTGATATATTAGAAACAATTAATAATATTTAAATGTTTGAATTTATTTATTTTAGTTATTCTTTGATTTAAGTTTAAAGAACTTTTTAATTATTTTTTATTAATATTAATAAATAGAATATAAAAGTAATTTAAATATAAAAATTTTTAATAATGAATTTAAATGTGTTATCAACAATATTTTTTATTAAATACGACTATTTTAGTGATATTGTTTAAAAATTTCGTATAATCAAAATAATTAAAAATAAATTTTTTAAGCAAGCTAAATCTTAAAAAAACGATAATGTCTTTAATCAATATTTATATTATACTTGCAGTACATTTTCTTTATAATCTTCAGAAAAATTTTTAAATTAATTGTTACTCCATTCAAAAATAATTTAATAATTAAAATTTTCAATGATGAAATTTTATGCAATTAATCTGTGCAAATCATTAAAAAAAATCTCGAGCTGTAATCTTATTAATTCAGATTCAAGTTTATCAATTTTATGTAATGAATGTTTAATGCGTTGAATAAAAATATTGTAAAATTATTTAATTTTAACATACAAACTTAATTGAAAATTAGAAATGATTACTTATAAATTATTTATAACCCTCATTAAATATTGTAACAGATAAGATGTAATGTAAATAATTTTCATTAATTAATTTTGATTAAGCAAGAAACATCATTCAAAATAATACATTCATAATTGTTTATAATTTTAGATAAACTTTTACAGTAAAAAAATATACATAAAAAATAAAAAAACAGTAATAAAATGATATAAAAAATTGTTATTTTTAAAAGAATAATACATTTTAATCCAGTCATATTATGTTTTAAAAACAAAATATAATATTTAATTTAATTTACAGGAAGATTAAATACCAAACGTGTATTTGAAAATTTATTTTAATGTAATAAAATTTGAATAGTTTAAAATAAAATGATACTATAATAATGATGTATTAAATATACATTTATAAAGTTTGAAAAAAATCTTAAATTTTCAATACAAAATTTACTATATGCTTTAATAAAATTTATTTGAAATATTTATTATATTTTCTAATATAAACAAATTATAGATATATAAAAATAAAACATATTATTTTAAAAAGTTATTAACAGGTTTTAATTTTTATAATAATATCAAATATAATTATTTTATAAACATATAAAACAGTATTATAGTAATAAACTATTATTAATTTAAAATTATTTACTTATTATTATTTAACTTTTTATTTCATCTCCTAATGTTATTATAAATCTTTTTTTGCTTCACATTAATGTTATCCAACGTTAAGTTGATCAATATTCTTTCTCGGTTATTTTTTCTAAACAAAAAAAAAAATGAAAACACATACATAAAAACTATAGAATTTTAATATTTTTTTTTTTGAAAATATAATAAAGAATAATTATTTATTCATTGATATTTAGAAATATTTAATTTGTACACATAAAAAATATTTTACAAATTATTTTTTACTGTAATGCATTCATAAATTTATTAAAATACTGTACTTGTATGATAATTTTTGTTCAATTATCAAAATTTTTGCTAAATATAGTAAATTTGTTTAATTGTATTAAAATATAAAGAAAAAAAAATTAGGTTAAATATTGAGTTCAATTGATTAATACGAACAAAAATTAGTGAAAAAAAGTACAGTACAGGTTGGTTAGGTTGGAATAACTCATAGATCAATGCCCTTTTTGTTTATAATAATACAAACGTAGTTTACGTAATATTGTACACCTAATTCATACAAAATATTGTCAATTTATAATAATGGGCTATATATAAGGTTTATTCGCTTTATCAATCGCGCTAGTTCAACTTTTGCATTATCATCGTGCATTAATCAATTTTGATACAATTAGTAGATCGATGGGTAGATGGTAACCGTTACATTAGTTCACACGCAATGATGAAGTCTTTTTTGAGCTTTCAGTTAAGTGATGATTACCTAAAATGAAATTTATATAATTTCACATGCGTGTTAATATAAAGTATGTTATTATAGTCCAATCGAATTATTGTTTCTCAACTTTTGTTTCATTGTTTTTCAATACAGATTATTGTTTCTAAGAATTATTATTCATACCACTCAACATATCACTAGCTACGAGTAAATGTATATTACTTATTATTTTAGATTCAATATAATCTAAGATATTCACTTATGTTTTTAGAAACATAAGTGAATATGATATTATCATTTGCAATTCCATTATATATAAGTTTAATTAATGGAGAAATTTAACTGATTATGGTATACAAAAATAGTACAATAATAAGTGTATGAAAAACGAGTTGTTTCTCCCTAGCACGCAAGTACATATATACATATATATATATATATATATGTATCACGAATGTCGACTATAAGCACAGCACATTAATTGTGACAATGACCGCTAGAGGTCGAGAGTCCAAAAAATTAGCCACATGCCCCAGAAACTATTGCACATTACTGATTGACGTATGGTTTATACCGGACACCTCCAAGTTGAGTCGCTGGATTTTGGCTAGAAACTTTCAAAACTTTACTGGTTTAGCTGTAGAGCTGGAATCAATAAACACACACATATATATATACACATGTTAACTAAAACAATAAAGTTTCCAAATTTAAACGCCGCGATTAATAGTGTCCTAAAAATAATTCCTTATAGTTACGTAATCATCATTTCTAATATCATGAATGCATATTTTCTTCTACATAGAAAGTACATGACATATTCATCCTCAAACCTAATAAACTGCCTTACCAGACTTCCAATTATCGTCTCAATAGCCTTTTTTCATTAATTAGCAAAATTGTTGAAATAGTCGTATTTAATTGTATCCAATCACACATAATATCCATAAGGCAGTTGCCCTCGTTTTACTAATGTTTGCCAAGATTTTGAGGGGTATGACAGGATGAGTTTATAATTTGGTTTATTTAGTTCAATTACCCTTTCTATTTTATGATCATAGTGAAATCCTATCTTAATCTCATATCCTTCCTATCCTATTATAAATAATAAATAATAATCATTCAGGAATAATAAATTGGTTTAAATTTCTCTTTCAGCAGGCTTTATCTTGCTGATGTGCCTCAATTCAAACTTACCTTATTTTAATTCAATATATATACAATTTCCTCATATCACTAAAAAAACATGCCGACTCTTTATGCCAATTACATTACATTTTTCACCACTTATAGAAATCTCAATCACATCTGTTTTATACTTAATAATTTTTTTTTTATTATTCTTGTGTGGCTTAATTTCTGAAGGTTAAATTTTAACTCTAACAAATCCAATGTTATATATTTTTCAAAAAAAATTCCTAATCCTAAAATTAGTAATCTTCTCCCTAAAGTTAATATCAACAATGTTTGTATTTTTTTATCCTTTAAATCAAAATAGTGAGTAGTAACTTTTGATCAACAGCTCTCTTAAATTTCTAAGATAAGAGCAGTCAAAATAATAATTATTTATACTCAGCAGAAATCCTCATATTAATTTAAAAACTAAATAAAAAGTATTGAAAGTAGCTATCAACAAAATCACGTTCTATTTTGAATGTTGTTCTGTGAAAACATAACTCTCTTGAAGATTCTTACATGAATATCTTGCAATTTCCTTATCATGTACTGTTATATCAAGAATGCAAAAATTTAAAAAAATATAAACTTGAACTTCTATTTTTGCAAGCCAAAAGTTTACATAATAACCTCAATTTTTCTATAATAATATTTTTTATTATAAAAAAAATGATTAGTTAAAAAATTAATTGTCCTTAAAACTTTTGATAAAAATAAGATAAATCGTTCATGCACACTTCTGATAAATATAATTTACTAATACGCTATTACTAATTTCAAACTCTAGATCTTTAATTTTATCTATTTTTTATCTTTGCACATTAGAAGCTACAAGATCTGTGGTTAATATCTCTTATTCTTCGTAGTAGAAGAGTTTAATTGACTTAACTTGACATTATTTGTTATTGTAGGTGTATTCTTTAAAACTCATTTTATTAAATGGCTTTCTTCGTGAAATAAATGTAATAAAAAAACAAAGCATGATCCACATCACGGCTAAATAAATTGATTTGAGATTGCATGACTAAGTTCCATTGCTAACTCATAGAATATATATATATATATATTGTAACAAGAAATTTTGACGTTATAAATAAAACAATATTGAAGAAAAAAAAAATATAAATAAAAATTATTTTTTTTTATTGATTATTAAGGATATTTTAATTCATGAAATATTGAACTAATTTAAATTTTATAAATTTTAACTACGAAGAGTGGGAGATATCTTTTCGATCTTGCTTATTAGGTTAAGCATTTTTTAACGGATTTTTTGGTATTTGTAGCCATTCTTTGGCAATAATATGATTTCATTAACTTGGCGATCGTGTTTTCTCTATAGCTGTGCCCTATTTTTCAATATAATATAATTATATTATATTGAAAATATAATAATAATAATAGGACACCAAGATATTTTCGCATCATCGACCCTCTTTGATACTTTTGAAAGACTAATTTCCAAGCATTCTCATCGCCTATACTTTTTTGTATTATTTCTGAGAATTAATTTTTATAAAAATATTTTTCGACTAACTTAAACGTAGAGAGTGAATAGAGTGTACTCTTCACGTGTGCAACTATGTTTTTGTACCAGCTGCTATTATCTGTGACTTCGTTTACATAATATACAGTACTTATTTTTGTATATTGGTGTAAGAAACACAATTTAACAATTATTTCTGGTAATCTCCCAGGAAATTGGAGGTCTATAATTTGAATGGCCATTGAATTAAACCTTTAAATAGATGCCACAAGTTTTTTGGTCACTTTAAGCTAATATACTCAGTTAGAATACAGAAGTGATATTTCTCAATATATCGGCCAAATTTTTAATAAACCTTATAACAGTTAAGCAATCTTTTGAGTTACTGAATAATTTTTCTAATTGAGAAATCTTTTGGCAATAGTACAATACACCCCTATCTCTCGATGTTTTGAATAGAACAGCTTTCATTACAGTGTCACTGACATCTGTTCGATTAAGGAAATCTTCAATAAATACTGATATTTAATAAATTGATGCAGTAGTTTTAAGTTCTTAGACTATTTAAAATGCCTTTGGCTATTTTGAAGTTCACTCATACTTTCTGGTGTGTTTTTGTTAGTTTCAATTGTAATTCTGATATTATTTCCAGGCTCAGTAGATATTTTTTATGAAATAATGCTATTTCAAGAAATTTTTTCAGTTGATTGAAGTTAGCTCGTGTTGAACACCTAATTTTATCGATCTAAATCCATCCTTATTCAGGAATACACCAAAATATTTGAGTTCTTGGTTGACAAGATTTCTTTTCTCTGTATCGATAGTACGCCCTATCCCCTCTTCGCTGTATAATGAATTTGAACCGTTTGAGATGGTCTTTAATTATCCAGATTCATGTCATCACATCTTGTATCTTGGAAGCCCATTAATCCATTCAGTTGATCACATATGAATTTTATCTGATCATTCACAAGTAACTGAGTGACGCAAGACGCACCACCGTCATCTCCACAGCTAATGATCCAACCTCATGTTTCTCGAGATCCTTTACGTCATTATTAGATTCAGGTCTAAAAATATTTTTAATTTAATTTGCATATTTTTTATAGTCTTTAAACCATTTTTATCTCAATTCTTCAAATTTGTATAGATATTAATTACAATGTAGATATTAATCAGCGCAGTTTCAAGTATTCATTCTTACAAAATATTAGAGTAGTAGAAGTTTTAGAGCGATAAGCCATATATGCATTCATACAAAGAATTTTAAGAATTAAATGAATTTATGGATTATAATTGGTTAAAATAGATTATTTAAAAATATTGAGTTGTACAAAATCAATAAAATTCTAGTTGATAGAACCTTTTAGAATAAGCTTTTACGCTTCTCTTTTTCAAATCCCTGCCTCCAATATTAGTTTAAAGAGTTGGGAAGTGACATCCACAAAATAAGAAAAGATATAATAAGCGTTATTAATATACTCAACCACATGAACAATCATGGACTAATTGATGCAAAGATTGATCAAATTACATTATTTTTCTTATTAAATTAAAATAAAAATAATATTATATTATTTTTAATTAATTGTTTAATTATCAAATATTTCATTATTTGTTAATTTAAATCGAATCACGTATAGATATTACAACTTTAATTTTTAATTTGTAATATTACAGTTTTTAGTATCACATAGGCAACAATATCTGGCAATATTTTTTTAAAAATGAAAAAAAGAAATTTAAATAAATTTTTTGTTAAATTATATTTTATAGAGATTAATAATAAACTAGTACTGCATGAATAAAATTTTATAAAATGAATATTTAAAATTCAATATAAAATAAAATTTTTTAGAAAACAATTTTTATGAGAATAAATATTATAGAATAGTCTGTGCGTAATCGATTTTTAACAGACAACAGATATATAATATTGAACTGACAGTGTGTCGAATGCAGAAGACACGCCTGTCAATGAAAATAGTTCATTTTATAATTAAATTAAATTAGCATATATTTATATAAAATAACAAATATTTGATTTTTAATTTTGGTAAATAAAGAATGATTGTTTACATATATATTAATACCTTAGTTCACTTAAGCAAACATTTGTTTTTTTCATCATTGAATTTTTATATATTTTTAAATATAATAATTTAATTTTAAAACCTTTCATTGAATTTTCTCAAAAGCAATAATAAACAAATTAAATAAATACAATAATAAATATTATATTAATATAAAACATTATTAACTAAAGTATTATGATAATTGTATATTAAGGGTATAAAATTCAAATATATAATAAATTAATAATTAAATTATACTAAGTTACAATTTAGTATTAGATTTTTTAAATATTGTATAAGTTTACAAATATTATATATATTTAACTTTTTTAAGTTAAATATATTTTGTTAATATTTTTAAATTAGGTTATACATTATATTAGTTTGAAACTTGTGAATGCGAAAAATAAACAAATTAAATACATATTAAGTTATAAATTGTGCATTTTAAATTTTTTTTGTCGGTGTGATAAATCAAATAAATAAAGATTACAGAATATTATATAAATATGTATTTTATACTTTACTTTAATCTCTATTATATTAAATATATAATATTAAATTTCAATTTATTCTAAACATTTTAACCTTATTTTTATATATTCCTAAAAATATATTGTTTGATGAATTTTCATATATATATATATATATAATAGCTACAAGAATTTGGAAGTGTATAGTGGAAATTAGGAAATTACAATACAGTTGTTATTATTACTATGAACCCGATTATACAAGCACACAATTTTTTAACTAAAGATCAATTTTCATTTATTATTCTAGTCAAATATATTTATTTGTATTATTTAAAATCTTGTATTTTTATACAACAACACTATTGATTGATAAGATACCTTTGCAGTGTCAGAGTTAGATTCATAGGTAATATAATTTCTTAAATAACATTACGATTACTGCTACTACTTGATTAATTTCGTTTGTACATAGTTGAATAATTTAAATTACACAAATTGGACACATTAAGCTGAATTGCATATAGGACGCCATTTTGCATAGACAAATCATATTGAAGGATTCTTACCAATGCCATTTAACATTAATTTATCAAAATTCATGAAAGATTTGGTCCATTATTTATATAAATCCATAGTTTTTAAAACTTCGATGCCCATTAAGTTTTCCAAATAAGACAAAAAAAAATCAATATTTTTTAATTTTATATTAATACAATTGGTCTTTCATTATTTTTGTATATATGATTGAGAACATCATTTTTTTATCCCGGTCAATTTGTTTTATTACAATTTAATGTTAGTGAATTATATGAAGTATTTTAAATACAACCCTTAAAATATTTACCTTCAAATATTTTAATTTATGAATTATTATTTATAATCTCTATTATTTAATTATTTTATTCATTGGATTTTATTAGTTTTATTTAATATTTTTATTTATTTAAAGTTTATTTATAGATTGCGTAATTTGAATTTTTTTTATTGGAAGTATGTATTACATTAAATTAATAAATAAGCAAAAATATTTATAATTACGTAGACAAGCACATTGACGGAATAATAAACATGTCATGCTACTTTTTTAAAGCAGTAAAAACTTACTAGAATGCATTTGCAAAATAGCCTAAACTAAACTAAACTACTAATGGTAAAGAATTTTAGAAATGGTTAAAAACGACATGAACTTGGATCTATACTTATCGAAATAAAAAATTGTTTAATCTTAAAAAAGATAAAAATTATTCGTTATATTTTTATATTTATATCAATAGATTGTAATTTTTGAATATTAAATATACTTTTTAATTGTTAAATTTTGAGATATTACAAGCTACACCATGATTGTGTTTAATATTATTTAATTTGTATTTTTTTATTTATTTATTTTTTATTATTTATTTTTATTTCTTCATTAGTTAAGAATCTGATATTTTATTGATTCTCAATTAAATTTGAATTGCATATCAGAAGTAATAGACACATATGTATTACCTGCTCTTCTAAAACGTTACCATATGTCTAAACAATCATTTAAATATTTCTTTACGCGAATAGTTTTACTTTCTAGTTATTAAAAAATTTCTTATTTATATTATCATAATTTTATATAATTATTTTTAATTTTCATATATGTTAGTTCTCAATGTATACATGTAATTATTTCTATTTACATTATTTACTATTAAATATTCCACTAAATTAATTAAAATTTTTTAAGTATACATCTGTATTAAAATTTAAGTAATACAAATTAATTAAAATTTTTATTTACGTATATAGGCAATAAAAATAAATATTTTTTTTAATATAATTTATGCAGTTTTTAATTTGAAAATAATATTCGATTATCAATTAAAATTATCATTTCTTAAACATTTAAGAAAAATATTAAAATAATTATCTTAATGATAACATTATTTACAATATTAACATATCTAAAGATTTGTATGTAATGTATTATAAATAACATTTTAATAATAAATATTTTCTAAATAAAAATATTAAAGAATATATTTTTTAATATTTAATTTAATAATATTTTTTTATGAATGTTTTAAAATAATAATAACCAATATAATTTTAGAAATAAAATATACTTATTTAAAACATTTATTTTCTAAGAACTGTCACGTTTTAATTACAATGGAGGATGTTTTTTCTAACTCTGGAAATCATTTATTTTCCAAGAGTTTAGATTTATATAATGCAAAGCATATTTTTATATTACATTACATAATAAATTTTATAAGGAATATGGAAGAGCATAGTTAATATTGGCAAATGATCCGACGGACTATCTACCTGAAAAGATTAAGCTGTTTAGCCTCCATGAAAGCGTAGAAGTTAATAAAAGTGAAGTATATCGTTGAAATTTCAATTGTTTAATAGTGTACTTATTACTTAAAGTATTCCAATAAGACCTTGAAATATCTTACATCAGGTATGGTCACAAACCAATAGATTTTTCCAATTATTCCACTAATAAAAAAAATTTAAAACAAAATTAAAAAATTTTGTTGGTAAATTTGTAGATTATTTCTGTCCATAGTCATACCTTCTTATTTTAGATATGTTTTGAGTCATATTACACGCTTCCTAATACCAAAGAATTCCTCTACCATTTATTTTTTTCGGTTCAGAAACTCTTGCTTTACTTCCATATCAGTTGAAAATTTTTTACCTTAGTTGTCAATTTTCAAACAATAAAAATAATAAATAAAAGAGATTATGTCATGTAACTCAAAATGTCTTATAAATAAATTTAACAGAACCTTGGTAGGGCTGGTCACGTGAGTGTAGTTATTGTAAAATAAGTATATTTTGTTTATCTTTTTATCAAGGCTTTTTCTCGATATGTTCCATTTATGATCCTAAAAATTCATGAATATTTTTCTATCTTCTTTTTAAATTGCTATACCACTTGAGCATGCTTATAAAATTTATATTATTTCTACCACAAATTATTGTGAACATTAAAAGATTTTAGCCGTTGCTTAACATGCAGCGAGAAAGAATCTGATAACAGTATGTATCTCGTACTGTATGAAATTTATTATCGATATATTTCAAGCAAATAGATACTATGCGGCAAATTTTCATAATAATAATGTTTGAGTTATGATCGTTCTTTTTAGAAGAAACTCTACTACTGCTCAGCGTTACCAATCTTGAAAAA
Source organism: Eupristina koningsbergeri (assembly GCA_018907245.1). Taxonomy (NCBI): domain Eukaryota; kingdom Metazoa; phylum Arthropoda; class Insecta; order Hymenoptera; family Agaonidae; genus Eupristina; species Eupristina koningsbergeri. The sequence continues at coordinate 1,807,052 of JACCHV010000029.1, read as the reverse complement.
AAGTTTCTTAAAGCACTAGAGTAACTAACACTCCTACATACTGAATATGTCTCATATATTCTTTTATCGTCTTGTTTTTAATATATTTTGCACAATCTTAATTTTATTGTGTATTTTATCTTTTGTCTTTTCTTGAATATTTTAGTGCAATATTTAAACTAATATGAAATTTTTAATATGCTCTTTTGTAATTTAAATAGTAAAAATAATGATTTTTACTTTGAAAACTCTTTTATTAACTTACTATAAGTACATTTTATATATTGGTTTTTGTCCAATATGTCAGTGAATAATTTTGGCTTATGATTTTTCTAAAAATAATATTCCTTTAGGATCATAATAATATTACACTAAGTTAACTTATTGAATTTATTTTTAATGAATCGATACATTCATCGATACACTTTTGATATTTTTTATATCGAATACATTGTAATGAATATTTTTGAAATGATTTTCATTAAAAATCTTGATATTCGCCATTCTATTTTACATATTATTTTTATTATATTTATTTAAATCAAACTTTAGGATTATGACTTGTAATAAATATTTTATTGATATAAATTCAATATTCAAAAACTTGTATACTACTAATATTATGCATTATTGTTGGATAAAAAAAAATTAATTCTTTAGAAAAATTAAACGATAAATAAAAATTTACTTGAAGTTTTAATAGAGGACACTAATGATAATAAACTAATAAAATGGATTGCATACTAAAGAAAATATTTTTTGTTTTTCTACTATTGTAAGAGCTAATTGTTTATGAAGATATAAAGAATTCAAATTTTAATGCGTATTTTAAAAGTAAACATTTTAATGTTTCACTTTGAGATTTTAGAGGAAGTCGTTGTACTAGAGTACAAAGAATCAATATGGACATGCTTAAGTGTAACCACTTTTTATAGGTTATACTAGCAAGTTTCTACTAATTTTATGTTATTAAACTTTAAGAAAAAAGATTAATATCAATCATACGTCAGTCTTAAATTCATCTTATTAAAAATAGAATCTTAAACAATGAAATCGATGAAACAAATACATCAGATTTTTTTCCGTTTGTAAAATAGAAATCAATGGAGATTTATTTTGAGATAAAAACTAAAAAATACTTTTAGTTGTTATATAATAGTATAGAGTAATTATCTGTTTTTTATAAAATATAAATTATAAAATATAAAATAAAAATATCCAAATTTTTTTTAAAAATACGTCTTGATAGGATAACAACAAAAATATATATTATTGAAATATCTATAATGTACCCTCTTCCTATACAAAATTTCGTTAATTTTGTAATATAAGAATTTTTTATTGAGTTTTATTTATTTTTTTTTTTTGAATTTTTCATTTTTCATTCAAGTTGCATCATATTTAATGAAATATTGATATACGAGCACAAGAATAAATTAAAATTGCAAAATTATAGACCTGTATCAAGTTCTAAGATATTATTATAAACTTGAACTAATAAAAAATGTTTATATATATTTATTTTAATCCTCTATCCATTTATTTGAAACATAATTTTAACTATTATTTTTATATATTAAGGTGCAGAGTAATCTTAACCTTCAACAATTGTATTCAATAATAATGTATTTATTGAATAGGTGGTATAATAATTTAAAAAATTACTGAGAAAGTTAAAAAAACAACATAAAAAATTTGCACTTCTTATATTGAAGAATATTATGTTAAATCTTGTAATATACTTTCAAAATATGATATGAGGTATTCAAACATGATAGCCTCGGTAACGAAATTTTTTTAACTATAAAATAATATTGAGTCTTACATTAAATATGTATATTATTATTTCAGGTAATTCACCACAGTTTCCATATTTAAGTAGTCCTTTTGTAAAAACTTATGATCGAACATTGCAAAATTTACTAATCGTTATAATTATGATTTTCAACAAATTAATAGATGTGAATTAATAAATTTACAAAATTTAAAATGCAATATAGTTAAGGTATTTTAAGTAAATAGGAAAACTCGTTCCTTTCATAGAAAACAATATCGATGATAAATTTGTACGAATAAGATCTAACTGCGACTGAAAAGGGAAACTGAACCTTTGAGCAAAATCAACTGCCAAAGTTAGTCAGATCATTTTGTACGGAAATAATCTATATACATTTATAAATGTATGACTACTTTAGAATAAAACTTTTTTTTCAATGTCTTTTCCGGAGTTCATTCATTTCAAATCTAACTGCGCATCCCATTAATTTAACGCGCGTGCCTGACTCTAGCGAGTAATTCAGAGACGCGCCTATATGAATAAAAAAGAAATAATATAATAGAAGATTTATCTCACAACTTTGATTTAAATTAAATTAAACATTATTTTTTCATTATACTTTAACAAAAGTTTTAATTTTATATTGCATTCAAACTAAAAAAATTTAATAAATTTTTCATAATACACGATTTTATAAATATTATTATTAAATTAAATATTAATATTAAATTAAAAAATATATTTAAAAAGTCAATTTCTTCAGCTTCGATTTTTTTTATAATTTTTCAAAATAATATATATTTTAAATAATGACTCTGGTGTCTCCTAAATAAACGTGTTTACGTTTATTAATATTGTTCATTCTTGCATATAGTAAATCAGGAATTCATGTGATCGTACTCCCGTATACCTGAATATATACACATGTGTGCATGTACTAAGTTCACCTATGACCCCTCTTTCGGCCTTTGAACTAATCCTAACAGTAGCGAATACGCGCTGCGCCTCTTTATCCATCAGAAAATTATTACATTCTAGTGAAGTATAATATTAGGGGCTCGAATATGCTTTCATTAAACGTTATACATATAAACACGTGACTCGATATAATACGAATCAACTAGCTTGCGAAACGCAAACCTTCATTTGTGTAAAGTGGGGGAACCACTTACCTGACTCTGTGAGGGTACGTCATTTATGAGATAATCAGAGTTCCAATCATATCTTGAATTCTTGAGCCAACAACCAGTCGAACTTCATCAAAAGCTCGCTGACGCGCTCTTTTAATTTTCTAAAATCATACTTCTTTGAGCTTCAACCACGAAAATTAAACCAAATTTTTATTATTTAATAAATAAATAATTCGTGCACAGCCAGAGATATATATTAAATACGTAATCCAGCATTATTTATCTTCATTTTCTTCATTTACACACACACACACACATACCCACACACACAAATCTGTAACTATAACAAAAAGGAACAAAATTTATCATTTTTATAATTGCAAAATTGTATATTTTTACTTTTAATTTAAATACAATAAAAAAATTACAGATAACAGTTTTGTGATTTATATTATTGTGAATAAAATAATCGATTTTCGAACTATATGCTTTGACTATTATCAAATTGTTTGACTTATCAAGAATTAATTTAACCTTAAAGTTATGTATCTAGTTTCTATAATTTATACTTTAAATTTATAAACTTAAAATTATTATAAACTTAAAATATTAAGACATACATTTATAATTTCTTTTTTTTAAATTCTTAATTTATATGTGTTATTGATTGTTAATCCTAAATATTTTCATGTTCATGAATTGGTTTAAATAATGAAAAAAGTTGATCTCCATAAACAATTTATGTACTATTGTACAAAAATTATTATAACAATAATTATTTTTTATTCACTTTATTAATTTTAATAAAAATGATATATATTTATACATAATTACTGTTTTTTTTCACAAAGTAAAATTTTCATCTGCATTTATTTTTAATTTATAAATTATGTTTATTATAAATATTTGAACATAATGCACAAGTAAAAAAATTTAATTAACAGCTTTTTCATTATTTTTAATATATATATGTTATATATGTTATATAATTTAAAACTAAATTATATTTTATATAATTTAGTTTTAAAATGTAAAAAATTAATTTTTTTTTTGTTATAAGAAGATGTAAATCTATGAGATTATTCACTCATAAATTTTAATGCAAATCGTGGTTGTTAAAGCTGGAGGATTGCTCAATATTTTGATATATATATATATATAAATAAGAAATAAAAAAATTTTAACTTGCAATTTTTTTCGAATTTATTTAGACCTGGCTAATCTTTCAACAACAAAATTCAAAGAGATTAGATTGTAATTAACAGAGAAATTAAAAAAATAGTACTTATAAAAGAAATATGTACAAAAACAATAGAAATAAAACCGTAAATGAAACCTTGAAAATATGCACGTTTTCACTGATCATCCTCTGTTCTCCAGAATTTCTCAGATGAGTAACGAGATTTTTCACAATTTCTTTCGCTAATATTTATTTATGTCGCATTATTTCACGCTCTCAAGTAATACTTAGTAACTAAGCAATTCACTTTCTGCGGCATATTCATATGTTAGAAAAATGACAAAGATAGCAGTACAAAGTGCCAAATTTGTTGACACGATTAATAATTTATTTGACTCATTAGATAGTTCTAGTTTTTCTTTTCAAAAGTGAATGATTAAAAACCGCCATATCTATAAAATATCTGGCTATAAAATTTTGTAATGATGTATTTAGTTAAATAAAAATGTGAATAATAATGTGAAAAATTATAAATTTAAAAATAAATGAAAATCTAATAAATACTTTAATTTTATTCAAAATTTTAAAACAATACTGAATTAGTTTCATATAAGAATCCATAATCCAATATCATTAATCAAATAGAAAGTGATTTTTCAACAATATTAAATATAGATATACACAGCAAATATATATAATGATATTAAAGATATGCATACTTAGAAACATCATTTTCATTGCCAAAAGTTCTAGATGTATGAAAAAATATGACAAAGTTAAGGAAATGCAAAATAAGCATTCTTTACATGCAAAAAGCTAAGATTTTTATATATGATGTATCAAGCAATAAAAAGAGGGAACATCCATATGAAAATAAGGATATCGTTTTAAAACTCATCAGAAGTGGATTACATCCCTACAGTGTCGATAGCAAAAGAAGGAATGAGTATATTATTCTTTATCCGTTAGGATGAAGATTCAACTTATTGCTAAAACGTGGTGAGATTTGTGTGACATAACTTAGCTCTGAAACTTTGAAAATTTATTGAGTTCACACAGCAGATAATGTCATAAAATCTATTTTTTAGCATATAATACATGTATAAAATATTTATAATGTCTGTATAATTTAAGACTGAAGAGCAGTTTCTATTTTGATGCTCATAAAATACGGACTCGAAAAGTGTATGATTAACCTTTAAAATGTAAAAAGATATGTACATATATTATTTAATATATAATGTAAAAAATCAAAGATTACTTAAAAATTTTATAATATTTTGTTTGAAAGATTAATGTATTTAATGTATTAATTTATAAATACTATTTTATCATGTTGCTTTTTGTACAGATTTTAATTTTATTATATATAAGTAAATCAAATATCATATAATTACTAAAAATAGTGTATCATAATATCACACTTTTTAATCATTGCTAATTCGTTTAGATTTATATATATATATATTTTTTTAATATTTTTCATCAAAATAATATAATAAAGTAATAGTTTTTTTGGATTGTGTTGTCTAATTTGTGTAGAAAAAGAAATATATTACAGACATATTACAAATCAAATTTATTATAAATATACAATATTAGTAAAAATTATAAATAATTTAATAATAAAATAATGATGTAATTAAATACTTAAGTATAAAAATAAATCAATCGAATAACCCCGAAATCTGATTAAAAAAAGGTAAACCATAAAGAATAACCAGTTGAATTTAAAATTTGGAGGATTGTTTATATTAAATTATAAAATTAAATAACACATGTAAGAAGATAATGCAATGTTAAAGGTTCGGGAATGGGGGAAGGTTGGACCGGGACAAAATGATATCAGACGCGTTTTTTATTTTTCAGAACATTTTCGGTACAAGTCAGTATGTATGCGTTGACAGGCTCGACTCGACTGGCGCCTGATGGTCGGAAAGTCGTCAGGGTGACCGCCGGTCACTCCGAGTTGATCGTCGAGCCGAATCGGGTAATTAGCTTTGAACCACAGAACAGAGATTAAAAGAAAATCAAATTTTATTTTAAACTTCTGGCCACAGAATCTTATCTCTCTCTCTCTCTCTCTCTCTCTCTCTCTCTCGCACTTATGTATTACTACCAGCGCCTCTGGTGTGGTCGTGGCATTTTTTAAAAAAACTTTTTATTACTTCAAAATCTATTTAAAAAAATGTTAGCTCGGGTATGGATTACAGTTGTGGCATTTGAAAATACTTCAGGCGCTAAATTTAAAATGGTACAGTTAAGACAATCATGTTTAATCACGATATTATTAAAGTATCATTCAAAAATACATCATAATATTACTATTATGTATATTTATATGATTAAACATGATTGTCTTAACTGTACCATTTTAAATTTAGCGCCTGAAGTATTTTCAAATGCCACGACTCTTATCCATACCTCGTATATCTATAGCTAACATTTTTTAAAATAGATTTTAAAGCAATAGCAAATATAATAGGAATAAATTACATTTATGTAAACTAATTTAAAATTATTTTACACACAATTTGACTATATGTAAATTAAAAACTATAATGAATATAATTAAAATGAGAATAATGTCAAAACTTTTACGAAAGAAATAAGTTTTGAATATGCCTCGCATTGTGTTGGGAAATATTAATAACACGTGTATCGCTTCATCAGGATCAGTTCACGAATAAAATTTTCAGGACAACGGTAAGGTACAGCGCGCTTTAAATTTTTGTCGTAGTCGTGGCACCTTTGTTGTCAGTTTTCTCATTTAAAATTGAGCCCCACTGCTCGTTACTATGGATAATGATGATAACCTCAAGACACAATATTTTAATTTCTAAAGCTACAAATAAAACTTATATAATGTTTATTACGGTTAATAAAATATATTTAAAGGACATAAAACATATAAATAAATACAAATATAAAATTTTATTTTAATGCAATGTACAAATATATAAATTTAAATAAAAGAAAATAAAAAATATAAAATAAACTGATTATTTATTGGTAAAAGTAATTTAAAATAAATAAATATAACTAATTTATAATTTTGTTTTTGTTTTGTGTAATTTACAATACAGTATATTACTTAAAACATAAATTAAGATATAATTTATATTAAATTAAGAAACAAAATATGTGAACATTGAATGCTTGTCAAGCATTAGTTAATATCAACATTTCTTTTTCAGAGTTAGAAAAATTGAATTTTTAAAATTCTTATAATTTTAAAAATGGGAGAACGTATTTGTAAATCACTAAAATTTGTTACATAATGATTTTGATAATTTTACTAAAATTGTGTAATAATGTGAGCGTCTAAATTGTTTATACATTTTTTTTAATGAATTTATTTTATAATTAAATGTAAAAGTTACAATAACGATCTCAGGCTTATAAATTAGCCTGTAAAATTTCAAATAAAATTCGGATTATTTTGTTTGGATGGAAATTTTGACTTTGTTCCCATATCAATTTTATCTCTTTTACAAGATATTTAATCATAGTCATTGTTCACTACAGGTGAGTTGTAAATACGGCTCTTCTGTACAAGGGGTCAATGTAAAGTATGTCTATGGATGATAGTTTGAGAATAAAAGTTGGATCGATTATATGTGTTTTTATGTGAGCAATTTTAAGAAACTACTCGAAGAAAAATGTTCTCAGTGCGTATTCCTTTCCAATGGTTGGGCTACATTATCTGTATTTAGCAGACATTAGCAATGGTTTATGCGCAGCAGCAATGGAAGGGACCTGCGGTGTAGTGCAATTTCGTGTTAGCATTACTCTTGATTTTGGTGGTAGCGCTAAAGCTGCTCTATATTTTATTCATATGTTTTTTCCTTGCGTATCTGGCTTTATTTCTTTCAGTTCTCTTTACCTTTATGAATTTTTACTTTATATATGTCATTTAAATATGTACCCTTTTACATACAATAGATGCAGTTGTATTAACAATTTTATTTTAATTACATTATTTCTCACTTTACACTTTTCCATTTCACTTTCTACTACTATCTAAAATCTATCTAAATATCTAATATATCTAAAATAATATATCTAAAATGTTTTATACGTGTATCTATATTTATGTTTTATGTAAATTAAATTGTACCTTGAGTATATAAAAATGTACTTATTTAAATATGTTATATTAAATTATACATGTGAGATTTAAATTTTTTAATCATAAAATATCATTTTAATTATTATCATTGTTTCAAATTTCTTTTAAAATATCCATGCTTCGAAAACACAAATATTATAATTAATTATAAAGTTTGTACAGAGAATAGTACTATTTTTAATGAATCAAATATCATTCATTGTATGTACAGATGTTTACTATGCATATTTAATTTATATTTGTTCAGATATTTTAAATATTCTTTTAGTATTTGTATTGTTGAAGATCTCCAGTAACTTATACTTTACCATTAGAAATATTCTCGACTGTAAAGAACAATCATGTAAAGTTCCTTTTATATTGAAAAATTTTGTAATTACTACATATTTTCCTTCAATAAAATAGCGCATCGAAGTTCTCTATACTATCAGTAATGAAGATTAATTGATTAATTCTTTTATTTCTTGTTATGAACTCTTTTAACCATACATTATTATATGTTAGAATTTTGCATCGCAATGCACATCCTAAATCTCTTATTTCATTTTTAATATATATCTATACTTTTATTATATACAGAACAATATATATCAATTTTATATAACGATTCTCAGATATATGCATTCATAATAATTTATGTAACTTTGGACTTATTACGAAATTAATTATGGCAAGTTATGTACTATGATTCTAAATAAAAAATATGTACTAGAATTAAATTTATTTATACGATATAACGGTATTCTATTTTGACATTACAAAGAATTTAAATAAAAATTTTATAGAAATAAAGTAACACAATATAATTATGGCTGCTATTAGATTTTTTTAAAAAAATAACAGTTCAAAGAACAAGATTAATAATAGTACAGAGAGATGTCAGTCAATATACTTTTTTTGGTGTATTTTAGATTTTTGTAAAAATTACCAGGGAATAACATTTATAATGAAATTTTAATGGTATTAAAAACAAAAAAGTTGTGTTATTTGTACAAAGAATTATAATGCAAAAAAAAAAAAAAAAACATAATATTAATTTTTCAATTTAACTATGAAATATGTATTTTAGAGATAAAATTAAAGAAAAAATAAATTTATTATAAAATTTTTTACAATATAACACTATTCTGAAATTCATTTGTATTGTTATTATTATTAGAGTATAATAATCTTTAAATAAAGCAAAGAAAATATAGGTAACTTTGAAACATTTAAAATGCAGTAATGAAATGCTTTATTTTTTAAAAAGATTTCTACATAATTATTAATAAAATAATTTTTAATTTAAACAAATTTTAGCAGAGGGAAAAGTCTTCCGCGTATTCTTCGCGTAATCTCACAGTCTACGCGTAGGCTGCGTCACTTTTACATCAAAAACTCCTTCCCGCAGATGAAGGAGCCGGAGAGAAACGAATCACTACCGTTGAAGATGATTCCGTCGAGGGTGGACGCCTTTGAATAGCCAGGTCCTTCGCAATGACTCCGCTAGTCGTCTATATCTCGCCTCTCCTCAATCAGGTTAGATTTATCTTTTTTTTCCGTTTTTTCCTTTATTTATTATAATCATCTTTTGCTTTGTTCGTTTTTAATACGAGTCTCCTGCTTCTTAGAAACTTCTTTAATGTACCTATCATGTTTTGTAGGGCTTCTTCACTTATTCTTTCGCGCGTACTACTTTTTTCTCCCTACTTCAGATTTTCACAGAAAGCTTGTGCGTTCGACAGAAAAAAATCTTCTTTCTGCCAAGAAAGAAAAAGCCAATAAAAATTTAACTAAATATTTCTCAAAACACCCACACCATCACAAATTAAAATTTCATAATTAATTTAAACCACGAGAGCTCAAGTGTGTTCCCAGAGCAAGTTCGCACGCCGACCCACCGTACTTGCCTGAATGGCCTCATACATCGATCCAGCCAAGCCGGATTTCTTGAAGTTTTTATCTTTGATCATTACGACTTTTTTCGAGTCCAGCAGGCATGATGATTCACTCGATTCCTGATGTTAAAAAAAATACCTTAGCTGCTAGATTATTTTTTATTATTGTTGTGAAATTTATCTCGCACCACGTGAAATAATAAATAAAAACTATATCGATAAATTCCATGCTGTTATTCTTTCAAGAAAGCTAAAGAGAAAAAGAGGAATATAGAGCAAAGTATTATTAGATAGAATAGTGGGTGCGACATGTTTTTATATTTTAACTTAAATACTCGAATAATATTTTATCGAAGACAGCGGTGATTTTTTGAACGCGTTGCAAATCTACATTCGCGAAGCTTCGCTGTTTTATACTTAATAAATAGTTTTAAAAAACTTGAAAAAACTGTGCCAAAATACATATGCGACTAGTAATAGAATTATAGGATTATTAATCGATGATTAAATTTGAAATGCAAGTAATTCGGTTTATTAATTTAATTTTCTATACCATCGATTAATTGTAAGACTGTACGATAATTTTTAACGGGATAGGATACCCGCATTATGAATTTTTAAAATAAATTTAAATTTAAAAGTAATTTGAAGAGAATTTGAATTTAAAAAAAATAAATTTAAAAATTAATAATATGAAGCGAATAGCATGCAGTCAGGTAACCAGGATCGGGAGACATACAACAGTAGGGTAACAAATAGAACAAAGCGATTTGGCAAAAAAAAAAAAAGTAAAATAAATCCGTTTATTCAAGATTTTAATCTGTAACAATAAAAAAATGGAAAAATTTTACATAAATATCTTTTAACAAAATAGTATAATAATTTTCAACTCGGCGCGATTAATTATTTCAGGGCTTGGTATATAGTAAGCTAAATTAAAAAAAAAAGCATAGCTTAAATTCGGACCTCGGTATTCGGTGTTTTGGACCGATTTTATTTTCCGCGAAGAGGGGGGAGGGGAAGGGCTCCTGGTTTAGCTCTCTGCACAATACATTGGCCTTACCAGGGTAATAAAGGAGGGTTTTTTATGGCTCAGCTTCCGCATGATAGATAGGCTGCGCCGAGGGTTGAGGCTAGATTTGGTTACGGGAATGGATTCGATCAGAAAGATACTATGTGCTGTCGATCCCCGCCTTTTATACAAACCTTAACCCATAAGGCCCGTGTATAAGCGCGCGGATCTATTTCGCATGCGCCGTCAAACGTTCGTGAATCATCCCGGATGTCCTAGATATTTCTAAAATGTTCGTGAAAGAATCGCACGTTCTCGCGCAGCGTATTTACATTAGATGTCCAGGCAATCTATAACAATTACAATTTCATTTACTTGTACTTATTCGCGTTACAAATTAATTTCTTATAATTTCAATCATTATGTATAATGTAGTGGCATTATACGGTATATAATATGATTTTAATTATTATTTATTTTGGAAAAATTTTCTGCTCAAATATTTTGAATTAAATGTTTAATTTTATGATTGATTTATTATATTATCTCTGATATAATTTGAATCTTTACCAATTACAAATAAAAAAAAGTTTATATTGTTGTTTGGAATTATAAAACAATTGTAAATCTTAAAATGTGTTTTCTATTAAATAAAGATAAATCTAAATTCTACACTATTTTTTTAAATAAACTTTTAGAAGATGAAATAGGAATTTATTTAGATAATATAATATTCTCTAAAATATTTTATGAAAATTTAATAAATTTTTATTCGATAATTCAATACTACTTAATACTATATATTTATGTTCATTTACGAATTTTATTCATTTTAATATTATAAACTTTAGCCATTACATGAAATACAATGCAGTACAATTTTTTTTTAATTTTTATATAATTTAATTTTTATATAATTTAAGATGAGTACTAAAATAATATTGTGAAAAATAAAATGTTTATTATACTCTAGGTTAATTAATAACTTTCATTTGTTCGCAATATTATTTAAATAGTGAATTAGCAAGGCTATTTGTTACAATATTTCGCGATTCGGAACATCAAGTTATGATCAGTAACAATATAATAAATCGATAGCTCAAACTTTTAAACAAGAGGAACCTTCATCGATAAACGGGTTCAGGCAGATTATATGATTGCGAAAACTAAGCGATTTTTTTATCTTGCTACACCTTGAATTAGGGATATAGTACTCTATTTGCATTTAGTAAAGAAGTTTGCGTTTCATCTGATCAATTTCCACCGGTGTCAGACTAGATGACATCCTCCAGATTGTGAAAGGAGTCTACGAAAAATATATGAAAATGCACGTTTAAGGCGTATTCAGTTCGAAAAACGTTGGATTAAATCATTAACTGATTATTCCTAAATCGTATAAAAAATTTTGACAGCAGGGTTACATTCTTCTTTAGTGTAAAAGATTATCTGGATGTAGAAAACAGTTCCTTAGAACCCTCCCACCAGAGTTGATCACCACTTAATTGGACGCGACTGGTACCACATGAAGCTATATATGCTTGGTTCCGAGATGATCGCATATAACATCAACTGGCATCTGAAATTAACGTCAGTACCTCACTAATTCAATCAACCACTAACATCTGGCATGATCTTGGACTTTCTCTTAACTAGGCCAAAACTATTTTTGGAGTCCGTCCAAGACTGCTGTGACAGTTACTGATAACGTAAGTCGCTTCTTAACTTGACAAGCTATTGGGCTAATAACACTACCTTCACATAATTCCAAACAACGTAGAGATATTAACTTCATGGGTACTACCTTAATCTTACAAGCGAGTAAAATTGATCGATAATCTTTAGTGGATAGTACTAAATACGCTACTGTAGCATAAGCCTTCTCTAAGGCATCGGCGAACCTATGTAGAACACCATGATAATATTTCTCGGTACCTAACTAACGAGTAATAGGAATGTCTCTTATGTTAGGTAACTGTTCAGCAAATGTCTATCCAGCTTATTTTACCGGATCGAAAAGAGGTTGATCACAATCTTTTCCTTCCTTCCATAAATATTGCGACAATAACTTAGCCCGTATTATTAAAGGAGATAAACACCCACTGTGGTCGTAGCGAATAGCACAAGTATATAAGATGAATCTTTTCGAGTCCTCCTTTCTCGTTGCAGGCTTAAACTTATAGGATATAACACATCATCCGATGAAAACCGCCTTCAGCCTAAACCTGAAATATTTTCTTCAATATCAATAGGGTGAGCATTGCTTTCGCTGTTGTGTATTAATGATGAAACATTAGATGCCTATTTGTTTAATACCATGTCTGCTGTGTTCAAAATCTCTGTTTAATTGTTTGAGCATTATCAAAAAAGTTGGCACCCGTGAGAATATTATCCACATAAGCAGGACTTCGGAAGCTAGAGAAAAACTATTTTACTCATCATAAGGAAGTTGGTGAAGAACACGAAGACCTAAGAAAGGGATAGAACTAGTATCATAAGTAATAATTAAAATCTTGCAATTTTTCTTGTTTTTCAAAAAAAGATAAGCAGTTGTAACTTAAGCGAGGAGGATACCGCCACTAAATTGGCAATTCATGGAGGGAACCAGTAACGATAGATTAGCTACGGTTAAGGGTCACAGGATGGACACATCGTCCTACAGTTTTATCAGTTGGGCCCGAGTATGATTGTATTGAAGCTCAAACTTCGAAAATATGCCATCGTTTAAATATTTCTTTTTGGAATGCCCCTTCTTATTAGTCACAGGTAGACAATGTCTCTCCTGGAATTTTGTCGAATATTCGTCTAAAGCAGTGATGCGGTTGGTTACCAAGTGTAAAATTAATTTAATTGCGCTGATGTGTTCGGTATAGTTCCAAAATCACAAGATCAGCCCCATCCGCTCATATTGAACTTGAAACATTAGTCAATCTCCATTATCACAGGCCTTACTTATGAAATATATATTATTATTATTATTATTAATATTATTATTATTATTATACAATAATAACAATAACCACTAGGGTTCAAATCCGGCTCGAAAAACTAATTTGTTACGACGTTTTGTAGATCGGAAACACCACATTACGCTCGATAACAATATAAACAAAAATAATGACTAGATTACTTGAACTTTCAAAGGAGAGGAAACCTTTGCATTCGACCGTTATTTCCCGATGACGAGTAGCATAAAGTGACTTATACTAAAAACAGGAAAAGTTTTTGAAAAGAAAAAAAACACAAAAGAAGAAAATGAGAAAACCCTCGGGAACGATTTGTTCTGTTGCGCTTGAATATTGCGAATGAGCTCTTGCCGGCTGCAGATGCTCTGGTTCGTAAACTTCAGTCATCGAAAAGCCTCGAACGATGTTCGACCCATGCTTTTATTATTTCTGTCAGTGCCTCTCCTCCCCCCTCACAGTAAGAGAACGACTTTGACGTGATAATAATTCGACTGTCGGTCGGTTCGGCGTCCGATTGGCTCCCAGATGGAGCCTACAAGCGCAGAGGTGCAAAAATACACTTTTCACGGATATATTGACAATTTTTGCAAATGTTCGAGAAAAACCGTTGTAAACCGAATGTATGAGAATTTTGAACGAAAATTTTAAAACAGTATTCAACTATCTCTAATTATTTCTATAATTTCGATTCATTATGTCATTTATACTCAATCCTTCTGAATGATTATTATATTTTTTTTAATTTTTATACTATATAAAATAAATAATTGTTAACTGAAAATTTCATACTACTTTATTTAAATCTAAAACAATATTCAACTCTGAAAATAATTTCATTGATCTTTGATTCAAAATTTTCATTAAAAAAATATACATATCAGTTACTTTTTAACCTATTAAAATACCGTCTAAATTAAAAAATTAAATGCATATTATAATACTCGAAAGTCTATTAATAAATTCATAAACTTTCGAGTATATAGTGATCGTGTGTGATCAATGCATTCACACGTGTGTGCATATATCTTGAAAAATGTATGTATATATCGCTATTCTATTACAATAAATATACGAATATTGATGCTAACAATTCATATGCTTAGGTTTTAAGGCAAATTCTACATCTCAATTAATTTTGAGTCACGCGCCGACACGTGTCATTTATTGTCAGGATGAAATTGACTGCACCCCTGCAAGATACATGCACTGACACATGCTGTACATCAATAGAAAAACCAAAATAATTTCTACCAAGTTATAAAATTTGTATAACTAAATATAGGGATACACATGTTCGTATTTATGTTTTACTTGCCACGTATAAGTAATGAATCTAAAGTATTTCATTGCCGAATACGAAGCTTTGTTTAATTAAATATTTGTAAATGAACGCTGAGTAGATGTAAGTAAAATAATTATTTTATAAAAATAATGAAAAGCAAAGAAATAAATTTGTTTATTTTTATACAAATTTTAATGCTGTACTCATTTATAATTTTTATGAATGAATTCTCCATAAATGAAAATAATAATCTACTAGCAATAACTATAATGTAATATTACATTTAGGATTATTGCATAAAATTATTTTTAATTTTAGCTAAAAAATAAATTGTAAAAAAAGTAAACATATTGTGAAAAAGCTATAAAAACTAAAATCTTAGGCTAATAAAAAAAAGGTTTAAAAATTTTAATATTTAAAGTAATCTCTTTCAAATCAAAACCTTTTCTTATCGTATATATGTATATATATATACATGTATATCATATAATTATATCAAATGAAAAGTAATAACTCTTATCAGTAATATTTAGATGAAAAATATATAAAATTTCAAGTAGTAATTAGTAAGTAATTGATTAAATATGAAATATGCCTAATTGTTAAAAATTTTACTTGTCTAAAAAGTAAATTTTACAAGTGATAAAAAAAAAACATATTTAATGAAATAATAAAAAATATACAAAAATATAATTTACATATATTTTTAATAATTATAATTATAAATATAATACATAAATATATTAAACGAAATAAATAATTATGATTTATATAAAATTAATTTTTAAATGATCAATTGAAATATTTTATCAAGAATTTAAATATATAATTGAGTATGTTAAGATAACATATAAATAAATTGTATACAATCATCTTTATGGAGATTATAGTATCATACAATATGTAAGCTGTATATTACAAACATTTTTAGATCGTCGGTATCCTGCGTACATACAACATATTAACGACTTAGCAGATAAGTCTTTTATATTACATTTTTCCTTATACGGTGTTTCGTAATCCAATGATGGGGTAGTTGACCCACGATAATAGGGTGTTTGAATTCTGAATGTACGTATACATTTTTAGCTTTAGTTGCTAGATTGTTTATTCTGTGCATGTGTGCAATATAAGTTTTACTAATTTTCATAGTTTAACTATAGAAGTACTTTTATGTAAAGGAAAAATTATTATAATATATTGTTAATCCCATAAATTTTATTATATAATTTTATAAAATAAGTGATACTTTCAAAAACTATTTTTTTTTTTTGTCTTTTAAATAAAACTAAAAAAATGTTCTTTATCGATATTATATTATGTATTTTAATTAAATAATACATAATTATTATTATTTAAAAATTTTTAATCTTTTTATATAGCCAAAATTATAAAAGAAAACAATCAATTATAAGTTTTTATAATTTATAACATATAATAAGTTATTAAAAATTTAGAAAATTTGACAAAATTTTGTATTTCTAATAAATGTAAAAAATTCAAAATAGAAATAATTTGTTATAATAGTTATCAGATAAAATACCAATAATAAAAGGTTGAAAAAATTTTTTATTAAATAATATTTTAAAGCAAAATTTTAATGTAATTTTAAATGTTAGTTACTTATCAAAGTTTAAAAAATTACAAAAAAAAATCATTGTTTAAAATAGAAAATATATTTTTCTATTAATAATTTTTTTATTAAAAATAATATTTTATTCTGAAGATATAATTTCAGCAAAAAAAAACCTCACACGGAGTAATACCGGTATTTGTAATCAAAAAAATTTGTGTACAAAAATAATAATAATAATAATAATAATAATAATAATAAATTACACACTGATACAATAATCTATTATTTATTTAAAAAATCGAGAGAATCAATAATAAAAACTATTTATTCAATTATTATACTTCGTATGAGGTTCAATGATAAAAAAAATGATGTTTTCTACATAAAAAATATACATTTATATTAATTTTTTTTTTTAAAATAATGAAATCCAATATGTTTTATTACCTGTAATATATACATAATTAATTCATTATAATTTTAACTAAATCATAATTTTATACTAATATAAAATATTATTTATTAGAAAAATTACTTAATTTGTTGTATTTTAAATATTTTTTATTTAAAATGTATTATAAAAATAAATAAAAATATTAAGTAATGATACTTCTAAAAAATACTTCATATTACATACTTTAAAAAAACAGCGTATGTTTTTTTTAATTAAATTTTTTAAATGAATAATAAATTATTCTCTATATCATTAATCATATAATAATAATAAACTTAAACTTAAATAAGTTATGAATGAATTATAAATTACAATATAGACACATATCTTTTATGAATACAATAAATTATGCGTCTAATAAATTAATAAATTATTTAATAAAATAGTGTTAAAACTATTATTTTACTAGATTACATATTGAAGTTAGTAGATCAAGCAATAAAGCATTTTTTAGGCCATAAAAAACAAGCTAGTACGATACATATCAAAATTTTTAAAAAAAACTTTAGATTCTTATTTTTCTAAATGTCACTTATGATATTCAAAGTTTTTTTTATGAACAATTTTAACCAAAAAATGCATATTTTTATTTTTTTTATTTTATAACAAAAAATCATAATTTTAACACCATAGTATCAATGAACAAATTATAGCTAATAAAATAGTCAAGAAAATTCAATTTTAGATTAACCGATGGGAAAATTAGTAGCGGAGAAATTTTCCAGAAACTGGAACATTTTGAAATTAATTAAAATATTTGTAATTTTATGATTTTTTAAATTTAGAACTTAAGTTTTCGGAAATCAAAGTAATTAGTAATTTGCATTTTATTTGTACGTATCATAAACAAAAGAATCTTTTTTGATATTTGAGAGTCGTCAACGATTTTCGAATATAAATTTAATACTATTGAAAATAATTTTTTTTTTAAATAATTTTGTTCTTAAATTTATTGTAAGTTTAATTAACAACAATAATAAAGTATTTTTTTTTTAATGATAAATATTTATGCTATTTTAATTAGAATATAGGTTGACAAAACTCATACGTTTAAAACTATACCCACTTAAAAAAAATTTTATCATTGAATATTAAATTTTTAATGTTATAATACATTTTTTATTCACTTAAGAATAAAAAAATATCTGAAATTTTGAAGAAATTAATTAAAACAATATAGTTAATCAGTACATTTATTAAAAATAAATGTTTTGTTATTAAATGCAGTATATCAAATATATTTATATTGCAAGTCATTCTTTGTTAACCATACACAATTTGATTCATATATCAACGTATTCATAAAGTAGGTATGTTAAAATTTTTTTTTCAATACGTTAAAAGAAAGACTATTAGAGTTAGATATCAATATTATTCAAAGTCATTGTATTTAATCGACAAATTGAATTAATACATTCTATAATAATTAAAGAAAAACATTAATAAAATATATAAAAAATACAGTATAATAAAATGCAATTATCTTGCATCAATTAAATATTAATAACTAAGAAATTGTAAATAATGAAAATTAATATAAATCTATTAATTTATTTTTATATAATATTTTTTTATAATTTTTTAATAATATTGGCTTATATAAAGTATCTGTAAAAAAAAAATGTATGCAATATATATTGAATTTGATTATAATTATTATTTAAATATATTTTTATTTAAGAGTACATTTTCTAAATACTATTTTATGTTTTATAAAATTTCACTTAAAAATATTATCATGTACAATATATATACAGAATAGTAGATACACAAAATAGTATTCAAGTTTACAAAAAAATGTATAAATACACCAATTATAATACTCTATGTTAATGTTTAAAATAATCTTATTTTGAATGTAAATTTTTTTTATTATTTGAAAATAGAAAAATATTGTTAATATTAATATTATTGTAATATACAAAATACTTACATTTATGTAAGATTAAAATATTATTACAGTAGAACATTATTATGCAATAAAACGAGTCATGTAATGAATTATAAATAATAAAAATTATATTTGTTGAAGAAAAAAAAACAATTAAAATCTTTTTTTTAATTTATAGAAGAATAATTGTATAAAAAACAAATTTATTATGCTTTAATTATACGTCACTATATGTAGTCAAGTTTTACATTATACAATTTACTATTCAGATGTATAGTGACGTATAAAAAACAAATTTATTATGCTTTAATTATACGTCACTATACATCCGAATAGTAAATTGTATAATGTAAAACTTGACTACACTGAATAGACGATATTTTTCAGAATCCGGAAAATTTTACAAGTATTCAATACAATCTCCATGCACATGTAGACTTAAAAAGTGATTGTAAGTAGAGCGACTACAAGTTGTTCAGGTAATTTATATAACGAAAGGTATTGCAGGTAAAAGTATCAGTCATCAGTTTTACATAGGCTTTTCAAAGCAGTGATACATGTATGATCTTCTGGTTTGAGTAGAAAAAGTTGTAAAAAGTAGTATCTTCTAGTTCATGCACAGACCATTGTAAGTGGTAGCATATTTTTTTGTTCTTATAAACCATTATTAGACATGAATCCTCTTTAAAAGATACAGAAGTACAGAAATAATTTCTACATATCTAGTGCATAACATTATAGGTGTAAATATCAAGTATTGACCAATAGAATTTTAAAATTGATACTTTTTATTTTTCCTTTCCTAATAATTTTGGAATTCAATATCCAAGTTCCAAAAATCTCATAGCCCATCCCACTCTATCAATTTCTACGTGGTGCATATTGTTTTACATTTTCCGAACTCTCGGAGGTGGCTACATACAATAAAATTATGGCATTACTATTTATATTTAGAGAAGTTTCAATTATGATTCGAATCACTATAAACGAGTTTTAACACTGACATGAGAACTACTTGTGCATGAGTTATCAATATATATACACTAGTATTTCGTATATCTCAGATGTAGTCCAGAACAGCGTAGAATTTTGCTAGAGTCTAGCGCCATACGCAATTGTTCGCTTGAGGTATGAATTTAAAACTCAAAAGATGTTATACTTGGCAAAAAACAATGCTCTCTTCAACAAAGAGATAATACTCTCCGAAATAGGATTCGATACTTTTTATAAGGTAAGAGACAGTCTTTTAATACATGAACAATTACTCAGTTGAAAGTGGAATAGGGAGAGTTTCACCAATACATATATGGGAGGGAACGTACACAAGACTTCCGAGTAGATTAAAAAATTTTCTACTTTCAAGTGGATCTGTAAATATGTAAATAATTATATTTTGTATTGTTTCTTTTAAATGCGTTTTATTTTTTAACAAAAAAATGAATTTAAAATAATCTGAAAAACATCTTTTCAACCTCTGCCATTCTTTCGAGTATTTTATAATACTATAGAAGATTTTGAACTGACTCTTTGTTTTCGATTTTAAAATAAAACCAAGTTATATAAAAAATATATTTAACTACTGTATGTAAATTTTGTCTTTCGCGTGAGCCTTCAGCCGGACTCTAACAGAAATCACAAATCATCCCGCCAGAAGGTTCAAAGCAGGAGGGGGGCTCAACTTTAAATGAGAGAACTGACAACAAAGGTGCCACGACTACGACAAAAATTTAAAGCGCCCTGTACCTTACCGTTGTCCTGAAAATTTTATTCGTGAACTGATCCTGATGAAGCGATACACGTGTTATTAATATTTCCCAACACAATGCGAGGCATATTCAAAACTTATTTCTTTCGTAAAAGTTTTGACATTATTCTCATTTTAATTATATTCATTATAGTTTTTAATTTACATATAGTCAAATTGTGTGTAAAATAATTTTAAATTAGTTTACATAAATGTAATTTATTCCTATTATATTTGCTATTGCTTTAAAATCTATTTTAAAAAATGTTAGCTATAGATATACGAGGTATGGATAAGAGTCGTGGCATTTGAAAATACTTCAGGCGCTAAATTTAAAATGGTACAGTTAAGACAATCATGTTTAATCATATAAATATACATAATAGTAATATTATGATGTATTTTTGAATGATACTTTAATAATATCGTGATTAAACATGATTGTCTTAACTGTACCATTTTAAATTTAGCGCCTGAAGTATTTTCAAATGCCACAACTGTAATCCATACCCGAGCTAACATTTTTTTAAATAGATTTTGAAGTAATAAAAAGTTTTTTTAAAAAATGCCACGACCACACCAGAGGCGCTGGTAGTAATACATAAGTGCGAGAGAGAGAGAGAGAGAGAGAGAGAGAGAGAGATAAGATTCTGTGGCCAGAAGTTTAAAATAAAATTTGATTTTCTTTTAATCTCTGTTCTGTGGTTCAAAGCTAATTACCCGATTCGGCTCGACGATCAACTCGGAGTGACCGGCGGTCACCCTGACGACTTTCCGACCATCAGGCGCCAGTCGAGTCGAGCCTGTCAACGCATACATACTGACTTGTACCGAAAATGTTCTGAAAAATAAAAAACGCGTCTGATATCATTTTGTCCCGGTCCAACCTTCTCCCATTCAAATTTATAAAATGGCACCTATCCGTCAAACCAGTCAAAGAAAGTTTAGAGTAAACCCACTCGATCGTGTGGGCGAAGCAGAATCTAGAACACAAAATAAAAGAATCGGTTTAAAAGATAATTTACACAATAATCAATCGAATATGCCAGTAATAACACGGGATATAATAGTAGCGCCAAACACTGAAGGAAGCCCAATTAGCAGTAGAACGAATTATACAAATATTACAAGCTCAAACGAATATAACGAAAATAATTATATAATAGATTTAAAGACGGCAATTACAATAGTACTGGAATTTAATGGAAAGGACGAGTGCATTGAAATCTTCGCGCGCGCCTGTAAAGATGCGAACGAATCAGTACAACCTCATCAAAGACCTTTTCTACTCAATATGATTCGCGCGAAATGCCTTGATGAAGCAGTAAAATATTTACTCACCAAAAAAAAACATCTTAATCTAGAGTCATTTCTACAAGACCTAAAAAATTACTTTGGATGGAAAGGAAATCACCACCATTTAGGAATGGAACTCTCCAGGACGTTTCAAAAAGAAAATGAAGAAATTCGGGAGTTTGCAGGACACGTTATCGATATATTATTTAAAATTAGTGAATTCGTAGAAATTAAATTCCCCGGCGAAAAAGCTAAAATATTATTAAAATCAGCCAAAGAAAACGCGACAAAAGGCTGCATTTATGGGTTAAGCAATTCTACAATTAGTGAAAAAATTGATTATCAAAATCCATCCTCAGTAGAAGAGGCGTTGCAATTAGCGTTAGACGCGGATAATATTTTAAAACACAAAGAAAATATAAATCTTCAAAGAAAAAATACACAAGAAGAAAAAATAACAAAAACCTCAAAAATCGCGCACATTAAACAAAAGTATAAAAAACAAAATAATAATACACATAATAATCGAGAAAACAAAAACGGAAGCAATAATAAACAAAAAATCGTTTGCTACTTCTGCCAAAAGCCAGGATATATAGCAAAAATTGCTTTAAATAACAAAAAATAAACCATATAATAAACCGAATAATCATAATAATAAAAAATCTCAATACAACAGTGACAATCATTTAAACGAATAACATGTTCGGATAAACGAGGCGAATCCGAACATGAACAGTCAAGAGAGCCTAACGAAACATGTTTCATCAAGAACATTGACATAAAAATAAACGAAATTAAGACACCGATAATAAAAATAAAAAATGACGCGTTCGTAAATAGAGATATAAAACTTTTAATAGACACCGGCTGTTAAATTAATTTAATACAGAAAAGTCTAATAAAACCTGAAATCGAAATTAACAATAACACAATCCATAATCTGCTAGTAGTTAGTCATTCAAGACACCCTATAGGGACACTAGGAGAAATAAAAATAAAATTCGACGAAACGGACATAAAATTTCAAGTAATAAACTATGATTTCCCTATAGAAACCAACGGTGTAATAGGAATCAATTTACTAAATAAAAAATATGGAAAATTAAAATTCGGTAATAATACCGGCAACATGATACTAGACTCAAATAAAATTTTTCCGTTTGTAGAAAATGTGACGATACAACTACCAGCGAGAGCTCGAACAATAATAAACATACCAATAAGATCCTGCTCTTTAGACTATGGAATTTTACCGAAAATGACAACTCAACCAGGTAAACACATAGGAAACGCGGTAGTCACGCCAATTAACGGGATGATAAAAGTTTTCGCGATAAATACACTACAAAAAGACGTAAACACCACATTTCCGATTCCACAATTAGAAGAAATCAATTTAAATACAGAAGAACCTTCGGAAATTAATACAAAAGACGAGTTAGAAGACTCACAAATAATAAAGAAATGTCGACTAAAGAAACTTCTAGAAATAATTAATTTAAATCACGTAAACGAAGAGGAGAAAAATAGTTTAATAAACATACTAGAGAACTTCACCAACCAATTCTATCTATCCGGAGATAAACTAAAAGCGACGGATAAAATAAAACATAGAATAATTACAAGCGATGAAATACCGGTTAATATAAAACAATATAGACATCCGCAAGTTCATGGGGAACTAATAGAAAAGGAAGTTAAGAAATTACAAAAGGATATCCTCCAACCGTGCGTTTCACTCTATAACGCACCCTGTTTTCTTGTACCCAAAAAATCAACAGAGTCAGGTAAAAAAGCGTGGAGACACGTTATCGATTATAAAGCCCTAAACAAAAAGGTAATAGATATTTCAGATCCTCTCCCCAATATTAGCGACATTTTAGATCAGCTAGGCGGTTCAAAATACTTTTCTATATTAGACATGGTCTCCGGATTCCATCAAATTCCCTTAGACTCTTCTACAAAACATAAGACTGCCTTTTCAACTCCATACGGACACTGGAAATTTAATAGATCACCTATGAGTTTACATATAAGTCCCGCGATTTTTCAAGATTTAATAAATAAAATTTGTTCGGGTCTGCAGGTAATAGAGATGCTGATACATATGGACGATGCCATTATCTATGCATCCGATTTAAAAACACATAATCGAAAACTAAAATCATTTCTAAAAGCCATTAGAGAAACAGGTTTAACTTTAAAGCCGGAAAATGTGCATTTTTAAGGAAAGAAATTCACTACCTCGGACATATAATTAATAAAAACGGAATTCATACGGATCCCAAGAAATTAGAAGCAGTAAAAAAATTCCCAAAACCAATAAATAAAAAAGCAGTCAAACAGTTTTTAGGATTGAAGGATATTATAGAAAATTCATTAAAGATATAGCAAAAATAGCAAAACCATTATATACCTTACTAAAAAAAGATAGCAACTTTGACTGGAAATCGGAACAAGAACGCGCATTCGAAAAACTAAAAAATATTTTATGCTCGCCGTCGATACTTCAATTTCCGGATTTTAAAAAAGAATTTATAATCACAACTGATGCATCAAATTATGCCGTAGGCGTTATTCTTAGCCAAGGAAAAATCGGCGAAGATAAACCGATAGCATACGCGTCTAAACTATTAAATTCAGCCGAAAAGAAATATTCTACAATTGAAAAGGAATTGATCGCAATGATCTTCGGAGTCGAGCAATTTCGTCAGTATGTGTACGGTAGATTCTTTACACTTGTAACAGATCACAGACCGCTCATATGGCTGCATAATTTAAAAGATCCGACATCTAGACTCGCTAGATGGAGGATAAAACTACAAGAATATACATTTAAAATAATATACAAGGCTGGTAGGGTAAATGCAAACGCAGACGCACTATCTAGGAATCCTAAACACTGGAATACACAACAAGAGAAGAAAAAGGTGCATGAACACGAAGACATCTCACCGGTTTCTTTGACACTAACACCTCACAAGAAATAGAGCAATATATCACAAAAGTTTTTATAGTTGACAATAATGAACTGACACTTATACGATCACTAGATATGCAAGTAAATGATAATACTGAAAATAACCAAAATGTCGAGGAAGTCAATGAGTATGAGATTAGTTGCCCTAAGACGCCACGCCTATTGACAGGTGCAGACGATAGTAAAAAATATATTCATAAGCCGTAGATATCTCACGAGATTGAATGTTTAGAGGAGAGAGCAGATGGTATGAATGGCAGTAATTTGAATAATCGACATCTTGGCGAAAAGGTTTTTCATAATTCTAAGATTATGTTTACAATGGCACATGCTTTATTTAAATATACTAACGATTTCTTGCTTATGAATAATGATAACATTGTATACTTTATATCTATTAACTGTCAACTAACAACACCATCTAACTAACAACACCAATTAACATCAGCCTTGAATTAGTTGAAAATAAAATTATTTCTGAAAATGATCTTGTTGATTTAAACCCCTCAGTTGGACCAGTTTTAATATTTACATTACCTAACAATAAATACCTTTTTAACTTAGTGACAAAAACTCGGCATAATGATGATGCATCAGTTCAGGATTTAAATATCTGTTTAAATAGTCGAAAAATGTTCGTGTATGAATTGGAAAACAATCAGGCACGAATTTCTGAAAATAATAATGGATTAGACTCAATAAATTGGAGGGAAATCGAGAATGCATTAGTCAACACATTTAATAATGGTAATTACACAATAATAATATGTAAAAATGACATACATTTTCCAGGCGAGGACGAAAGACTAAGCATCATAAAAGAATATCATGATTTAGTACTTAGAGGTCATCATGGCATGACAAAATAGATAAAGATATTAGGAAACATTTTTACTGGAATGGCATGAAAAATGATATTTATAACTATCTGAAGTCTTGCTTTAGCTGTTAGTCAGGCAAAAAAATTAGAATAAAAACCAAACAACTGATGACAATTACTGACACACCAATACAGGCACTTGACAAAATACAGATGGACATTGTAAGAACTTTACCGATGACTGACTCAGGAAACAAATACCTTTTAACATCCCAATACGTGTGATTAAGTACGCTGATGCCATACCACTTGCTAGTATGGATGCGCAAAGCATATCAAGAGCATTAGCTGAGAAATTCATTGCACGGAATGGATGTCCAAAGATTATTCAAACTAACCAAGGACGTAACTTCTGTAGTAAAATAATGCAGCATACCTGTAAAATTTTCAAAATTAAACATATCACATCAACTGAATTTCAGCCCGAGTCACTTGGGTCTCTTGAAAGACCAAAGCTAGTAATATTACGACGTGAGGCACACAAGCGATTGTAAGATACCAGAAGCGACTGGAAGGCGGGACGGAAATTGAATAATAAAAATTATATATGATGGATTAGAATAGACAAAGTAGAATTAATCATATAAAATAATTAATGGCCATTCAATGTAAAATATCAACAAATTTAATGTAAAATATTGTGTTATAAAAACAACCGCTAATGTTAACGTTGGCTCTAATTGTTATATTAAAACAAAAAACAAAAGTCGATCGGATGGATGAAGCGCACTAGTAAAAGTTCGACAGAGAGTCAGACTTGTACTACCCTATCATTGTAACATGCCAGTCAGCTAATTAAATCTTATTTCAATCCATACAGTGACTTATAATTAACCTGATTACTATTTCAAATCCTTCCTTAACCGATATCCTCCTTTTACCATGATTACCTTTTTTAATAAGTGTTTGTGTGCTTAGGAAAAGGGAACTGGGGATATCACAATGTGATGACGTTTATCCATACCTCGTATATCTGTAGCTAACATTTTTTAAATAGATTTTGAAACAATAAAAAAAATTTTTTAAATTTTGCCACGATCACACCAGAAGCGCTGATAATAATCCATATGTAAAGAAAGAGAAAAGATAAGATTTTGTTGTCAGATGCTTAAAATGGAATTTAACTTTCTCTTAATCTCTGTTTTGTGGTAAAGAACTTGTACTTTTCATCGTAGGACGTCATTGTATTACAAGACGAGAAATACACGTAACATCAAATCGTATCCGACTCGCCATCTCCCGGAGGAAGCAAAAGCTCGAACCGCGAGTGTTGTTTTAAGCGCCATCATTAACGAAACTTCTTAGAATAATGATGCACGGTGATAAATTTCTAAGAAAAGGAAAATGAAAAATTAGTACAGCAGCGCTTTGAAACACGTACTTGGGGGAAATCAACGGTCGCGTGGGCAAACAAAAAAGAATGAATAGTAAACACACGGTGCTCGTGAATTGTAGCATCAAACTGCATTCGTATAGATTGTTACTTAGTACATAAGTGTTTTCAACCCGTCTGTAAATTTGGACCAACGAGGCCATCGAGAAATCGCAGAAGGTGCAGCCATTCGTCAGTCACGCGTCTGGGAACCAAGACGCAAAGAGGACGGCGATCTATCAACTGAAACATATTGACGAGGCATCTCCTATTCAGGTGCAAAAATTCAAACCGGACCGCGTTCAGTGCCGTAACATACACGATACGTGAAGCTCGAGACTTTGTGGATGTATTAGGACGGTGTCACAGGTGAATAATAATAACAATAAAATCAGCAGTACACACCTACAAGCAAATACTTACGACGAACATTATAATTGTAGCGTAAATTAATATCAAGTAGATTTAGTTTTCTAAAAAATAAGCTAATAAAATATAAGGTATACATACATTATGTGATAAGAGTGAAGTGTAATAATTTCTTTCTCCCTTCCGCGTAGCACGTGAATTCGAGCGAGACAGACAATACTACCAATATATTACATTGAATTCAAAAAATCCAATAAAGTTCTAGATGGATGCATATCTTTAGTCGTGCATGGATTAAATGTTTATTATAAAAAAATAAATAGATTTTTAATTAGTACAGATAATGTAAATAAAACTTTCCAATTTATGTAACTGATTATTTTTTTACTTTAATTTCAATTTAACATATTATGAGATCACTTTTAGAATATAAATATATTAAAAATTTAAAAAAATTCATTCTAGTTTACTTACAATATGGAACTGTTGATTTAAAATTGTTTTGCGGATATATATATTTTTGAGTATATTAATTTATGTAATTCATAAATTAATTTATAAATAATTTATAGACAATTAGTAAATAATATATCTATTAAATTTATTTATTAACATACAGTGTTATATATATATATATATATTTCATATAAAAATAATTACATTTTGTAATATACATAATCTTAAATATTTCAATTTACATGCATATAAATTAATATTGTCTTCTCAAATATAAATTATTGTAATATCATATATAAATTCAACTATATTTTTAACATTTTTACTATAAAGTTACAGGAATCTTATTAACTAATGTGAAACATATAGATATTACTGAATACTAATATTGAAATTCATGTTATTAAATTAAGAAATGAGAGCAAGAAGACATTTTTTGTAGTGTCCACTGCAATCGTTCTAAAAATAAAAAATTTATGTTTTATATATAGTTATGATATTTATAATCAATATTTCTGATATAATCTATTTAATAATAAATAATCAATTAATTTAGAAACCCATAATTATTTTTCTTAAAAATTGTAAATAAATTCTAATAACCTATTCACATAATGAAATAGTTAGAAACTTTTATTTTGTAATAAGAAATCAATATACTCACTGAAATAAAATCCTCTAAACTTTCATTATATTGATGTATGAAAGCTTGCTTTATTTCATTCATGTCTATTTCAGAACGTGTGACAATTAATCGAATAAGACGTCGATCATCAGTTCCCATTCCTTTCATACTTTTATAAATTTGTTCAGCAAAAAAATTTGCTCGATTTTTTATGCATTTAACTTTAAAAAAAATGTTTAAATTATCATTATTATACATTTATTATATTTGTAATACCAAACAATATTGTTTAAAAAGGATAAATATGTATATGTACCAATACTTAATAAGCCTTTTTGAATATCTCCAGTAAATTCATTTTCAATTGCTGTTTCTATGTCATGCCCAGTAATATTTTGATATTCTGTAAAAATCTGTTTTAATTGAGCTACATTTCTTTGAACAAGAATAGCATTAAATATAGATTCATCAGTTCCAAAATTAAGTTCTCCTATACAGAAATCACAGTTAATAAAATATTATATTAATAAAATTAAATTTTTAAATATATCATACAATAATTTTCAAATACCAGCTTCAAGTAATTGCTTTGCATCAATAGCAGCAGCACTATGATCAACTTGAAATGATTCATCTCTATTTCCACAGCAAAGCGAAACCATAAGACGTTTAAAATTACCAGATGTATCTTCTCTTAAATCACTTTCTAACGATTTTCCATACACTATAATTTTATATAAAATTACAAAACTTTTTAACTAAATATATAAATTTTATTGAGTACTGAAATTTTTTTAAATGTATTATCAAATAAAAATTATTAAAAAATACGTCCTACATATAAATTATATAACATATAGTTCCTCCAGAATGTAGTAAATTAAAAACTTATTTTTTAATTACGAGTGATGTTCTCTTTGCTATATTCTTAAAGAACTTATATACAGTATAATTAATTTATTAATATTACTAATAAATGATTATTTTAAAAATTATTCTAACTAATATTGTTATTTTTTATGTTTATTTTTTTAACTTATTCATTTATGAAGTTCTGTGTGTGAAAATTTTTTATTAAACATCATTATTATAAAAATAAATTTTAAATTTTGATAAATATAATTATTAATGAAAAAAATTATTAATGAAGAACTAACAAAATTTTAGCAATATGATAAAATCATTGAAGCTCTCTATTAAACTAAATTTTTATAATTTTATAATTAGACCTTTGATAATAAATAATATCTTACTTGCTTCATAAGCTTCTTTAATTATTTCAATTTCATGATTTGACATAGTACAAAGGACTTCAATAAGAACATTTTCTTCTGTACCAATTCCATCCATTGCGTCATGTAACTCACTTGCATAATACTGTGGTAAAGGCGTCATTAGAGCTATCAATAATTTTTCAAAATTTCCTGAAGTTTCTGATTTTAGATCATCTACTAAATCCTATTTAATAAGAATTATAAATTAATAATATATTTAGGTTTAAGTTGTTTGAACAATTAGCCTTAAGTTATAAGCCTTAATAATTTATATAAACTAATGAAAGTACACTTAGCTATAAAAAAGAATAATCAAACAATTTGTACAAATTATTTAAAATCAAATTATAAAAAAAATTCACTAATTAAATATTACTTTTCCATATAATGTTTTAAATTGATCAGCAATTTCTTGACGTTGTAAATTAGAGCGATTTGCAAGAACTTGAATAATTGAGTTTTCATCAGTTCCAAAACCTTTCATTGCTTTTCGCAAAACTTCAGCATCTTCTCTTGAATCAAAATTTTGAGGTGGAGAAATTGTTGGAGAAAGCTGAAAAAAAATTTAAAAATAAAATAAAATTTATTATTTATATAAATTATCTCTCAAATATGAAACAAACTTGGTTATTTGTGAATTTTTTTCATATAAATATATTAAGAACATTTTTTTTGAGTATCTTCTTAAAACTTTGTGATTATTGGAATTTTATTAATTGTTCCTATTATTCTTTTATTCAAAACTTGAATAATTCAAAGGAAACTTGCAATTATAATATAAATATTTTACAACAGTTTTCATTATTGCTCCAAGTCTTAGAATAATCTAAATGAAGAAATAAGCTATTATTATGTAAGAAAAATAGTATCATCTACTTTTTTTGATTTATTAATTAAGATATAATTCTGATCCCAAAAAAGTATGATTCTGTGGCTATTTGTGGTACCATAGAACCTAAATGCATTAAAAAACATAATTAAAATTTTTTTTTTTTATTGCAATTATTCATCATCAGTTTGCAAATGTTTAATTTTGATAGAATATAAATGAAATTAGAATTATATAGATTGTGACATGCATTTCTGAGCATAAACTTAATTTTATGAGTACTATAAAATAAATTCTTATTGTTAAAAAATTTTTTGTACAAAATATACAACACATTAAAAAAAAATACTTTTACCAAAAAATATTAATTTAAATTGATAAAGTGATTAAAACATTATAAGTCATATAAACAATTATATCAAAGATGATTTGATATAGAGTATTTTATCAATTGTCCGTTTATTGCAGAATATAGACTGGAAATAAATAAGTATATAAAAATGATGAATATTATTGTCAGATACTTAAACTAAAATTTTCAGAAACTGAATGTAAAAATTGTTTCTTCAGGTACACCTGAATTTATTTTTTATTTTTAATTTATATTGTGAAACTAAAGTCATTTTTTTTGACAGTATTAAAAAAAACAATTCCTATAATATACTATTAAAACTGTATTATATAATAAGATTATTACATATCTATTAGTATACATTATATTAAGCAAAATGATAATATTAATTAACAATAATATGAAAACTTAATTATTTAAATTTGTAATGATTTGTCAATAATTTTCTGAATTCTTTAATATCTCTATTCTTTATAAGTTTATACTATTTTTTATTTATTGCAAAGTACTTATATTATTACTATTGTGTTATGAAAAATTACTTAATGTTTTATCTAAAAAAATGAAGAGAAATCTATGCAAATAAAATAATGAATACTTACGTTAAATCCATAACTCATCTTGCTATAGATTTAAATATTTTTACAATAATCTATAAAAAAAGAAAATATATTACTTGCTAATACATATTGTAACACTAATTTAGTGCTAATTAAAACTAAGAAATAATTCAGCTAATTTTAAAAGTTTTTGAATTTCAAAATAATGATTAAGAAAAATGTTTTTTGTTATATTTATGCATAATAATAATTAATGACAATAATCATTTTTAAAACATATAAATGAAAATAAATTTTACTCTAATTAAACAGTTAATATAATCATGTGATGCAAGAGTACAAATATGTTATGTACAATATTACACATTTTCTTATTAAAAATATAGCTTGATATAATAATTCAATAATATACTTTATTTATGATTGATTAAAATGCATTGTATAAAATTGTTTGAAAAATATAAATTATTTATAGTTCTAACAATATTTAAACATAATTTTTTTTTTCTAATTTTACTTTGAAATTTCATGATTTATTTATTAATATAAAATCACGGAAGATACTTTATGTTAAAGCTGTGTGATTTCCCGTATCTAATCGATAAATTTATATTAAATTTACTACTAATTTCTAAACTTACCTTTCGTAATACCACACAATTTTTTTATGATTTAATTAAACCACGTCATCTTAAGGCTCGTGTGCCAGAAAAACAAGAGTGAAGATTGAGATGAAATTAAGGATGTAAAAACAAAATAAATAAAGCTAGTAAAAAATTATATGGACGAGATAAAATAAAAAGTTAAACAATGTGGATAAAAGATAAAAAGCAAATATTTTATTAAAAACTTCAAGAAAAGATACATTTAAAATTAATTTTTTAAATGTATAAACAAAAATATTTAGATTGTTTTGTGTTACTTTAATATTTCTTGATAATAAATTATTTTTTCAACAAAATAAAATAAAACGAATTTCTAACCATATTCGTGATACACCGGTAATTTTAATTCTACAAAAATTCCGCAAAACATAATGTAGAATGTTTTAAATAATACCATTTTGATACCAGCCACAGAACAGGGATTTTATGCTAATAAATGATTTATAAAATTGAAAATATATGGACATAATGAGACATTGTTATCTGCATGCCTTGGAATTGTGGAAATATATTTTTCTAATAAATCCTCTACTCACAGAACATATACTTAGAGAACGCTAAGGTCCATGTAAAATTTTGGAAACAAACATGGTGGGAGAAATATGCTCTTTCTCTCTCGCACATATAGAAACACCAGCGACCTCTTCAAAGTCCGTGGCCCGAACTAAAATTTTTTATACGTGCTTCAAAACCTATTTAAAAAGAAGGCTACCAATAGGTTTTTAAGCACTTATAAAAAATTTTAGTTCGGGCCACGGACTTTGAAGAGGTCGCTGGTGTTTCTATATGTGCGACAGAGAAAGAATATTTCTGTAACTATGAAAATACTTTTATTAAACTTGACCATTAAGATGTACTTTTGAATTTTAAATATATTTTCAAAATATATTTGTAATGATGAAAGCATAAGCTGTAGCTCTGTAATATGTTTAAAATTCAAAAGTTATATATATATATATATATATAAAATTTTTATTTCTAAAAATAAAAGTCACTTTTCAAATTTCACACACTCACTTTAACATTAATTAACAATTTTTATATAGATTTATAGTAACAGTCAATTAGCTATTAATATTCTTATTGAAAGAGTTTTGGAAACTATTATAAATTAAAAATCTGTTCTGTGGCTAGAATTCTTTGAAAAACAATAAACACATGAACCGGCTTAACAGTGCTGGAACACGAAAAGGGACATACGGGGTGATCTCATTCTACTAAATTTGTTTAAATTTCACTAACATTGAAGAAAAATTAATTTTTATATTGAATCCAATATTATGGTTTATAATTATGTATAATTATTATAAAATTTAAGAAATTTTAAATTATATTGGAGCGGGCACTTTCTTTTACGTCACAAACCTTCCTCGGCCCCTCTGCTGCGTTTGTTGCCAGTTCTCTCATATACAGTTGACCCCTCCTGCCTCTATTAGACTATAAAATTCATAAATATTTCTTGAACATACATGTGTAAATTTTATATCGTTTTAAAATTCATTAAAAAAAAATCTGCACTCTCATTTAATGTTCTTATTCAGCAAATTCAATTAAAATAATAATTTTTAATAAAAACCAATAACTATCGTTGACGAAATTCACTGCGCAAGCGCAAATTATAATATCACTACAAACAAATTTTGAAATTCGAATAAATCACTTCAAAATAACAATTTCTCTTGTATAAATTACGTCAAAATTAAATTTAATATATAATTGGTTCTAAAATTTTAAAATTAAAATAATCCAATAAAAAGTAAATGGTGTTTTGTAAACGAAAGCACATATATTTACCAATTCATTTTCTGTAAATTTCAATTATTTCAATTAAATTTTCATAATTAGATGCGGCAGAATTTTATTTCGCGCGAAGGATGTTTTTCAATTTTTTGACACAGCGTGAGGGAGCGACTAGTAGAACAGCTTAGCGCAATAAAATTTTGTTTGCAACTTAAAAAAAACAGTGCGGAAACATTTAAAATGTTACAAAAAACTTATGAACATAATTGCATATCAAAATCGCAAAGTGGAAAATGGCACAGAGCTTTTAAAGAGGGCTAAGAAAGAATGTTTCCGAATGGCTAAAAACACCCGGCGCGTATTAGAAATTAAAAATTTTGACTGTCGATTAATAGATTAAGCAATTCAGAGGAAACTGAATTTAACGCGATCTACAGTGTACAATATAGTGCAAAAAAATTTATAAATATCGAAATTTTGGAAAAACATCAAAGATGAAGAGTTTGAAATGCATTTTAAATTTGAAAAACAAGCCTTCAAAAATGTGTTGATCAGGAGGAATTTATTTTGAAGAATTTAAAATTTTTATTTCACACTGTTTATAAATCAACCAATAAATCATTTTTCAAAAAAAAGATAAGAATTTCTTGTTTTTTTAATCTTTGAACAAAACATTCTTGCGTAGTGGTTTTCCACTAATCGCTTCACCGCGCCGTGTCAAAAATTTGAAAAACACCCTTCGCGCGAAGTAAAATCCTACCGCATCTAATTATCGAAAAAACAAAAAAAAGGGGCAAATGGAAAAAGAATTTTTTTACATTTTAAGAACCCTCCCAAATCGCTAGGACCAATACTCGCAAAATGAAAAAAAAACTCGATACTTCGAGGATAGACCATGTATACTGCGTTCGTAATTTCTTTTCTAACGAGCTACACCTACACGATTATACGCTACAAGGAATATTTTTCATTTTTATTCATTTGAGTCAGCATACTTAAACTTTGATTTTATTATTTTGTAGTTCAATTTTTGATATTTCTATTATAAGGTTACTTATCTATTCTTTTAAACGGTATTTATTTCATTATTAAAAAAATGATAAATTTGATTAAATTAAAAATATTTCTTTCTAATATGTTTACGTGCCTGTAAAAGAAAGGATTTTATTATAATGTTCGTTAAGATGTTAAAGTTCTGTATTCAGAATAATTAGAGAACATGAGTTCTTTTAAATCTAATACCCTATTTAATAAATTTATTGTCGATGTCAACCATCTAAAGAAGACACCATTTTTACTTTAAATTTAATATAACAAACATTTTTATTATCGTCAATTTTTTTATTATTAATAAGTGAGTGTAATGCAATGGCTAAATATAAAAAGACATAAAAGAGAAATTACTGGTTTATAGTAGACTTTTAAAATTATGCGAAACGAGGATTGTTCAATTTTGTAAAAACAAAAGTCAGATATGTTTCTAATGAGAAAAAGAAATAATTTTACAATTTTGTTAAATAAAAAATCTTTTCAATTAATATTTTATTCAAATGATTTTTTTTAAGACTCAAATACACCAATAAACTCTTTACAATTATTACTCTGGACAATTATTTTGTCGAGAAAGTAAAGAAAGATGTATAAGTTTGTGTTTGTGCCGAGGATAACAGACAGTTAAAGTTTCGAAACACTTCAATTTAAAATATGGAAAAGTCAAGTGTGTTATTGTTTTTGTATTATTATTGTGCTGGGAGAACGATTTTTATTAAACTTGTTTCGCATGAAATTACAGTCTGTATGTAATGTAGGAAAGGAGACGAATTCAGTGTCCGCACGACTGCTGAGCGATTAATTACATAATATTAATTAATATTTTTTTTGTGCAATTACAAATAATAAAATTCCTGTAATTTGTACAATTGTTACTAGGAAGTATCGGCCTCCATTATAGAATGTACACTGTGACTGAGTAATAAACATATTTTAAAGTTATTGGTGACACTATTTTTTTCATTGTGTACTAATTATTCTGTAACGGGAGGGTTTAGTTGCCGGGAGATGACTCAGCGGAGTCAGGGTGTGGATCGGGGCTTGATGAAGCGATGGGAGAAAATAGAAAAGAATCTTTTGATGTTTGATAATATTAAATTTAATAAAATAAAGATTATTGCCAAAACAAAAATGATTTACAAAAAAAATGGTTTATATGTAAAAAAAAATCTCAAACCAAAATGATTTGATATAATTCTAATACTCTGCGTCGGAAAAATTTTGTTCGCGGTGAATTTATACAATACATGAACAAGTCGGTGGTTCCGCGGGTATTTTATTAAACTTATAAATAATTGAACGCTCTTACAGAGAGTTTATACATCTCCAATATAATTTGGCGGTTCCGCTGGTTTTTTACTTAGTTTACTAACAATTGAACGTTTAAGCGGTGATTTCATACAATTTTCTCGTGATATAAAGTTTTCGCAGTGATTTTATATAATTTTCTCGTGATATAAAGTTTCCGCGGTGATTTTATATATTTTTCTCGTGATATAAAGTTTCCGCGGTGATTTTATATATTTTTCTCGTGATATAAAGTTTCCGCAGTGATTTTACGTTGTTATTAACAATTAAAAAAAATTTTAATAATTTTTTCGAAAAATATTCTAAGTTACATGGCGAAAACGTAGTTCGCAATCATTCCGCTAGATTTCGGTGGCGCGGCAGTCGCCAGGGAGCGATGCGGTCGCCGGGGGCCCGCTTGGGCTGGGACTCAGTCGTCCGACGGAGCTCCGCGCGGCCGGTGGAAATTTTTCGCCCCTCTGCAGGATGGTCCAGCAAGCCTGAATATCTGTCTGCTTGAGGGCGTGGTTTTGCCGTTCCAGCGCCGGTGCTCGTCAGTCCGACTGCAGCAGTCGTCCGAGTCGGACCTCTTCAAGTTAACATTCTACGGGTGCCGACGGCGACGAGCCCCCAGTGACCCTGGGGATACCCGATGCCGTCGACCGGGATCATCTGCGGCGACGAGTCTCCAGCGAACCTGGGGTTCCTCATCGACACGGACGACGCCATAATGTCCTCGTCGCCGATGCCATGCCGTCCCCCAGTGATGCTGGGAGTCCGTCGGGGAGTCTACGCAGATTCGCTTCGGCTGGGCAGTCGTAGGTCGTCTTCCTCGGCAGCAACCCTCCAGCGATCCTGGAGAGGCTTCGGAGGTCGACGCGTCAGTCAACTACGGTTCGCTGTGCGGTGTGTTTGAGTTTTATGCACCTCGCTGGAGCGGCGGCCTCCGTCGGGCGCCGAGCTCGGCTGGTGGTGGGGTGTTCGATGGGTGCGCAGCATATCCTGGTGGCTCCGCGGGTGGGAGCTGGTGGGGCGATTGCCCGGGTGGGGATGTGGTGATGGTGGGACTGTGGTGTTCGCGCTGTACTGCGGCGCGTCTTTCGGGGCACCGCGGCACGAGGAAACGGGTATTTTCCTGACAATTCTTATAATTGGTAAACGCAAAAACAGTTTGCTTATAGCTACTTCGTAATATAGTGTCTCTAAAATGTCTCACTATATATCCTGTACAATTTCTGAAGTTAGTATTAGATATTACTTCTAACTTTTTAAATTTTGAATTTTATTTTACTACAAATAATGGTGTTCCTCTAGGATATATAAATATACAAATAACAAAAAAAAATTAAAACCTTTGTTTAAGAGTTTAAAATCGATAGCTAAAATATGGAAAAAAACGAGCTTAGACGATCAAAAATACTCATTGTATTATAGCCCAAATTTAATTACAATTGACAAGAACAGACACATTAGAATCCAACGAAAAGTCAGTCTACAATCATCTTGACAAAAAGATTAATAAAATTTCAAAAATTTATATTTTCACATTTTTTATTTAGATTTCTGAAAGATTACTGATTAATAAGAATTAATAAGATCAACAATAATGTAGTGAATTTTGCATTCGTTAATTGTAAATTTATTATTACAAGACTTTAATTAATACAAAATAAATTAGTTGGCGAATAAAGCATTATAATTCACATTTGGTAAGGTTTCGGAATTTAAATTATCCATCAATTTTTAACTTTTAAATTTAGTAATTATTACTTTAAAAATGCCAATGCAATATTTAAAGAAAAAACTAAAATACTAATTAGAGTAGTCTACAAATTTAATTGACACAACTTGGCGTCGAGCAAACTCGAATATATCGAAATGATAATCAAATTTCTATTTATTAGCATGTATAGAAATAAAAATTTTATATTAAATACATTTCATACAAATAATTAAACCACTTTTAGCAAAAATAATACAAAGTAGTTTTTTAAAAGTTAAACAACATTATCAGAACTCCAAATAATTTTGTAATATTGCTAAATGTTAGTAGCATATAACAAATTTTAACAAAGGATTTTTATTTATCACTTTAGCTTCTTGTGATTCAATGAAAGTATTTAATTTCAATAAAATATATAAATTGATTTACTTTGTTATACATTAACAAATTTTAAACTAACGATTTATTTAAATAAATAATCTTATTAATATCTGCAATTTAAAATGTATATATTAATGTTACTATTATTTGCTTTTTCATTAAATTATAAAGCATTTAATTTTATCAAGAATAATTATTTACGTATAATATTTATTAAAAGAAATTTAACCTTCAATATTATCATTATATATTATATAGTTTACTTTTTAATGTGGAAAGTTTAATTAAAAAAATAAAAAATATAAATAAAATACAATATCTATTGGATAAGATTAACTGATAAGCTAAATATTAAATCTAATGATTACAATATTTTCAATGATTGATAAGGAAAAATAATTTTTTGATTATAGAGATAATAGAGATTTTTTTAATTCAGTCAAAATAAATGTATAAAAATTACATAATAAAAACATTTTTGTGTGATAAATATATTTGAATTAAAGTTTTAATTTAATTTAATCAATATTGTTATATTAGAGTAATACAATAATCTACCAATAATATACGAATAATTACTTTATACGATAGGTTTCCAAATCAGATTAGTACGAATTATCAAAGTAGAATGTAAAAATAAAAGATCCGTTAATAGTTGTAGATTGCTCAGTAACATTGTCACTACTCAAACAATGAAAATTATTTATGATAGAACATAAGAAGGATAAAACATACATTTGTGGTCTTCCACTCTTATTAAAATAGTAAGTTATACAGTATAAGTAACTTAGAACATTTAACTTACATGTGAATTATATTAATACTTATTGCATAGCCGATTAGAACGAAATAAATTATTGTTTTTTACAGATTTGAAGATTTTTTAACAGCCATATATTGAATTTATTCTATAACTCATTTAGATATAAAATTGGGATTATAAGTTGGACATATAATGTAAAAAAAAAAATTAAAAAAAATTTTTTTACATATAAGAATGACATTTTTTATTACAGAATTCAGTCAACTCAAATACATTAAAATGTTAATAATTTTAATAGTAGGAAATGTGTTATCTAATTTTTCAGGTATGAATGTTTTCATAATATTATAGTTTTAATTTATAACTAAAAAATATTTAAATGTATAAAAATATTATATATATTGTTTTTTAATACATAAGCAATTTTTAATAATTTAAATAATTAAATTCATATATTTTTACATTCCAAATTTATTTTTAATAAAACATAAGAACTCATTTTTATACTTATAAGCATATTCATACAAATATCTATTAAAATTATAATGATAATATGTTATTCTAAACTTCTTATATTGTGAATATAATACTTTTTTTAAAATTATTTTAGTTACATATTAAAGTAACTTGTTAATTTTAAGTTATATTTTTTATTGAAATTTATTATTTATTGAAATTATTGTAAATACTTTCTTTAAAATCTTTAAAATAAAATGTTCAATTATATAAATACTGTTCTAATTAATAAATAATACGTTATCAATATAGTAGTCAAAGAAAAATTGTTTATTTTAAAAATTTTATTAAATCATTTATAATCTTTAGTTTTTGCACAAAACTGTAAATCGGTAGATTTTGGAAAAGGCAGCATAGTATGCGAATGCAATTCTACTTATTGTGACTATTATGTTGATCCAAAGCCACCAAGTAAAGGTGAATTCATATGGTACATAACAAGTAAGAATGGGAAAAGATTGCATCAATCACAAGGAAAAATTTCAGAAAATTCTTTAAAAGGATCTATAGTTCATATCAATTCTGATAAACAATATCAAGTTATAGAAGGTTTTGGAGGAGCTTTTACGGATTCGGCTTGTATAAATATAAAAAAATTAAGTGAAGCTTCTCAAGATAATCTATTAAGGTATATTCAAAGTTAAAAAAATTTCTAAAAAATAACTGAAAACCAATAAATTAAATAAAAATGAATCATTTTCATAAATATATTTATAAATTTATTAATAATAAGATTAATTTATTTTGTTCTATATTTAAACTTAAAAAAATTATGTGGAATAAATTTTTGACAGTGTTTAAAATTATTTATGTATTTAAAACATTGAATTTATAAGGAAAATAGTAAAATCATATTATTAATATGAAAAGGAAAAAACTGAAGAATTAATTAATATAAAAAAAATTTGATCTCTAAATATTTATAACTACTAGTAAAATTTTAATGCCAAAAAATAAAAATATATATCAACGGCATTTGAATTTATATATTGTTTTAATTTTTTTTTTTAATATATCTCATTTACTTTTATTTATTTTATAATGTCATTTTTCATATTGTATATAATGAAACGAATATCTAAGTTTTTAATAAATAAACAGATGAATTAAATAATTTCTCAAGTAATTTATAATGTATTTAAATTATTATATCTGTGTAAAGAGTAATGGTAAATTGATGATTAAAAAAAAAATTCGGATGAATGTTATTGTTTAATAAAATTATCTTGATTTAAAAATAATAGAAAATATTAAATAATTTTCGTCTTTGATAAATTAATATAAAAAATTAACTGCCTATATGTTAAAAAACTTACCAATATTTTTATTTTAAAATGATCGAATGTGCTTTAACACAAAATTATTGATTTTATAAAAATTAGAAGCAAACAATTTTAAAATATAATGAATTTACTAAATTAATGATGGTAGACATCAACTTAGTGCAAATAAAGAAATTTATCTGTAATATATTACATGCTTATTATTATTATTGCAATAGAAAAAACGATAATAAATATTTTATAAGTAAATCAGTTTTAATACAATACTAATTTAAACGCTTCTTAATATTTTAAACTAAAAATATAATTTTATTATTCATTAAAAAAATATGGTAAAAACAATAGATTATCCTAGTCAAGTATAGTAAAATGCTTTTACAATTTTATTTTTTATCTTTATTGTTATACTTATTTAAATTTGATTGTTAGATTGAATATCGTTGTAATATATGAATGTATATTAATATTCCATTTAATCAGAAAATTAAAGAACCAAATATCTGTACTATGAAAAATAAGAATCAATGAGTAAAAATGCATTATTCACTTTACACTATGAGTTGTTTAAATTTTATTTATAAATATATTGTAATACATTGAGGAATGTCTATATTTATTTTAATTTATTACTCATATATATTTAGTGTAAAAAGAGAAATTCAATGAACAAAACGATGTGATGTGAAGAGTAAGTAAATGTTAAAATGATGCCTAAAATGAGTAATTATAATTAATTTGTAATTAGAATATTTGACACGGAAAATTATAGCATCATAACATTAGTAAACAGTAATAACATGAAAAAATACTGGTGCAAACTAAATGAGCCGTGTACTCACCCGGTTTAAGATATTAATATAGCAAAAATAAATAAATACTTGATATGAAATGTAATGGATGATATAATCAATTAACTTTTGTGTAGCAGATAATTTTTTATTGTATCCAAAATGCAAGAGTTTTTGAGCGTGATTATTCTCCGAGTTAAGAATTTAGAGTGTCTTTACTCGGTCGTAGATTTGTATAATTCGCCTACTTACGCCCCATGGCTTCACCTATTTTTTCCGGTAATTATACTAACGACTTTTATTTGTTTCGCATACGCGTAAATATGAAAAAATTAGTAATCAACGTGTAAAAAAAATTTTATTATTATCTAATCAATTTAATGTGTAATATTATTAAATATTATTAAATATTAATTTGATTTGCATGTCTCTTCATTGTTACTATAAATACATATTAATTATATAAGTGCATATATTACTAATATCACTTTTCTTCACAAAATTACATGTAATGTAGTTGAAATGAATATAATTAACAATGAAGTATGATTAGTGATAGATGAATTATATAATCGCCATTTTTTACGGCAATATAGATAAAAATTAAACGAAATCTTATGCTTTCGGAACATCTAATATATATTTTACAAATATATTTATAAATAAATTTAAATTTAAAAATAGCAAGTAGACAACATGTTTAAATAAAAATGTATACCTTACATTATTCAATTATAAAATAGTATATTGTTTTCTTAATATTTTGTAAAAATATGTGCACTAAACAATCATTTAATAATTTTATTTATTAATAAATGACAATTTTTTTTAGGAATAGGAGCTTTAATTTAAATCGTACAATATAATAACACAATATTTTAAGAAAGAAAAAAAAGGTCTGTGAATTACTTAATCAATTTAATCGAAAGACAAAAATAAAAATGCAGAAAGTTAGTGTACGATCAATGAGTGCTAAAATGTACGTGTGCGTTTCGCCCGCGCGCGTGTTTTAATGGCAATAAATAATAAATAAAGGGATTTTTTATATTTACAAGTACTTAAGCATGCGTATTTAGTATTAAATTTTTTAGTATTTGATTTTAATACATTAAAAAATCAATATCGTATGTAATCTTTAAGAGTACAAATAATGTGAGAGTAACGGAACGCGTCACAATTATAAAATTCACTAAGTGTGATAGTTAGCAGTAACGCTCATCATCTTCACTGTTGGTTGAGGAATTTTCGAAATGATAAACTGTTCCATGAGGAGTTGCTTACTGAAAAATTTGATCTAGTACAATAACGAAGAATTAGGTCTAACCTTTGTCTATTAAACCCATTTTGTTTGTTTATTAAACCCATAAATATTGTTATACCCACTTTAAATACTTGCACATGCGATGCTGACGGTAGTAAATTTTATAAAGGTAATGTAAATTCAATATTGAAAACATATTTAATTCGAAGAATTTTTACTAAAATTTTTCATTATTTCGTTAAATTTTCATTAAAATATTTTTATTACAGGCATTACATTATGTTATAATATCAAAGATGCACAAACTACGGATAAATTGATATG
Source organism: Eupristina koningsbergeri (assembly GCA_018907245.1). NCBI lineage: Eukaryota > Metazoa > Arthropoda > Insecta > Hymenoptera > Agaonidae > Eupristina > Eupristina koningsbergeri. Next base: position 1,763,278 of record JACCHV010000029.1, on the reverse strand, counting down.
CTTAAATAAATCTTACTTGCCGAGATATCACACATTTAATTTAATATATCAATCTTATGTCCGAAATTCTGGCGTCTTTTACAGCCTCTCTATATGTTTTAATGCTTTTGATACAATTAATAATAGGTCAAGTTGGTTGTAATTAAACTTTCTTTTGTTTGTACATTTTCCCAGCACAATATAACTATTATTCAGCATTTCTTCTTAACAGTCTCAATTTAATAAAATTCGAATATGTTATAAAATATTTTATGAAATGACCTATTATAACACAACTTTTTGTTTAGTGATTATACATGATATAATATTTTTATTAAATTTTTTGTAACTTTTGGTGTGCTTCAATTTTAAACAGTATCTATATTTTTTTTAAACTTTCAAAAGATTTACTTAATTAGTTTTTATATAAATTTTGTAATAATAACTACGTGTTTAGATCTTAAAGTGAATAAAGTATACCTTCGATTAGAAAACCATTACCAATACAATTAAAAATCAGCTTTACTAATTTGAATCAACTGAAAACAAATGAATGTATCTATTGCTGAAATAAAAATAAAAAAACACTCAAATTACTTGCATCCAAAACACACAAAAAAATATTTTCTTGTAAAACCGTGAAAGTGATTACAAATTATATGCCTATATCGCTTAAATAAAAAAAATGTGTCAATATGTATAATATTAGATTATGGACAGATATTTTATCACATATATTACATTATTGCTCTGTACAGTTTATTAATATATTTAAACTATTGAAGTATCTATGTAACACTAGTTTACGTGCAGATAATGGATGAAGAGATGTTAAGAACAATAATAAACATTTCTGAAAAATGAGTTATCAGTATTTATCAGTAAATTCTACATTTTTTAATATGAAAAACATAATTAAAACTAACTTAAAGCTAGATTATTTTTTGAACATAGAAATTTTCAAATATTTCATGAAAAAATTTCACTTGGTCATTTATGATTACTATTTTTTTTATACAAATAGATAATTCAGCATCGTTATAGGAACAGCTAAAAATAAAGTTAAATAAGGAGTTTGTGTCAAAATTACACATATGAAAAAGTTTTCTCTCTTATCTAACCATAATTGAAAAACCTTCATTATATTTACTCACACCATATTCATATTTATAAAACTATTGAAATAAATTAGATACGACCGGATTCATTGATCATTTTAATTTCAAAATATAATTTTAATTTGAACGCAGCACTGTATTGGGAATTTAACTTATTTTAAGTTAGTAAATAAATACAGTGCTTTTGCTTTAAATGATTTTATACATTCAAACGAAAATTTATATATAGCTTGTAACTTTTAAGATATTTTATTCACAACCTAATCATACAGTTTTGAATCAATTATCTTTGGAAAAAAGGATTTAAATTGTATTAAAATACTTTTATCAGAATTGAATAAATTTTATCAATACACCTATTTATAGAGTTATTCAAGCTATAAAAATATTCAAATTTTGTCCTTATTCACAATAATCATACATTTTGAGTATTATTGTTATATTGCAATAATTAATTTATAGCAAATATTTGAAATAGATTTACAGTTATGTAGCTTAATGTTTAATTATTTTATTCGTAAAAACATAATAAAAAAAATATTTATAAAACGAAAAAATTTACAAATATATATATATTTTTTTTTTATAAATATCGTTTTTTGTATAATCAATTTTTTCTATTTATTCTAATAGCTTTGAAAAAATTCATATTTTTAACATTTTATTATTATTAATAATAATTAATATTAAATAATTATGTAATGTTATTTTAAATAAATAATATACCCAAGGAATAATCCTAGGGGAGCGCATCCAAATTAAATATGAAAGTAATTGTAAAAATAGCAATAATATATTTTTAATCGCATGATTATTTATTAAATTATAATATAATGTATTTGTCTATTCTTAATTATAGTATTTCAGAAATGAATGCCTCTTTTACAATTACATTTGCAATTGTTTCATAACTTTTAATGTTAAATTCATGGTGTGTCATTACGTAATAAAGAAATTTTTGACTAAAGCAGTAAAAACTGATTATTAAGTTTATGAATAAATTCATGATTCATTAGTTAAAAATTAATTGAAACAAAGACATTGATCAATTACAATGCAATAGATTTATTATTATAAATAACACGATATAAAATTTATGCACACGATTTAAATTCAATATTACGAATATAAAGCATTATAGAGCATTAAAGTAGATTTTAAAAAGTAAGTGATGAGTAGATGAGATTAATATATTATTCATCATTCGACTCAAAATAAACGTAAAATGTAATAAAAATGATAATCTTGCACTTTTAGCACATCCATATTCATCCGAAAATTTGAATTAGACAGGTATAGAGATATAAGATATTATTATTTTATAAATATTTTAATTGTGCAAATTAAATCAATTTATACATAAAAGGCTTATATGATCATGCTCTTTTTTAAATATTATTTATTTATTTTATATAATATTCGGTGAATATTATAGTATACTAATTAATAACGACTATTTTTCTTACCTTTATAATCAATAATTCTAAAATTATCAATTTAGATCATACTTTAGTGTAAATGGAAGTAAATATAATTTTGGACGTGTACCAATAGGGGGTTCCGACTTTTCAATTAGAGCATATTCTTACGATGACTTTCCAGATGATATAAATTTGCAGAATTTTACACTTCCTAATGAAGATACCCACTATAAAATTCCAATTATGAAAGAAGCTTTACAACTAAATCCATCATTACGATTTGTATCAGCTGCATGGACGGCACCTCCTTGGATGAAGAATCGACATAATTTTACTGGCTACAGTATTTATTAATCAATAATTAAATAAAATTTAAAATACTTATTGAATCGAATCAATTTTATTAGTAAATTAAAAACGTTATTACTGTTTAGTTTTGTAATGAAATATGTGAATAATTGATTGAATTATAAATTTTTTAATTATATTTTTATATAAATTGTAAAGATATCACAGAAGTAATTGTATTTATTTTCAATTTTTATTTTGTATGGTTTAATATCTTATATTAATAATACATTAAACATTTTCGATTATTGTTATAATTGAGTTGAAATTTTTATAGGTTTTTATAATTTTTCTATTTCTTATCATCTATATTATTTTTATACTTTTATTTTTATTAATAATTGAATTTTTTATTAATTCTTATTTATTTTTCAAATTAATATTAGTATTCTTTAATATTTTCCTATATCTGATTTTAAACTATTTTCCTAATGTTTTTTTTATTTGTATTATTTATGTATTTTGAAGCAAATTATATTTAAAATACAAGATATTGTTAAATGACCTACTTTTTAATTTTTCATTTTATTTATTTATTTTTGTTCATTAATAAGAAATATATTTAAAATTTAAATTTACTTATTAAAATACTCTTTTTTCACAAGTATACTAATAAAAACACAAATAGTAACATTTTGTATTAATAAAACAATTCATATTATTTTTAAATAAATGTTTTGATATAAAATTAAAATTTTGTTAGTAATTCAATATTTAAAAAAAATGATTTAAATTATAAAAATTTATTTTAGGTTATTTATTAGAAAAATATTATCAAACATATGCAGATTACATAATAAAATTCTTAGAAATATATAAAAACAATGGACTTGAAATTTGGGCAGTTTCGACAGGAAATGAACCAATGACTTCATTGGTACCTGGTGCTACAATTAATGTTATGTATTGGTCAGTTAGCACGGTATCAAAGTGGGTTATTGAACATTTAGTCCCTGCATTGCAAAAATCTAATAGCAGTAAAACAAATATTTTAATATTAGATGATCAAAGAATTTATTTACCTTCATATGCAATTGATATAAAATTATCCCACAAAGAATTATTAAATTATATACAAGGATTTGCTATTCATTGGTACACAGATAGTTTTACCCTACCTTCTATAATTGATTTTACTCATCAAATTATTCCAGATAAGTTTATTTTGATGACAGAAGCTTGTGTAGGTAAGAATTAAAAAATATAAAATAATTATTTTCTTTATAAATCATCCACTCCAAACAAAAATTCAATTTCATATTTTAGTGTAATTGAGTTTGCAATATAATTAAAATTTATGATTTTTATAAAGGTAAAATATATATAAATATATATATATATATACCCGATAAATATATATCTGATGTCAAATCATATATAAAATCTAAGATTTTTATATCAAAATTGTAGTAATTTTTAATTTCGTATCAATTAGGTGAACGACCCTGGGATCATCCAAAGGTTATTTTAGGATCCTGGACACGGGCTGACCGTTTAATAAAAAAATTGTTTGAAGTATATAATAAATACAAAGATATGCGTATTAAAATAAGAAATAATTTTATAAAAAATTTATTCGGATTTACAATTTCAGAATATGAATCATTGGGTTGTTGGTTGGATTGATTGGAATCTCGTTTTAGATATTCAGGGTGGTCCCAATTGGGTAGCGAACTATGTTGATGCTCCTATAATTGTTGTCCCAGAAAATGATATATTTTATAAGCAACCATTGTATTATGCAATGACTCATTTCAGTAAATTTATACCGCGTAAATCTATTAAAATAGATGCTAAAATTGAAGATAAAAATATTTTAGTAACTGCTTTCAAATCAGAAGATCAAATAATCGTCCTGTTATATAACACGTAAGTTCTAAATTAATTTATATAATCATTTATAACAACATTTTTAATCTTTAGGTATAATAAAAAGAAAAATGTATCAATTGTTGATCAAAAAGTTGGCAGTATAAATGTAGAATTATTAGAATATTCATTACATACAATTTTATACAAGAAAACGTAGTTATTAAAACATCAATTATGTTATACAAAATGAATTCACATTATTAATTATAAAATTAAAGTAAACTTCAAAAATATTATGAATGTTAAAAATGTATTTGAATTTTTAAATAAAAATTTATTGTTAATTATAAATTATTTGATCATTGGATATAAACATGTTTTATGTCATTTTATTTATAAATGATTAAGAACAATAATTTTTCGAAGAGTTCAAGCAAATATATAATCCAATAACAATGATTTAAAAATAAATTGAATTATAAAGTGGCGGTCGACTGCAAGTCGCAATTAGGTGGGTTCAACTTCAAATAAGAAGACTAGAAACAAACGCCGTTATGTTCCCTGTATTATTTGTTTTACGAAAATTAGCGCTCTATACTTTACGTAGCCTCGAATGTCCTTTTTCGTGATCTGATACTGGTAATCCGGTACATGTGTTTACCAGAGATGAAAAGGGAGGTCGAGCCTTACGTATTAAAAATGCGCACACGAGGCGACCGCTGCAAACCTGGTGGATTTCAAATGTACCAAAAGAAATGTCTATTAGAAATGAATGAAACGATGGGAATTTTTCCCACCATATCTTTATATTAAGAATAGGGGAAGAAGGTATTTTCGATCTATATTTCTTTATGTACCCCTCTAATCTTTTCATTCAATAACATATGTGCCCACGAATGTACATAAATAATTTTTTACACTATAAATTTTATAGGTTATTTTCATTTTATTCAAGATAAATAATTAAAGCATAAACATTTAAGTGCCTAAATAGTTTTTATAAAATTATAAATATTATGACAATAATTAATTTAAGAAATGTTGTGTTATTTGTGACATTTATTGTAATGTATTTTGTGGGATTGTGTTTAAAACTTTTATGAATAATATTTATTTGTTTTTTATGCTCTTTTTTGTTTACAAGAGCTCTTTAACTATTAAAAATCTATGAATGCTTTAAGTGATTATTATATTTAAAAAACAAAATAATTTATTTAATAACTAAAGTCACATATAATTATAATTCAAACTTATTTTATCGCTACATTCTTACAATACTAAGTGATATTTATATACAACAAATTTTATTACTATATTTAACACAATTTCACTTAACATACACAAACAACATATTTTATTATTACATTTATTATAAAACATATTAAGAATGCATATATAATGACTTTTAAATTATACATAAGATATTATAAAAAAATACAATTATGAAAAATACAAAGTAATATTACATTTATACAGTATTAAATAAATAAATTGATTTACAAACATAACAATATTACAAAAAAATTACAAATAGAATATCTTTTTTATTTTATATAATATTTAACAAAAAAAAAAAAACAAATTACATTAGATATTGTAACACGGTTTGCATTAATCCTGGTGCGGCAGAATATCGAACCGAACCAGAGGGTGGCAGCCGAAATCGACGACAATGGCAAAAACTATCCGCGGCAATACCCGGAAGTATCTCACCAAGATTAATTTTGAATTCGAAAGGAAAAAGATTCGGGAATTCTGATCCGCGTGTTCTTTTTACATCTCCTTCGTATGAACCTCTGTCTGAGTTAATCTTAAGTTAAAGGAAATGATTTTTGTGGTTACCCAGAATTGTGCACTTTTTTGATAGAGCAGCAAAGATGAAAAACGTCAGCCTAGAGATTCGAGGAGAAAATGGAGATGCAAAAAGTCAACGGAGGCTTGACTCGCGGAATTTCCCGCGGGAAACTACGACAACTTCATTCTTTCTACCCCTTAAAGCCCAGGAAGCTCTAGTTTAAGTCATGATGTATCTAAATAAGTAGTTTTAAGAATATATTTTGTAAAATACGCAAGCCTTGCAGCATTCGATTTGAGAATGTAAATGAGATGAATAAAGTGTAAACCTGAGACAATAAAATCTTTCGTAGTTCATTAGAAAACTCTACTAGTTCATTTACATGTCCTTGTATTTCTCCCGATTCCTATCGTTCCTAGTTCGCGACGTTTTCAGAATTCCGATCGTCCGGACGCCGCCGCCTTCACGGGAATCCCCTAACAAGAGGGGTTTGTGACCTGAGGTATCGGCATAGGTAAGCTTGTACCTGTTTTCAGGAGTTATATTGATTTTTTAATAGAAAAAAATATAATATTGTAACGAGATTACATTGTTGCATTGATAGGATACTTTATAAATTATATAATGTATTACATAATAAATTAAACACGTATTTATAGTTATAACTTATATCATACAAAAATATGACAAACATTTTTATTGTTTTATTTACACGTGATTTACATAGATTTAATAATTTACATACATTTGTAAACATAATTATTTTAGCAAACTATAATACACATTATTTTTTAATATACATAAATAACATTAATCTAATTGTAATTCGCTGACACGGGATGAATGGGTGAGTAGGATGAGGTACAATATCGAAAATGATAATGAATTTTAATGTTATTTTATTGTAATCTACCCAGAATGATTAAAATTTTTGTACACAATCGAACTCGCAATTTTCAAAAGGGCGAGGTTCTCAGTGGGCAAACTCAATTATTCTCACAAAAAGAAGAAATCAGAAAAACTATCTGCCCCCTTTGGCTTTCGACACCCATACTTATAACTTGCCTAGTGCTGTCCCTTCCTCCAGAAAATTGTTGCATCTTGATAAAATATAAGCAGATTTTCCACCGACTGTACCGTTATCTGATACGGTGGACGTGTCGGGCCTATCAGAGGTCGAGGTCGGACAATGAAGGACAATCCAACGGTCGAACGTCCTTGGATCCTCGACCGCTAAGTACCTCCGATCAGTACACCTGTTGTTTATTTAGCGTACTTAAATTAATGTTAATGTTTCTTGGTGACGTGGATCGAGTGACACGTGAGTAAGTAGTCGCGAATATAAACAATGTTCGATTTTGGTAAACACGGTATATAAAACTTCCTAGGTGGTGATCTGTCCCTTTAATATGGCTTTATGGATCTTGAGATTCACACTACCCCCATATGCGGCGCGTGAGGGACATTCAACCGCCACTCTACCTTCCTCGCGTATGCGAACGCTTTCAACTCGATTTCAATTTCTATCTTCGCGATTGCGTCTTTTAACTCTTTACTAGCGGCTGCGAATTTGCTATTATCACTGTAAAAGACCAACGGGCAACAGCGGCGGACTACTAGCCATTGTATCGCCATGATCGCCGATCCGGCGTTCAAGGAAGTTGCGACATCCAGGTTAATGGCCCTCGCCCTTAAACATGTGAAAAAGATGCCGCATCGTTTTTCGCGCCGTAGATCTATTTTTACCTACATGCGTCCGAAGTAGTCTACACCGCAGTGTGAGAACGATCTTTATCGGTGCGCCACGCGGTCAGCAGTTAGTGCGACCATCAGCGGTGTACGCGATTTCCCTCTTAGCACTCGACAGCCAATACATTTGCTGTAGAGTTCTCAGCACCCCTCGCATCCCTAGGGTGTGGTATTTCTGCCTTACTTCATTGAGGATTGTTTCATTGCTTCCGCCATGATGTTTATAATGGTATTTCTTTAAAAGAAGTCGCCTGGTCTCGTTTTTTCCATCTACTATAATTGAAAAATTATCGAATGTCTCATTACGTATCTCCATCGCTCGACCATTGGCTCTAAGAGTACCATCGCTGTCTATATACCGGTATAGACGTAGAAGTTGACTGTGCTTTGAAAAGTCTTTCCGCGAGATAAATCGTATACTCCGCGGGGGAACGAGTTGCTCTGTGGATTCAAATATAGGAACTTTTCGTAGCTCGTTTGGTCCCTTTAATTTCGCCCGTTCAATCCATTTCTTCACGCATCAGAATACGTGATGTAGCATATTCAAAAGTTTCGGCCATCCATAGGATATAGTTTTCGCTGAAAACTTCATCTTGATTAGAATGATTAGACAAGCGTATGCCCATTTTTTTCTAATTTATCCATCTCGGTGGCTTCGTTTGGCGTCTATAATTTCTCTCGTGGTCATTAACCCTCATTTTGACATAAAAAATCGGGGTCCTTGAACCACTTGACGGTTTTTTGATCGACATCTGCAGCCACGCGTGTTATGTAATCAGCGGGATTCTCTTTCATGAGGATTCAATGTCAGTCTGATATGTTGGTCGTTTTCGCAATTTTCGTTAGCCTATTTTCTACAAAAACTTCTCTAAATGTTATAAATTTTTCATTAATATTTAACGCATCACTTGAATTTTTAGTTAATGAAATTTGACATTCGTCATATTTATATTTTTTAGTTATATAGCCGGCAAAAAATACTATTGCATTTTTTCGAATAAGTATTTTTCACTTATCTCAATTATATTATTTTTGTCCATTTCGTCAAACAAATTCATCAATTCAATTCATTTATTTCTACAGTATCTAATTCATCAAAAGTTATATCATCTGCTTGATTATTAATAATATTGATATTATCTATTAAATTATCATTATTTTCTGCAAGAGTATTAGAATAATTACTCAAAGAAATCAAATTAGTTTATAAAATATACATAAAGGCCAATCTATACCTGCGGCAAGTTTGATTAGGATTGAAGCTACCACTTGCCCATAATTTTGAATCAGTATGCTCTACTGAATCTTGATTATTAAGAGCTGTTACTAGTTCGTTGCTGTTGCTAATTACTTTCAACACTGAAAATATCTTCGAAGTCTATTTCTTTTACTCGTAGCTCATATATTCCTATTTATCATTTTTCAAATAGGTTTTGAAGCGCTTTTAAAAAATTTGTTTTAGTTTTCCCTTTACCCTATAGGATTACTAATATTACTTTGAAAGGTCAAGAGAGAAAAAAGATATTTATTTATTATGTTTAACATTAAACTTAATATTCTCTTAATCTTTAGTCTGTAGTCATACTCGATACGTGACCCACCAGAAAATACAAGCAGCGGTCGCGGAAAACAGCTTAGTCATGATAAATTAAAAATAAAGATAATTAACAAACTGAAAAAATCGGACAAATCGTACGTAAATATTAATGTCGCACTATGTTTTATAAAATGCAGAGCAGCAACAATTAAATATAGCAAATAGGTTGTGTATACGAAAAAAGAATAAATACAAAGTGACTAAAATATTCTCGCACCCATAACCGTTACGAATTAAAAATTCTGTGTGATATATAAATTAAATAAAGAGATACAATACTGTTAATAAATACTCGTAAGTAAACTATATGTAAAACACTTGCAAAAATCACTTGTTGATCGCAAGTAACAGTTAAATACATACAAAACAAACATTTATTGAACAATCCTTTAGACAGAGTTGAGATTTGAACAGTCCATTTATTTTATCGACGTAGCTAATAGTGATCCAATCTGGTCAACATAGGCTTTGGGACTTATAAAGCTAAACTTTTAATTTACTGATAAATAAATATACCTAGAATAAATCAATACAGAATATATTTGTGAAAATAGTTTGTAATATTTTGATTAATCATACCCACATGGCATGAATCTACATCTACAATAAACGCGTGTAAATATAGAAAATTTTCAGGATTTAGATAATAGGATTTTAAATAAAATAAATGGAATAATCTGTAAAATAATTTATTAGAAACAATTCATATTTTGGTAATTAATAATTACCAATATCTTATTCATATAATTTAAAATTTTATTAGTTTGTAGTTGTGTGTTTTGAAAGCGGTATAGCAATATATTTCATGACCAATTAGTCAATGTTTCGTTAATGTTGTTACAATTGTTTAACAATCCATTTTTTAATTTTTTACAATGAAAATTCAACACTATTGTTTATTAAAAAAATATTTTAAGTGTGCAAATATTAATACGATACTTGTAATTTTAATCATAACAATAGATGTTTTACTTTTTAAAAAAGTATTTAATGTAAAAAAGTTTTATTAAATTAAAGTAAATTCAAATTTTTCAATCACTATTTGATGTAATTATATCATAATATTTTATATTACAGTTATAGAACTGTATTTATAAATTACTAAATAAAAAATTAATTGGTAATTGTCAAAATTAATTTTTATTTTTTAAGTTTAATTTTGTTTGAGTTAAGAAACATATTTAAAATATACATTTTATCTTAATGTAAGAATGTAATTTTTTTTTATTTATTAAAAAAAATTGAATATGAACGAAGAACTAAATTATCTAATAATATTATATGCATTCATATAAATGTTCTTCGTTCCATATTCTTACATATATATTTAATTGCAGTTATGTAAATGTAGTTTCTTTATACAAATCAATATAAATTATGAATTTTGAACCACGCATTTTATACTATTATTAAACCATTTTTAAATACTCTATTAAGCATGTTCGATCATATTGAAATTAATCCATAAATTAATAATTTTATAAATACTTTTTTTTCTTTGCAAAATATTATTAAACTTATTGCGAATACTGTGAAACTTTTTATAAAGAACTAAAATAGAATAAAAAATATAAAAAACTAATAAATAAAAAATAATTCACATAGAAACGTGTATGAAATTGTCAGTAATATTTTATATTTCAGGAATAAGCACTGAAATGCATTTTTTTGACATAATTTCGATTTTTGTAAAAATTTCTAGGTTAAAGCATTAATAATAAATGTTACGTATTACGCCAGTAAAAAATTACAAAACTAGAAACTATTAAACTATTTACAGAAGAGATTATAATATAAAAGAATTATTGAAAAATAACATATTTTTTCTCAGATACTGAAATGTTACTTGGTAAATATTCATTTTACTAATACAATTATTATGTATGAAATTATTTATCATGAAATATACCACTATAAAATAATCCACCCGTATTATAATTTCCTTGAGAAATAACAGTAATTGAAAAAAAAAAGAAATTAAGTAAATCTAAATAATATTGAAGCAACCAAATGATAATGAAAAAACTTTTTAATATTTCGATGAATCTTAACTTAATTCTTTTAATATATTATGAAACGAATTCCGAAAATGAATTCAAACCTCTCTGATAGATTTGCATGATTCATTTTTTAATTCATATTTCGTGAAATTTTATTTTTTATGTTAAAATTGTTTATACAAATTGGTACTAATTTTTTGTATATACTTGCAATCTTGTTATAATATTAATTTTTCATTATTTAATATTTTTTAAGCATTTTATTAACAAGAAATGTGTTCTTATAGGATACCAAAATTACACAAAATGTAGTAACAAAAATTGAATTTTGTAGATTTATTGATGAAATTTTCATGATTATAATTATTCGTATGATTTTTTTCAGACAACTCAATGAGCTTGGATGACTTTCAGTCGTCTTATGTGAAATTGCATAGGATTACAAAATTTGAAATCATGTTATAAACCACTTTGCGCACTACATTAACGTATTTCTCAAGCTACTTTTACTTTGTTTTTTAACTGTCATAGTAAAACAAGATAATTTAAATGCTCAAAATTTTTATTCAAATCTTCGAGATTTTAAAAAACAAATAATTTATCGTACATTTATCACTTGAAATCTTAAATATTATTTTTCATCTAATTATAAATATTAATATTTTTTACCAGCGTAATAGTATCAAACATTTTATTCTCAATTTGTACAAAAATCTAAATTTAATAAAAATTAATTTTAATATTTAATTTACTTGAACTACTAATGATGTTAATGTAATATAATATAATACAAAATATTCATATTTTTAAATTAAATAATCAGTCTTTAATTACGATTTAATAATAAAATAAGTCTTTTAATGTATTCTTAAGGTTTACACATTTTTTACTATAAAGGTTTTATGATAATAAATATGTTTTATTATTTTTATTAGATGTTTCATTTTAATTGAAAAGTCGAAAAAAATATATTTATAGTAAATAATTATGGACTTTTAATCATTGTTATTATTATTATTATTATTGTTATTATATTATTATTATTATTATTATTGTTATTATTGTTTTTGTTGTTATTGTTGTTGTTGTTATTATCATTATTATTGTTTTTATTATTACTATTAGTATTATTATTGCTATTATTATCATTGTAATAAAATTTGCAGAATTTAGTTATTTTTTTGTAGGGATGAGTTTTTTCCAGCTCAATAAAATAGGCTACCCAACGGAAAGAGCATTACATAAAATATAAATAATCGATTTAAACCATCTGATATACCCTAAATTTTTCTATTCGCGAAATTTGAAATTATTCAAAACAACTCGGGTTCTAAGCTTTAGCTGGTGATTTTCTTGTTTGGTAAAGAAAAAAAATAAGATCGCTGCGCAACATTCAGAAGCATAATTAGAAAAACACTCTTCGCGCGAAGTAAAATCCTGCCGTATCTAATTATCGATAAAAACAAAAAAAAAGGGACAAAAGAGGAAGAAGTTTGTCACAATTTTCAGACCCCTCCCAAATTTCTACGACCAATAGTCGCAGAATGAAAAAAAAACTCGATATTTCGTGGATGAACCATACATGTAAAGGAAGCTATTTACATGAGAGGAACTTTTTCTTGAACTACTGCTTGGTACGGACTAAGTGATAGATTTTGCCAGAGCAGACATTCATGATCAAATCGTCCACCCTCATCCTGAGGAAGGAAATTCTCTGAGATAATCATTTTTTTTTGTTACAATAATTTTTCAATATATAAATTATAAAAGTTTATAATTTTTTTTTTTTTTTATTATGTTTTTTCAAGGATTTTCATAAAATTACCGAATACAATTGATCCCGGTCGACAACACAGAGCTATGGTGTTACACACTTAATTCAATATTTTATATATATTTTAATAACAAAAAAATAACAATAATTACTGACATAATTATTTTTATGAAAAAAAAACTTGTTTTCCTTAACAACAAAAATAAAAAAAGATTTTGTAAAATCGAAATTACTTCAATTTGACGAATTTTCTTGTTTTAATAAATAATAAAACTTGATTTATTATGACCTAGGAATACATTCATTTTTAATTACATATTTAGAAAATCAATTTATTATGTTTTTATTAATTATGTTCATTAAAAGCATGTAAATTTCCCATCTATTTCTGTATGTCGGTGTGTTGAGTACAATTTCGATACAATAATAATACATACTTTAGACTGAAACTTAAGTTACTGATACAATTAGGCAACATAAAAATTAATTATTTCAAACTTAAAACTTTTTTGTTTTTAATCAATCATATCCATATTTTGCATACAAAATTTATGTTGGAGATCTTTTACTTTTGCATGCAGTATGAAATTTATATTAACTAATCTAGACTTTTTAATCTATTGTAAATTATACGCTTTTTAAAATCATAAAAAATTTAAAATTTTATTTTGTCATAAAGAATTACTAATACATCTTTTTTTTACTCTTTATTTCATCCAAATCTTAATGACAATTTCTATGATTTAGCAATAATAAATGAAAAATATTGGACTCCTAATTCCACTCACAACACAAAAATGTTCAAATTCAATATATTAAGTTTAAAATAATAAATTAATATATTAACATAAATATATTTTTTTTTGAACAAAATTTATAATTTTGAAATAAATTTATTTTTAATCACTACATGTACGTTTCTTTTTATAAATTTAGAGGTTGTATTAATTATATATATACAAAAAAATTGGATTTTATAAATGTATTTCTCAATAGACTTTATTCTTTCATGTATTATCCTTCAATATTATAATTACAAACTTGAAGTAATAGTATTTTATAATACATTATTAGAAGTAATTTCTTTTATATGAAAATGAATTGATTTCAAATGATATTAAAAAAAATAAATAAAAATTTTTTTTGGTAAATTTAATTTAATTTTCAATACATATTCTATAATGATCAATACGGCTTAAAAAATTTTAATATTTAATTATTTATTAATTTATGTTTGTTAATATTGTCAAAAAAATCATTCAATGATATAATTTAATTAAAAAAATTTTTAGATACATTTACAGATTTTTTTTTAAACATTTAATTTATAAATATTCTTTAATACATACCTAATTGAAATAAATTTAAATTTGTTTCAAAATTAATTGAATTCTTTAAATGTACAAATGCAATGTATTTGTACATTTTAAAGTATAATTTTTCGATCGAACAAGTGATTGAAAACCTTTAATTAATAACTGTACAAATTTGTTATATAAGTGAATAATCTATATATACAGATTATTCTTATATTACATAAAAGTATTATATTTGTATTATATTAAACAGTATGAATATAATATAAAAATAATAAAATAAAATTTCAGAAACACTTAAAATGTTTATTTTTCTACAAAAGTCATTTTTTATATTTTAATGTATTATTATTAATCATATTACATACAAATAATTAATAATACTATTTTTTAAAAATACTGAATATATAGAAAATATATCTTTTGAAAATTTACAAAAATTTCTAGCAGAAATCAAAATAAAGCTATACAAAATTTATTTTCTAAAATTTTTAAATCGTATTAATTTTTTATTTTATAAAATTTAGTTATTTAAATTAAAACATTTTTATTAAAAAAAATTTGTTTTTTGTACTATAAATTTTCTAGAGTTTATTAAATAAGGATTGCTTGTAACATGTCAAAATTTTCAATCATACAATTTATATTTGTTGTTGTAAAAATAAATTTTTTTTGTAAATTAAAAGTTTTTAAATATATTTTACATGTTTTTTAAATTAATTAAAAAATTATATATTTTTAAAATAGTTATTGATATACTACATATTGTGTAATGGAATGATTTAAAAAATTAAATGTATATATTTAAACATATTGACATAATTTCTATACTAGATTACAGGAATTAATATTTATTGATCGTAAATATTATTAATAATGCTATGCATTGAAAAAAACAACATAATAGTATTATCAGATTTTTAAAAATAATTAAATTATAGCTTAGAAAAATATTATTCTCTAAAACTGTAAATAACATGTATTGGCTGTACTTTTGATTGGCTAAATTAATTCTTATCTCAATTACTGTAATTCAACATCTAAGATACATATATATATATTTTTATATAGATGTTTTTAGATACCAGTAAATATTTTTAAAACAATAACAATTGAAATTTTTGAGGTTTTTAAAATATATAATCTAATTATACATGCTTAATAATATGATATAATTAAATGTAATGTAATGAAATACAATATAATTGAATATAATATCATTTATAATTAATTATATTTTAATATTTATAATAAATTATAAAATTATATTCTTAAATTATGTACATGAATTTCATAAAATTTAATAATTTATCAATTTTATTGATTTTTTTATATTAAATAATAGATTATAACAAGAATTTAATAATTATCAATGCCCTATATTCTAACAACTATTTTTAAATTTTTGTCATTTTTACATTTATTTTTTAACATAATATAAGATTTTTCAACGAAACTCTTTTTTCATTTATGTTATAAATTATTCGATAAATTTTTTTTTACCAAATATTAGTATTTTATAAATATATTTGCTTTACGTGAGCTAAAACTTTTAAATAGTAAAATTTATTTATTCTTAATTGTTTAATACGCTTATATAATTTTACATTTTAAATTTTCTTAAATATAAATATATAAATAAATTTTGTACTATTATAATAATCAAAGAATTCATGAATTTATTAGTATAAAATTGACCTTTAAATATATATTATTTTTATTTAACATTTATCAAAAGATAATTTTTTTATTAATAATATGTGAGAATACATAATTTTGAAATGGTATTTTAACTTGATTATAGTAAAAGTGATCTATTAATGTGTGATAAAAAAAATTATAATTTAATTAAAATGTTTATATTTTTAAAATACAAACATAATGAATTTTAATTAATTATATCATTGTAATTAAATAAATTACAAATTATTACTTATTTTATTAAAAATGTGCGGAGTTTCTTTAATCATATATGTGATCCAATAAATTTAACTTTACAAAAATTAACTAAGATATTATTAAAAAAAATTTAATAGGACGCGTAAATCTAACTACAAGTCACTGATAGTATATTTTTTTTTATTTATTGTATATATAAAATTTTTAATAAATTCATGATAAATTTGTAAACCATAATATATATGAACTCAAATAAAAAAATATATCAAAATTTGTTGCTTAATTAATAAATTTTTAATGATAAATTGCGCTGTAACAAAATTGATACTTTTTTAATAGACTAATAAATATATTAATAGCTTTAGAGCACAGCTCTATGGTAAAAACAGTATTTTTAATATCTTTTATCGTCAACCATTATTTTATTGCTTTCACATACATTTTCACCATCTATATTTATTTCATTTAACAATTATAATAATACGTATTTATATAGGAAAACTTTTCATTCAATAATGAAATTTGTCATGAAATATCACATGTATATTCATTCAACAAATTATCTATCGATTGCATATCAAGCTATTTATATTTTTTTAAAATAATTTAATAACTAGTCACCTAATATTAATGTATATTATTATGTTAATTAATATACATATATGTTGTACATTTTTTTAAACGTTTCGGTTAAAATTTAAAAATTCTATCATCTTTATATCATTATCATTTTCATATCATTAACATTATAGTGGTGTTAATTTTAAAAGATTATATTTTAACATAAAACCAAGTGTTGTACACATATATTTTTACAATTTTTAAATTTTAATTATTGTTCTGTTTAATAGAGTAGAATTAAGTTTTCCAATCATTCTGAAAAATTATATTACCATATCAAAGTATTATATTATATATCAATTATATTATATATATATTATATATATTTGACATATATATATATTATATATCAAAGTAATCGTATACAAATAATAATAAAAAATTTTTTTTAATCTGCTAGGTATATTACTCTGGTTTTTGAGATCAATACTGCGTTTTAGTTGAATTAAATAATAAGTTATTGCCAACGCTTATTAATTTGAAGAATATTTCTTCAAATTTAATCATTCACGCCCTGAAATAATATTTTTTTATATTCGTAATAAATATACTTTTATTTTTGTATTAAGGTTTTCATTTTTTTACCTTATTCAATATTAATTTTATCTTACATAGGTAGAAAAAGATTAATTTTCTGAGAGATAAAAGTATTGGATGCTTGAATTAATTTATAGCCTTGTCTAAGAAATAATGTAACTTATGGATTTTTAATATTCTTTTTTCTACGATACATTTTCGACAAACGAACATCATTTTATTATAGATCATTTAGTTGAAGTGTAAATAATTAAATTTTTTAATTTAAGAAATATTTTTAACCTTGTGTTGAACAAAATATTTTTGTAGAGAATTGTACTCAATTGTATTAATATAAAAAAAAGCTACAAAAAATTATGGAACATAAATGGAAGTTAATGGAGATCACTATCTGAAAGAATATTATAGATGGTTTCTCAATAAAAAGATGATTATTTTAATTTTGCAACATGAAATTACTGAAGTAGTAGATAAAGAAAAATGTAAAGTAATATAATTAAAACATTCAATGTTCAATGCTTCAATATGTAGCATAATCAATTTATTAATAGACCAAGCAATAGAGCACTTTTTAGGTTACGAAAAAAAGCATATAGTGATGCATCTCAAAATTTCTAAAAAAAGTAAAAGTGAGTAGATTCTTATTTTTTAAAATGCCACTCATTATATTCAGGGGTTTTTTTTATTAACAATTTTAATGAAAAAATGCATTTTTTTTACGTTTTTTGTTATAAAATGAAAAGTCATAATTTTAATATTATAGTGTCAATGAACGATTTGTATATAGATTAGTATAGATTCATTTTTATATAGATGGTTCAAAAAATTAGAAGCGGAGAAATTTTCCAAATATTTGTAACTTTATTATTTTTTAATATTTAGAACTCTAGTTTTGGGAAATTAAATTTTTATTTATACAAAATTTTATTTTTATCGGGTTATTAATTTTCCAGTAACACTAATGTTAATTGAATTATGCGAAAATTGGCGAAGTTATTTTCAGCTCACTTTACTTGACGATTTTAGTTTTTTAAAATATTTAATAGATTCGCTTAATCACATTAAAGAAAAATTTGGTAAAATGAAAGATTTAATATGACAATATCATTTTTCTCTAATGAGCTTTAATAATGTTAATTTGTACGTCGCAAAAGTGATTAATTATATTTAACATTAAAACAGTAAAATGGAAGGTTACACTCCACTCATCATATTTTTAGACTCTGATACATTAAATTACGATCGATTCTATTTGGTGATCCATAAATTGCCTGAGGAACATTTTACTTGTTATAAAGATTGTAAAAAGTACGTCAATTTTAAATTGTCTCCAAAAACGATTCAATCTTCCTACGCGAAATACATATATGATTTTAAGATGGAAAAAAATGACTAGTAGTTGATACAATAAGTACAACCATTTTTAAGCAATAAAGCCTCAATGATTCGAAATTTATGCAATGAATAATTCAAACACCCAATAATAAAGTAATTATTTGTTGTAAAGTATAAATTATTTACATATTTTATCCTGAAAAACATTACCTAATAATATAACTTTAATTATGTGAAATATAAAATAACAAATAAGTATTTTGTATAAGCAATATGTTATCGGTATATGTGCTGTAAATACCTTGCGATATTGAATTTAAAGATTATGTAATATGAATTACATTAGAAAATGAAAGATATATTGTATTATATATTTTGAATAGTTGTAAATAAAAGTTAAAAAAATATATTACGAATGAAATGATTTATTACAAGAATTGAAGGATTTATTTAAATATTAAATTCTGAAATATTTGTATATTTTTATAACAGTAAATGAAAAAAATATCCAGGAGTAAATATGATAATAGGTGTAAATGATATTTACACAAAAATTATTAATATATGAATATTAATTAGGCGAACGTTATTTAATATTATTGTACGTACAAGTAATAATTACAAGAATTATTACATTCTTATGCTTTTATTCTTCTCAATTTCTTTTATGATTACTTATACTCGATTGATTATTATTATTAATAAGATATATTTTTTACTAATTTAATCTATTTTCTAAATAAAAGTAAGTAATAATCAAATTTAATGATAGAAATAAGTTATTTAAAACTGTTTCTTTAAATAAAGTACAAAATTATCATTCAATAAAGACTACATTACATGAATTTAAAATTTTAATAAAGTTAATAATTTATTCTTGTAACTTTTTTAAAACTATTCTTACCTTCTAAAACATGATGATAACTCTAATTATATTAATTAGAAATCCTCCATTTATTTCATAATTTAAATTTCTTTGATTTGCTGTGCTAACGTCAATCGTCCTGTGCGTCAATCGTCACACAGTGGTAACGCGATCGATTTCAACATAACGCACAGAACTATCGCTGTGTCAGCAAATAATTTCTTTTCCATCGATAATGGCGGTTTCTGAAGAAATGCTTTTTAACCGGTGCTGTGATATGGAGCGGGTACCTTGGCCGTGTTGACAGGCACACCACGAGACGAAGCAAAGAAAACCCCCAACTGAAATGATGACGATGGCTCCTAGCCCAAGGTGCAAGGGTGGTAGACGAAGAAGGATTGAACAATGAGATAGCGCTTCGTCATATCCTGTCGGGCAATGGTTCACACCATCACACCACAATGAAGAATTAATGCAAGCATCCAATTCTGGACACCTTTGCTCACAATCATGGCCCAAGCGGAAGTTCATCATTGAAGAAGTCAGCAATGGCCTGTGTAAAGTTTATATTGTATAAATCCTGGTTTTTATAATATAAAATGTATATATTTTACAGTTTATAAGAAAATACAATATTTAATTTGAAAGATTTTGAACTCACAAAAACCTTGCAAAAATAAAATTAATATTTAATCTTTTAACCATATGTTATTTCATATACTTTAAAATAATAACAATAATAACAATAATATCAACAACAGCAACAACAACAACAACAGCAAAAACAACAGCAACAACAATAACAACAACAACAACAAAAATAATAACAACAATAATAATGATAATTAAAGATTTAAAACAAAAAAATGTTTGTACATAGTAAAACAGATAGTAAACAGAAAAAACTGTGCGTATGTAAGTAAATAAAAGTGTATTATTGTCAGTTTATGATAAAAAAGTGAGTTAAATAAATAATCCCAATTTATGATGATAAATAAGAATTACAGAGCAGAGACAGATTTGTTTTATTATAAAAATTTATTATTTATGCCTAAAACATTTGGAGATCACAAATATTTGAATTTATACTCATTAAATTCATTGAAAAATACGTAATCGTTAAATACTGTGGAATCTTCTTGCATCTCTTCCTTAATTCCTGATGCCGTCCTGTTAAAAGTTTTTCTACTACGTCAGCTCCATTCAATAACGAAATAAATTCATCGTCATAATAAAATCGATCGATTTCATATTTAATAACTCCAACTTTAACCTCCATTTTCAAGGCGCTAATATACGACTCAATGTTATCATATAAATTGACTAAGAAATTTTTCCTGTTGACTTCAATTTGTAATAGTAAATCCAGAAGTTCATGTACTCGATTTGCAGTTTATGATTGAAAGAATTTTTTAATATTTTAATGGCTTTATCACAACTGTTTGTGGTTGGATAATAACAGTTCATTAAATTGGCTGCTCTCGAACGTAATACCATTGCTTGTATCAAATACTGAAATTTATCCTCTTGATGCAATAACGTGGTTGTGTATTTTATCGAAAGAGCTGTGCAATAATAACCACTAGTAAAATTGCTACTAAACTTTATTAACTAAATTTTTTATAAACGATGTGCATTTTTATTCACTTTGTTGATCCAAAAATAGCGGCCAAATATAATTACTTTCGTCAGCTATAACATATTTTTTTACAGCCGCTCAAGAACCAAGAGGAGGATACCCATAGTTCCTAAGCATCTTTGGCTCTTGAACTTCGCAATACTTCTTCCCTGAATCTACAATACGTCAGCTTTCAGCATCCACTCTAAATCACAATACGGTGATCATAAAAAATCACAACCAAAGCGTATTCAGCATCGAAGAATCGTAACATTTTAAAACCGGAAGTTACAGCGATGTCGAAGTTCAAGTCACGCGTTTGTGACTAAGTTCTTATCTTTTACAAAATCTCTCTTCCATTCTCTGGGTCCGTCTTTTTTACCCTTTTATACTTAGATCACGCACGTCAGGGACGTTACCGAACCTCAAAGTACCCAAGATTATAATCAGAATCTTACTATTTCCAATAAAATTAAATGTTGAAAATAACCACTGAGTGATAAAATTGTCTATCTGGCTGTATAATGGAAAATCGTGATTTTGTAAACAACTTGTATTATATGTACAGGGGCATAATGTAATTAATAGTATATGGTTTCTTAATAATTTGAAAAAAGTAATTCACACAATTTTGAACAACGAAAGTTGTAGTTAAATTAACTGCAGTTCATTATATTAATTATACATGAGTCATATACGTATTCTTTTTTTATACATATAGATATTTATTTTTTATTATTTATTTTTTCAGTGAAAAAGATTAGTGCTTTTTGCTAGGTGAAATTAGAATATTTTTATTTAAAAAATATATTTAATTAAAAGCATACCGTCTTCTAAGTTCAAGCCATGTGATACTGTACTCTTCATCATACGTAATAATTTCTTTGATAATATATTCGACCACAATACTTTTGATGTCGTTATCAGCTGTTGCAACTATTATCGAATTGTCATTGACGGTCCAGCCATCACTGAATATCTCGACGAAGTTGTGGTGCCATTCAGCTATTGGTTTAGGACATACTGCTGCATACAGTTTTCCTGCCGTATGTACGACGATACGATTTTTCGTATCGCATTTAGTACGATTTGTTGCTATTACGCCTTGTACTTTTACATAAAGATATTGATTTAATGCTGGCTCGATTAACCATGGAAAGCTCTCGCAGTATTCCTATTAAACCATTAGTTTAATTAAAATATTTTTAATTTAAACAGAGCTCCTACACATGCATTAAAAGTATAAAAACTTCTAAAGTTCGGATTTACTATACTAAGTACCATTAATGGTATGGTTAATATGCAGTTTAAACTTAACTGATCTAACTAAAAATGGTTACATATAATTTTATTAGCTCAATAGAATTCTACACATTTATTATAATAGAAAAATATAAGTAAATTTCCAAACCAAAGCATTTCTAATTTGTTTATTGCATCAATGAAACATATTTAGAAGTTTAAACTATATTAATAATATAACAGACTCTTCTTAAAATATTGAAATTTATTATTGAAATATTTATTCCATGTTCATTGGTATATTTTAACTTTATTCTTAAAAGTATGCTTTTAAAATTACTTGTATAAATTAAATAAAGATTGAAATATAAAAAAATTTTTTATTAATTATATTATACTTGTATTGTTCATTTATATTATACTTTATTATCTATCTATTTTATTAACTGTGATTGAAATTTGTAAAATTTAATCTTTTTAGATTGTTAAAAGTATTAATATATTCATGTATAGTGGTTTGCTAGCTAGCTTATTGTAATAAAAATTAATATTATAATTATAAACATTAGGTAGATTAAATTTAATTTAATTAAATTAATTTAATGCAAGTTAAGAAAATTTTTAAACTAAAAAAATTGTTGTCATAAATTTTATTTTCTCGATAAAACATACAATTTTTAATGTATACGGCATTTAAGCTTATGTTAGCCTGGAAAGTGGTAAAACAATTTTTAAAAACCAATTAAAAAAAACTCTTCATTGAAATCTTGCAAAGAATTTATTTATTTCTTTCTTATAAAAAGATTTTCTATATACTTGCAAATATTCTACTTCTCGTATACTGATTATATTTTTTAACAATTTTTGAATATAGAAAGAATTAATAATTTTATTTTAAAAATTGAAAAAAAAGATCATAAAAAGACTCATACAATAATAATATAATTATATAAAATAAGTAATAGTAATTTTTGTTATTATAACGCGTTTATCATATATCTAAATTATAAATTATGGTATGTGAGTTTGACATAACTAGGCAAAACGTTAAATGACCATAAACTTACATGATAAAGATTGAAGTCATATTTAAATTATTATTTACATAATTAAATTTAAATAAAATTACGGAATTTAAATAATATCAAAACTTTTGATAATTTAATTACAAAAAAAAAATAAATATTAAAAAAAAATTTATGTTAAATTTAATAACAATACTATTACACGATTAAATTATAATATTTCTAAGTATATTGTATGAAAATTATTAAATAAATTATGAAATGATGAAAATTTAATTTTTAATACGATTCAAGATATCTACATGGAGGGTGTTACACTAAATTCCATATCTCAATAATATTATAGGATAAATTTCATATATTTATGATTTTTTTATTTAATAATCATTTAATAGAGAATAAATATTTTTTGAAATTCAAAAATAATTATTGAAATAAGATTAAATACTTGTATGTGTTATTCATTTATTCATAGTTATATATTATTATTATTATTATTATTATTATTATTATTATTATTATAAATATTAGAAGAAAATATTTCAATAGCAACTAATTTATTGAAAAAAAAATTTTAATAGATATTGTAATAAAAATGATATGTATAATTTTTTAAAAAATGTAAAAACTTTAAATAATACATTGTTTAAATTAAAATTATTTTATTAAATTTTTTATTTTTATAGTTTTATTGGCATTTGATAACTAATAATAAAATGCAGTGATATTAAAAATTACCTCATTTTCATTTTTCTTTAATAATCGATTTTTTATTTCACCTGAAGGTCCATGAACCCTTCGGTTTTCCATACATTGTATCGATTTTGAAAATTCCCAAGTACCCTCGAAGTATAGATTATTGTAGTCATCTAATGCATTCATGGAATGCACATTAAAATGTACTTCAACAATGTTTGATTTTGATTTAAATTTTATTGGCAGTGATAGATTGGAACATAAACAATCACGTTGAATTGATGGTGCATCTCTCCAAGGTAGTTCCATTATCTGCATAATAATTTGAATTACTCGATCATAAATTATAAATATAACTAACATATATAGCATTATTACTGTAAAATGTATATTTGAGCATAGTATACAATTTAATTTTATAAAAATATATTACTAGAATTTATCGAAATATTTGAAATTGTTAATTATTATAACTACGTTAAATAAATTGCATGTATTGCTATTAAGCAGTCATTGCGAAGTTTAATGAAATGACAATAACTAGTTAGTTAGATTAGTTACCAATTTTTCGATCGTTAGTAAAATAATTACTATTTCTTAATTTATTATTTCTTTCAAAATTATGTAATTATAAACTGGAGAGTTCGAAAACGCATGTTACGCTATAAAGGGTTGAAAATTACTCAAGGTAATGGTTTGCTCTGAGTGCAGTTCAGAGAGAGATATGATTTTTTACAGTATATCGTATTGTAGTAAGTTATTCTGAAAATATTATATCTCTGTTCCAGAAGATTGAAAAAATATCTTAGTAAATAATATTTTACTATTGACCACATTTCTATATTAAGTAAAATATTGAAATTAGATATCGCCAATCTCAGCTATAAATTACGTGCTGTTACAAAGTGTATCTTTTCTTAAATTTTTGTGATACTCCTAAAAAAATTTGATTCTTAACCAAATAAAATTTTGAACAAGCCTTAAAGTTAAATTTAATTAACTTATAATCAATTATATATTAAATAATCATACTTTATTAAACAAGTATTGTTATATTGTAAAATAATACATTTGTTTCAAATATAAATTAATTTAAATAAATAAAATAAATAAAATCACAATAATAAATAAAATAAAATAGAAACATAAAATAATTACAAATATTAATTAATAAAAAAAAAATTCTGATCTCACCTTTATAGAAAATTCAGTTGATCCAACACAAATCAGTCGGTTGAAATCAAGGTTAAAGGTACTTTGACAAGAACGATTACCATTAAATATTTTGTTAAATTTCAACTTCACTTGCTCATCTTGCTCACCCTCGAATCGGTATACGCAACTATAACATAAAATTTAATACAATATCAATTCAGAAATAATTTTCTGTATATTTTGGCTGAAATATAATTTTTAAATTATTTGGTCACTTTTAAAAGCAGAAGCACTTTATTTTATATAATTTATTTTTTGGTTCAATATATTTTAAAATTTTTTAAAGCTTTTTAAATATTTACTGGAAGAGAATTATTTATATTACATTGAAAATTTATCTATACATTTAGAAATTTCAATTGATATGTAATTTAAAAAATATATAAATGAGAAAAAAATTTTTATATATAATTTTGGATTTAGTACAATAAAAATTTTTCTTATATGTATATTATTTTATTCGGGGATAAAAACTTTATCAGATTTCGATGTTAAAACAAAAAGTCTGTACATGCTACTTGATTATAAACAATTCGTATAAGATTATATTATTGCGGATATAGAATTAATAATATACAAAGTACTAAAAAATATCTTATCATCTCTTATCATTATGTTTGTTAAATTATTTATAGACTATTATATATTTTTGTTAATTGATATATGCAATGAATAGAAATTGAATGATCAATGAATTAAAAATACAGATTTCATACATTTATTTAACAAGTTTTGAACATACTAATGCTTATCACATACAGTTAATTTTATACCTCAGGTTATAGAAAATATATTGATGTTTATTTTATTTTGAATCTTTGAAGTGAATCTCTTTCTTTATTAACATCATAGTTTTACATTGAAATATAACAATAATTATTTTTAATTTTTTTAAATATCAAAACTGTTGTTTTTTGTAATATCAATTTTATTGTATTTTTTATATTATATGTCTAAAAACAAATAATGTACATACATTTAATTGAGTTTATACGAAAACTTGAAGTAAAAACATTTCTATTTGTTCATCTTTTCGGTTATCTTATAACAATTCTTAATTTATCTAAGCTAATTTACGTAAAACTACAACATTAACTTTGAAATTATTCACTTATGTTATTAAGTTAGTACACGGTTATCAAGTTATAAATGTATAACGGGTACTAAAAAAATAATTGTAATTAAGTATTTCTAAAATATTTATAGTTTTGTAATCCTACAAAAACTTATACTACATAGTTTTTTTTTTAAATATAATTTTTCATTTTTCATTTAAATATAACGAAATAATTTAAAAAAAAGATTTTTTTCTTAAAATTCATTTTGTATGTAAAATTATTTTTCTGAATTATAATATATTATCTACGCATATATACACTATCTACGGTTAATATTAATATTTAAATAATATCAATATTGCAGATAAAGAAAAATTTGAAAATCAAAATATTTCTCAAGATAAAATATAAACTTAAAAATAATAATATACAATTGATAAATATATAAATATGATTAAGATATCGCAATAATATTTAGAAAAGTACATATGAAACAGAGAAAAGTTGGAAAAACAAAATTATATGAAAAGAAAAGAAAAATATATAAATGAAAGTAAATGGTATTATAGTGAATAGAACGAAAATAAAATTATAATTAGTACAGACTTAATGAAAATCATCCAAATTCAATCATGAAAAAGTCAATAATTAGAAAATTATGATAAGTAAGTACACGCAACAATTAATGATGCTAAACCATCGATTTACTTATATAACGCTTCTCTTTCAGAAATAACTATTTTAAATAAATTAAAATTTAAACTTAATCTTAATGTTTTGAATACTATCATTATCTTGTGTATGAAATGAATTAAAATTAAAACCATGATATTTCGATTGAAAACGACAAAATAAATTAAAAACATATTTAATTCATAACAAAAAACTATAATCTCATTTTTATTAGGGGTAAATAACATAAATTATTTATAAAGTAACTAAATTAACTATTGTATAAGAAAATCAAATAAAATTAGTAATATGAGCAACTAGCTATAACCCCTGAAAGTATTCATCAAATGGTTTAGACGAAAAGGGTCACTACCTGAGAAACGAGAGTAAGTCAGTCCCTCTCTTGCAATCATTAAGCACATATGTATCGATAGATAGATAAGTAGGAAATATTTAAATAGTCTAATTAATAATTTTTAACTGAGTATATTCCCTTGTCATATTTTCTTTCTACACTAAGAAGAATAATTTAAGAAAGAATTAAAAAATTTCACTTCCAATCATAATTTGAGAGTTTTTGAAAATGTTTTGGAATCCTCGAATATACATCTTTTAAGAATCTACAAATATTCACGAAAATTTATGAGCTCTTAAATCATAAAAACTACATACTACTAAGAGCCTTTTTTTATTATTCGATGGTTTTTGCATATGTTTGTAGATCGTCGGAGAATCTATATTCAAGAATTCCCAACCCTTTTTTAGAATTTTCGAATAATAGACCGGACCTAACATTTAAAAACTTTTTCCTTACTTATATCACGGATGAATTCAAGTCAATTCTAACCATGTATTATTTAATTTATTGAATAATATTTATATTATATTAATAAAATTATATGTATTCATTAATTTTTTTTTAATTTATGTCAGAGAATATTAAAACTAAAAAAATTATTTAGTATTGTATATATAAATTAACAAAAAACTAAAATTATAATATAAGATAATAAGTTTTAAGCACGAACGCACTAATAATCATATAATAATAATAAAAATTACTCATATGTACATAAATATATATAATAATCATATAAAATAAAGAAATAAAAAGTAATCATATATACATGTGCGTAGCAATATACAGAAGGGTTATATCAGAAATAATTTAAATGAATAATTTTAATGCTTTGGTAGGGGTTTCTTTTACAAATCATCTAAATGAAATTGTGATGTTATATTAAAAATTATTCATGATGCTTAATTTTCATATTTTATTTTTTTATTTTTTCTATGTTCTCATTTCTTACGTTAGATTTTTCGCTCCTCCACGTCCAAATAAGAAGATGTCTTTGGGTGCTCGAAAGTTGAAGTCTGGATAGGTATGACGATTACGACTATAAAAGATTCGGGAACATGGTGAGTTACCATACGCATCACCATCTTGGTAGAGATCAATGAATTCGTATAGAGCAAGAAAATCCAATGGCCTATGAAAAAAATAATTTTTTTGTATTATATATAAAAATGTTATATTTGTATCAATATATTGTAATTAAAATTTCAGAAATGCTCTCTTTCTCTCTCTCACTTTTATTTTTTATTACATTCATTTACTTTTTTAAATGTATGTAAAACAGTTTATTTTTTCTTTTATTGAAAACTAAATATTTTTTTCTTTTTAAATTCCTATGATTTGTATAATTTATCAGATTATATATTAAATAAGATAAAATTTTTTTATTGCTCTTATTATAAATAAAATTACCACATGTTTATATATAATAAACTAGATTATTTAGATTATCTGAACCGTAATACGAGATCCATGTGATGAATGACTAGAAGAAATTCACGTTGGTTGGGTTTCAAACTAATGGTTAAAAATAAATTTAATTAAATATAAATTAAATTAAATTAAAAACTAAACATAAGAT
This sequence comes from Eupristina koningsbergeri, assembly GCA_018907245.1. NCBI lineage: Eukaryota > Metazoa > Arthropoda > Insecta > Hymenoptera > Agaonidae > Eupristina > Eupristina koningsbergeri. The sequence goes on along the minus strand of JACCHV010000029.1, from coordinate 1,733,649 downwards.
AAATTATAAATTCAATATAAGATGATAAATTAAATTAAATATTAAATATAAGTTAATTAAAAATAATGACGAATAAATTTTTATATTAGTAATAAATTAATAAAAAAGAGAAAATAGTTTTTATGATAAATAACAACATGTAGCGTACAGAGAGTAACTGATATAAGAGAAAATTATAAAAGTAAATAAAGACAACATGTTTATTTATTATATATTGGCGTAATACCAAATACAATAAATTTAATGAACTTTTTCTTGAGAGTAAATATAAAACTTTTTATATATATATAGGAAGTAATTAGCACTATTTATCGATATAATAGAAATAATTAGAATTACATATAGCTATATTTTTTGTACAATAACGATATAATTATAATTAAAAAAATTATTTTTAAAAAATTGCAAAAGAAAAAAACTATATGATTTGAGCAAATAATGATTTGGATACAGATAAAAAATTTAAAGAAAAGCATATTAAGTTAACCATTAGTGATTTAATTATGATATAAAGTATACTCTAACACAGATTATTTAAGAAAATAGAAGTTATTACTAATCAAATGTTATTTTTTAATCAACTTCTTATTTACTTAATCATAGGATTTTATTTTATTTATTTATTTATTTGTATTTCGTTTATTATTTTTTCTTAATTACCATTAACTTATTTATTTTATAATATAGGCTAAACAATTAAAATATTTGAATTTTTTTTTATTTTTTTTAATTTTATTATACTATATAATAGTTTTAATTAAAATTTATGTATATTAAATTAATATCTTAATTTATTTCAACAAATATTTAAATGTATTATACTCAATATTAAATAAAATAAATGAAATCCTTCAACTCGTTTTTATTTAAAAAAGTAAAATTATCTAATAATGTTTAAAAGGATAAATATTTTATAAGAAGGTTTGTTTTACTCTAAAAATAAAAAAAATTTTACTTTTGTTAAATATAACTTACTAACGATAAAATAATATGAATTTTTAATATAATAATTGAAATAATTATATATTTTAATTATTAATCTTAATGTTAAAATGAATATATTTTTTACCTCAAAGCTGTCGTTTCGGGAATTATAATTTCAATAGTTAAACTATTTCCGGATGAAACAAAACTTTCATCAAAGGAACAGGGTCGACTTGCATTCTTTAAAACTGCATGATCACAGCTTCGTGGTACTTTATCTTTGCAATAACGTCCTAAAAGTGATGTATTACTAGCCAATCGATTATCTGGTAAGATTTTATTAATATTGTTCATATTATCACGACTCGCATTATGCTTTCCACTGTAAAAATGTCAATATAACCATTTTAATTTTTCCTTTATGTTATTTAATGAATAAACTAATAATTATTTTAATTAAACATGAATATAAAAAAGTTAAGACATATCACTAACCAAAATACGTCATTACATTCAGCTGTTAACAGAGGCATCATTTCACCATCCCATATTTTTAATGTTGTAGAACATTCATCATCGGTATTAGTTGGTGAAATCCCCACATGAAATTTGAGTATCGACAACCAGACACGAAATTGTGGTTGAGCAATATTAGCTTTTTGTCTACCCCATTTAATATCAGCTTTAGTCGGAAATTTTGGTATTGGTCTAGGTGACGTAGGACTAGGAAAGTTCGGATTTTCACCACGCAAATGATATAAGCACGTACTATTCCGTGGTAAAGAGTGACGTGGAGAGGTGAGAATACCACCAGTACTACCATGTATCCAAAATTCACAGCGCTTATTCTTAGCATAGGTAGTAGAATTCGAATCAACGAATTTCACCTGTGAGACAAAACAAAAAACAAATTGTAGATATTTCACTTACTTATATAATTAACAAGTAATTTATTTCGATTGATTTTCCAAAATATTTTTCTACTTGGAAGTTTAAAATTTACTTTTATTTCATCCTTATAATATTACAATAATATTTAACTGTATAATGCACGATTTAAAAATAATATTGTTTATATATTTTTATTAATATTTATATTGTAAGGAAGAAGCGAGGAAGAACAAATATTTGTTCAAGATAATTTAAATGTTCGATATTAACTATACCCTACAATGAAATGGGTAGAGTTTCTTGAAAAGAATATATAAAACTGCTTAGCAATCTGATGGAATTAGCCGTCGTAATGATTTTATTAACAAGTAGTAGAAAACAAGAAATAATATCTTAATGTTTATTTGTATTTAATCACGAATGCAATGGCAAGAGCTTATTGAAAAGATGTTCAAGTCAAGAAATTTATGCATTGTTGATGCTTAATAGTTGATGCCAACACATATGAAGTTAGTGTTTTGACCTAACCTGAAATATATTCATGCACATTGTAAATATGTTTATCATCATTTTTTATTCACAAATTTTATTTGATTGCAAACTACACTTCATTGTCACAATTTCTATTATACAATCTATTTTTATTGCTTAAATTACGCAGAAATCTATTACACCAAAGCGTTAACACACTAATGCAATTAGAAATAAATATAGAATGGATTTTATTTTAATTTTCATGTCTTTTGTGCTTGAACTTGATTTTTTCGTTGATATATTATTATGAAAATACATAACTCTTTTTTCTACTTTTTTTTTGATTTACGTATAAATGCAACTGCATAGCTCTCCGAGTCATCGCCTTTACTGTTTACATATGGTCAATTTTTAATTACTTACATGTTTGTTACGGAAAAGGAAACCCAATATGTTTTATTTAAATTAAAGAATACAAATTTTAAATAGTTTTTCTCTGTCATATTTATAATTTATAATTGTTACTGTAATCACTAATATTCTGATTCATGCAAATATTTGTAATTACTCAATCCGAAAACGGTGAAAACTCTCGTACGTTCCTTTTCGTGATCCGACTCTGGTAATCCAATACACGATAGACATTGCCATTTTTTGAAAACATTAAGTAGTGTAAAAAGTTGTTTAAAAATAATGTGTAATTAATGTGTATTCGCTTTCAAAATTGGCTGAAAAGTATGATAAAGGTTTAAATTATTAGTAAAAAACCATGTAATTTTTTTTATATATAATAATAAACATTATGTGATTTTGTATTTAAAAACATGTTTTATTTGTAAATGTTCGTTTAAAAAGTATACAATAATCAAAGTGTTATAAGTCTTAAAAATTTAATGAAATTAAATATAAAAATATTTGTTTATATACACAATGAAAAATTAATCAATGAACAAGATTCTAACAAAATTAATTAGTTCGAGGATGATATATGGAACATCCTATTATAAACGATTAATTTCATTAAATTATATATTTTATTCTAATAATAAAATAATTAAATATAACAATGATCCAAGAATATGTGATACTATTTTATACAAATTAAAATAACACAAAAAACTTTGGAAAGCAATAATTATTATTTAAACAGTAATTTACTTTTATAATATTAGTATCCGTTCGGGACTCGTCCAGATTTACAGATAGTAAACACAATCCAAGTTCCTCATTATAAAACCATAAAGTATCCCTTTCTAGGCGCTTTCTTAGCAAAAATACCCCTTTTCTCAATGAATACTGAATTTGTCATTTATTTTTCATACATTCCTAATACGTTCTTTTTTAATTTACCTACACTTATTTAAAAAATTACATAATTAATTTATATAATTTTTTTTCTATTTCCATTTTACTCATATGAAACAATAATTATATATATATATATAACAAATACAATAATACATTAAATAATAGTTAAACAAAAAATAACAAATTAAAGTGTTTTGGTTTTTTGGTAATAATAATAATAATACAATATATTTTATATATTGGTAATTTTTTTGGTAATAAATTATAAAATAGAATATATGTTGCTAAAATAAAAGGGGATAGGTAATACTATTAAAATGTCTAAAAAAGACTAATGAAAAATTATAGTCCCGAAAAACTCAGAACTAGTGTCACTCAACTTGTTTAACCAATACATTTTTATTTATACTTTTGTTTTTTTCTTTAAAATATTTATGTATAGTAAACGGTACTAAAATTGAAAAATGTCATTAAAAACATTATATTTGTGATCAAATGAATATTTACTCTTAAAATTATTGTAAAATATTGCTATCAATTATTCTTGAAATCTAATTTATGCGTTATTTTATTAGCATATTTATAAAGTTCAAAATCTATTTAATCGATTAAATTATATATTTTCTTACTACAATATTTTAAATGTTTTTTACTATCGTCCATTTATTTTTAGTTTAGTGAAAACATGATTGAGAAACGGTTCATTTATAAATACTGTTTTTACAAATTGTGAATATTTTTTCGTCTTTTTAAATTTTATATCAGTATATACCCGGAAAGGTATACTGCTGCATTCTTATCATCATGTTCACCTTGGCATTGTATATTTTCATCATTATTTTCATTTTCATTCATGCTTTTATTTTCAATCATTTCATTTTTATTTCTACTTATATTTTATTATCATTATTATCACATATTATTTTATCTAAAACAGCAATATCACATATTATTTTATCTAAAACATTACTATCAATAAAATACTAATTATCATTGTAACTTTCAAAACTTACACTTTGTGTGAGAAATGGATGTGAATTTTCTAACAATTTGCACTGATCATCTTCACAATTTAGTTTTACAGACATTTTCTAATGATTAATTAAATACGATTTGAGAGTTATAATAAATTGATGACAATTGGGATGAGTAATCAAAATACATTGCTAGTTTACTTAAGGAAATAAATTTTCAACTGTATCTTCATTTATCGGTAGAACACAAAGAAAATGTAAACCATAAATCAATTTTAAATCTTTAAATATATTTGTGACAGAATGTATCATTACTTTCCATCCTTTAGTGAAAGAAAAATTATTAGTTAAGTCTTGTTCAGTCTTTTTATTTATTATTCTGTATTTTCTAAAGTAATTAATTCCAAAACTGCAAATGAAGGGAATTAGCGTTCACAGCACTTTTAAACGGTTTACTCTGATAATTAGTTTAACGAGAGCTATTTAATGAATTAAATAAATTATCTATTAATTGAACAAATTTAGATGTATAAATTGTTTCAAAAGGCAATGAGCCCACAAGAATATACAATTCTATTATCGCGGCCATTACTTAGCTGTCGAGCAGCTACTTTCACTTTAATTTTCTGACATTTCTCAGAAATCTAAAACAACATGTGTTTAATTTCGAAACAATTTAAAATCCTTTCAATTCATTTATATCAAAAGCATTTCTTATATACATCATTTTTCTGTCTTTTATAAAACATCTGAGAGTTCAATTTTTTTATTACAAAAAATTTATACATCATATATAATATTATATACAAATACCTTTCTCATATTTTTTAACAAATAGGAAATATCTAAAATTATATTACGTAAATTAGCTTTTTATTAAAAATGAAATAATGTATTAATACTCCTCCAACTGTCTACTCATTTATTTTTTTTTAAGCTAAATCTTGTCTTTCCTTGATCACAGTCGGTGGCCACATTTTCAAACCAATGGATTCTACTAGTTGAAAAAAATACAATCATTAATTTTTTAACCTCTCGGTATTTTATTGAATGTAAAATAATAATCGAGCACTTCCTTTCAGTTTTTTGTTAAGCCCTTTAACACAAAAACTAAAGCTTTATGACTTGATTTCTTGTTTGACTCAAATGTCAAAGTCTTTTTTTCGGGCATAATGCAACAGCACGACCTCAAGAGGTCGAAGGTGGGAGTCAATTATGGATAGAATTGAAAGTTATATAAATAAGAACCACATAGTTATATTAAATTCATTTAATTTTTCTACAAAATTTAAACAATGGTGTCTGTTTTGACTTCCTCTTCGTCGGTTGTAGCCGATAGCTCTTCTATAATCGCCTGAAACAAATAATAATAGTCACCAATCAGAAGGTATCTGTCACATACAGTACTTATGGTATACATGGTCCATCTGAAAAGTATGGAGGGTTAGTTGTTTTGAAGCCAATATTTGTCGTATTGATTTCAGGGAGGTTGTAAAATGTACGGACGAGTTTTTTGTATTTATCCCTTTTTTCGATCATTACAAGTTGTATGATTTTACTTCGTACGAGGAAACGACTAGAGAAACAACGCTACGTGAGAAAGTTTTATTTGAGTATTATAAAAAAGGAAGAAATTACCATTTTTACAAAAAAACATTTATTGGTTAGTTGGTATACATTATAAAATGAAAATTTAAAATTCTTTAAAGTAATTTCCTCTCGTATTAATACACATTTTTGAAGACGGTTTTTCCAGGCCTGAAAAGCATCTTTAAACTCCTCAAATTTAAAGTCTTTTAAAATACTTAACATACGTGCCTGAATGTTTTGCACCAAATTCCAGTGCTTTCCTTTGAGCTCTATCTTTATTTGAAGTAATAAAAAAATTACACGGGGTCACTTGTAGCGTGCCAAGTAATTTGAAATGATAAATTACGTGTGGCCAGGGCATTATCATGGTGAAGCTTCCAATTATTTTTAATGTCTGGCCTCATTTATGTAACACGGTATTTTAATCTTTTTATAACTTTTAAATAAAAGTTTGAATTCACATTTTGATCTTGCGAAAAAAATTCAAATGTATAATTCCACGTATATCAAGATTTTTATTTTTATGATTAATATTTTTATGATGCGTGATTTGCTCATCTAGGCTTTTTTTGTTTGAGGAGACAATTGTGTGTACCGCTCACAACTGTCCCTCTTCGTTTCTGGATCGTATTCGAAGATCCAGGATTCATCTTCGGTGATACAAGAATGTAAAAAACTCGAATCACTTTCCAATAATTCTAACAATTCTTTACAATAGGTAAGTCGAGTTTCTTTTTGAAACTCCGATAAAATTTTTGGCACAAGCTTAACTCACACTTTTCTCATGTTTAAATCTCTTGTCACTATCTAATTGTTAAACGACAGTCAAAATTTTAAATTTTGTACACAGGCTCGACGTCAGAATCGATTCGGGCTATTTTTAGACGTTCAGAACAGGGTTCGCCCGTTACGTTTTTCCGGCTCTTCCAGAAAATTTTGATCCATTTTTCTAATCGCGATTTATATATACAATTATCATTAAAAACGTCTTTTAGTAATTAAAATGTCTCCTCAGTATTTTTTCCAAATCGCACATAAAATTAAATAGCATAGCGCTGCTTCACTAATCGCTCCATCGCGCTGTGTTACAAGACTGAAAATCATTCTTTGAGTGAATTAAAATCCTGCCACTCATTATAATTGGAAAAAAGGTTAAAATAGAAAAAGCTTCCCCACACATTTTTTAACTTCTCCAAAATCAATATGACAAATACCAGCTTCAAACAACACTAACCCTCCCTATTTTTGATTATACATATACAGTAGTTTTTTGTTGTTATTACACAAGATAGGACAATGATTGACCAAAGCCAAAACTACAATATCTCTTGTTGTTATCATACAAGGAATATCTGTTTATAATTAATTTTCTGTAAACGTTATTTCCCTGTAATCACGATGAGAAAGCATTTAAAGTTTGCAAGAGCAAAAATAATTTTTCTATATGTTCGAGACGCATGAAATTATATATGTTTTCAAACTCATCAAATAATTAACCCGTCCTAGCGAAAATCATGAGTTTATATTCTCATGATTTACCACGTACCGACATTCGTGGTCCGTGCTTGATTTGTGAATTTTAAACAAAGTCGTTATTCAAACAACATTAATTTAAAACCACTAATTACAAAATTTGTGATTTTGTGAAAATTGTCGCGATGTTGATGTGGTGACAGGATATTCATTTTTCCACGTATCTTGATCATTTAGAAGTTGGGGGAGAGGGGGTAAAAATGTAAAATAATTACATTTAGCCTAAAAAATAACAATGACACAATGCATTGTCGTTTTACTTGAAAAGAAATACGAAAATTTTGCGAATTCTGCAGGGAGCAACTTGATTAACTTTTACTAAATATACTATTCTTATTATCTTAATTTTCTCATGGATCTGATTTATTTGTCGAACCATAAGTTTCGTTTCCACGGATCCTAGTGACTTGTGTATGGCAGATATCTCATAGGCACCTGTACTCGGAGCCGATCCGATTGCATGCCGAAAAGATACTTTTTTTTATTTCCATTTAGTTGAAGGACGTTTAGTGAATGTTTTATTTTTCTGTCTTCGGATTTTGGTACTGTATTTTTAATATAATGATATAGATATAATCTGGAATAAGAATACAAATTTTAAAAGACTAATATAAAAAACAAATATAAAATAGCTGATCATTGATTTGGATTTGGCAACATTTTTGATAATTTTGTGTACAATTTTAGAATAGTATAGATAACAATAAGCTTGATATTCAATTGGTTTGAATATAATAATATATAATAACAAAACAAATTGGAGATCCAATTTACAATAGTAATTTTCGTGAGACTCGCTACGCAATTGTCGGTAATAAGTTTTTTGTGTTTATCACGTGTAACCACACATACGATAAAGACAACCAGAAAAATCACAAAAATGCTAGGAGAGAGAAAGAGCTGGCGCTTACCATATAAAGAATTATTTTGAACTTCTGCTTCGTTTTTATCTATCGATAATATAGTTTTCCTGAATCCGAAATGATCTTATCAAAAGTTTTTCAAAAAAATTCTCAGCTGTTGCACCCTAACAATACATACGTTCGGTCAATTACTCTATCTCAAATCTGTCTTCTTCTTTTTTCAAATTCTCGTCACAACGGTTAGTCCCCCATTTCTCTCATTCTCTTTGCGGTCTTTCTCTTTTCTCTTTTCGCATTCAAAAAACAATCAACTACTTTTGCACATAGATTATGCCCGGGTCAATCTATTTGACCCTCGTTCTGCGCGCCTGTTTACAAACAGCACAAATAGCAACGTATAATCTGATAACAAATTATTATTATAATGAAATACATTCTTAGCAATAAGAAACTAAGGATATAAACCATCATATCTCATAAATAATAAAAAAGATTCTAAAAAATAAACAGTACTTTTTATAAATAAATAGACCACTAAATTTATAAGATGTCGAAAAAAATTACATAATAATATATTAAATAAAATATTTGATAAATTAAAATTAATTACTTATATTGTTACCTGCACATCTAATTGAAAACCATGAAGTGCGTATAATGGTGATGGATGAGGAAATGTTCCATATGGGGATGTTGTAAAGACGACAAGGAGATCTTTGCCACTGCTGATAATTTCAGGCAACGGCTCACCTCCACCGCAGAACTTTAATATCACCGGTTCCATTGTATTATAGCCATCGTAAATAGTTACATAATCCTATCGATAAAATTATAATATTAATTGAATTTAAATTGTATATGTATTGAAAAGCAATCATATTTATTTTATTTATCAATTTTGTCTGCATTTTACTCTTTTTGCTGGGAGATGGATCCATTTCACAAAATTATATTTACACATTTATCAATTTGGTTCAGTATATACTTTAACGTCTCGGATTTATTATTATCCTACAGTTTATGTGAATCTCCGTTTTAGTTAACACAGTGAATAATATACTATATATTTAAATGTGATTTATTAAATTAATGTTTTAGTTTAAAACTGGGATATACTTAGATTTATCATTTATGTCAATAATCGTCTAGGGCTTTGCGAGTTAGTAGGTTGCACGAAGATTGCTGCTACCACCTTATAGTTTATACAGGTGTAAAGTCCTCTTTGGTTTCATTTAAAAGATCTTTATTTTGAAAATCAGAATACTAAGATTTATTCGGTTGATTTTATATATCGAATAAGTTTTTGTTAAATTAATTATTGGTTATCGGAAATAAATGAAAATTTGATAGTTTAAATTAGAAATTAATATATTCAGGGTTAAGTATAATAATACAATGAATTACAAAGAATTGCTAATATAACTTAATTTAAAGAATACGATTATAACATTACCGTTACCTAAGGTCGTTGTGTTTATTTAAATCAATGCTTTAAAATATTTAGGCTATTTATCCACCATCTGTAGTGAGGAAGTGATTAGTCTATATCATTATGAGAATATTAATTCGTTGAAACGTTTACAGGATTGTGAAGAATGTTATCGTCACACTCATTTTACATCGATAATAAACACACATACCGTTCTAATAAAAGTTTTTTTACATTTAGAATTTTGGTGAAGACCATTTACATTCCCTTTGTAAGTCGCATTACGTATATTTTTGATAAAAATCTGGAGCGCTTCTCGCTCGATTTTATCGTGCCTCTAATTATCTAAATACATAAAAATAGCCTTTGTCGGTCCCGTATTACAATCACTGAATATTTCCCATTGTTATCCTTGTTGACCTTAAACTAGTTAGTAAGATTACACGTAAACGTGTATTAGATTACTTCCTGTAGCATTAACTTAGCATGCATTCGGTTTCCTTATTTGTAATCTTTGTTTACGGAATTTCCCAGAGTTCGTCTTAGTTTTCTTATTGATTTTGATATTAGTTATAAGATATATATATTTATAATGTAATATTAGTTGAGACTTTTTTTTAATTTATATATAATTTGGTAGTTTACATTGTTTAATGTATAAAAATAATAAGACGTTACAATATACATTTTCATCATATATCATGACTCTTCACTGATTTACTGATTTTATCTATTTCTTTTCTATCATTATTCCTTGTGTCTTCTATCACCTTCTACCTTTTTTGTACCTCTACTATCGTCATTATCCTCTTATCTATTTATTTGATCATCTATCAGATCGCAGTTTTTTTCTTCTTTAATGCTACTCCATAGGTTGCTTTCATTCTATTTCTCCCGTTTTTGTTGACATTTCCATTAACTATCCCGTTTCATCTCACTCCTGGTGTCTTCAATTTCCTTCCTTTTTTCTACATAGTTTGCATGGGTTTTCTTCCTTTTTTAGCCAATATTTTCCAAAGTTACTACATTTCCGCATCTGATCCTTTTTATGTCCTTTATTTTTATTTTTTTCTTGTCCTTTCCTAAGTATATTGGGGCCCTTCCTTTGTTATTTCTATGTACCTCTTGTTATATCTGGACTATTTTAATATGTTGTAAATTCCCTGTAGTTCTATTTCTTATTCTCTTTTCCTTATCTCCTCTTTAATATTTTTTCCTATTTCACGTATCTTAGTCGTTATTCATTCTATAACAAACACAATATGAATAATTATATATTAGCATATAAGGGATAAAGTATATAATTTATAAGAAGCGGAGTAAAACACAAATGCTTTTTACTTTTCGACTTTATATAACTTAAAATCATGTTATTATCTACTATTGAGGACTCTCCAAGTGTAGAAGAAATCTGTACTTGTGACAGTCTGCTGCCGATGCACAATTTTTTCACATCATCTTTTCGGACAATACGTTCACTAATCAATAATCGCTGCAAAACTTGTAATGCAAGTAATATAAATTATATTCATCAATGAATAATTGTAATTCATTTGGCAATAATTATATTTTATATATATTTTTTGATGATTCTTTAAGTTAAGTTAAAATTTCTTTAAGTTAAAATTCTAAATTATAATTTCATAAATGTGTTGCATATTTAATTTTATCGTACATATACTTATAATTGTACTAGTATCATTCGCTCCAGGTAGGAATCTTCAATAGTTAAATTGACCGAAGTGCTGTAATATTTGTGAGGTTTAAATTAACTAAATGATCAATAATAATTACTTAAGACCTAAATATTATTTATTTCAATCGATTGGAAAAGAGATTTCAATTGTGTTTGTCCTCAAGTAAAATTTAAGTTATATGTAATATTGTAAAGTGTAGTGCAGGTCCGTTCTTGCACGGATTAAAATTGGGAAAAACATGGGAAATACCGAGTGTGGTTCAGGTAAGAGTTCGCCCCCACCTTGTCTTTTGGTAGTAATAACTTGCGTCGGCGGGGCTACTCACAAGAATGGTTTAAATACGGGGTATTTCATGCATTATTCATTGATTTTCAATTGTGACCTGTGATAGGCGCAATACTGTAATTTTTGTCTGTAATATATTGTAAATATACGTACAAATATTATCAAGTACTTCTTTTATTTATTTCGAAAATCCACATTTCACTATTCTAACGTGACGAAAATATTTGCGTACTAGAAGCAGACTTCCACGAAAGACTTATTTCAAAATTTATTATAATAAAAATAAATACAAAAACTTAGTCTGCAAATTAAACAAATTGTATGGATACGTGATACAAAAATTGTGGACTCTACTTGTGACCATAATTTCGTCGAGACGTTATAAAAATTAAAGTTTTTAAATGATTCCTGAAGATTCTTTAAGATGATTTTCTAGATATTAACTCGCTTAAAGTCCGAACTGGAATCGTCTGTTCTCCCGATTTTACTCATTATCTCTTTCGAATGAAAAACTGCTAAATCCGCGAGTTCTCCCACTAAGGTCCATTATGACTTCCAGGCGCTTGATTAGACCTCGTCAATTACCCTTATTATTTTTATAATTTTTCTTATTATTTCTCGTTATTATTTTTCTATCGACTCCGCGCATGTTAATTTCATGGCCTTCAATTTTTCATGAAATGATGATTTTGGGAATTTTATTACCTGAAAGCTTTATGTTACGCTTCGCATACTTCGGGTTCCCCGTCATTTCCTTTGGTACTCTAATTTATTCATTCTTGGATTTTAACTGGTTATGTTGTTAACGCAGATAGGTTTTGATTTCGACGATTTTGAGAAATACCGCGTATATAAAGCTATTATGACAAATGTATGATTTAAATTAAATTAATAAATGATTATTATGTAGTAAATTTACTAAATATTAATTTATATGCCTACGACATATTGAAATTTATCAGAATACTTAATAATTATAAATATAAAATTATATTTATAACTATTCCATATATAACCAGTAAGATTATTTAATTTTACTTTTTTCAAAACGAATTTCTTGACTGCTTGATTCGATAACATTGATTTGATAACACTCATCATCTCACAATTTTTATTCGCTGTCATAGTCAAATAACAAATGAGGCAGTGAATATACTTGTTCAATAATGTTTATAATATTTTTCTTGTTTTGAACATTTTTTTCTGCTTCATTATAAACATTTATCTGAACAAAACTAGTATTGAGAAATGCAAGAAATTATTCATGTTTCAAGGACATCTTATGTATACTCTTAAAAAATTTAGAATATTACATTTATGATTTTTCTATTACTCTATAATTCTATATTTATATTTTTCTCGGTAATTATATTATTTTTTTTAGATATTTTAAGAAGTAAAGCAATTTGAAAAACTTTACCAATCTTTATAAGCTTTTTAAAATATTTATTTTAGTACATAACTAATACTACAAACTTAAATTCATTTATTTAATTTATTTGTAAATTTTTTCATAAAATAGAAATACTATATTATAGTGGAAAATAAAAAATAAAATAAATAATTACTAATTATCAACTAATATTTTAAATAAATTAAAATATATTCATTCTTACCTTGACTATATCACAATCATCCCACAGTTGAAGCTCTCTAGGTGGGAGTTGAGCCTGCGTAGATGGTTTTGATCGTACTGCTATTAACTGACCTCGAGATTGGCTTACAGATATTAAAGGATGCTTTCCGTCAGGAACTTCATGTTGACGAATCTATTAAATAATAAATATTGTTTTAAAATATATTATTAAAACATATTATGAATCTTAAAAATAAATAATGAAAAATTATTGAATATTGTTTAAATTTAAATTCATAAAATGATATATTGTAAATCATATATTGTGTAAAGATAGAAAAGAAGTATGACAAAAGGAAAATAATCATGTATTAAATTAATTATAAATTATTTTTATACCATTTTACAAAAATAAGACAAAAATCGAAATTGTGAATTTTTTTATTAAAAAAAATTTGGATTTAATTTTTGTTCATCTAATATTAATAAATATTTAATGGTAATATTGCAATATTTTTACAGTTCATTAAATTATAATTTGTTAACATAAACAATAATTCTCAACTTACTGCATAGTAACATGTTAAATTTCGTGGATAAAATCCAGGAAAGTTAGGTGATTGAAGTCGGCATGTTTTTTTATCACAGTCACTAAAAGTTTTGGAACAATAAGTACCAGATATCAATTCACCCAAATGTTGTTCAGAATTAAATTTTAATCTTATTAATTCAGTTTGTACTGTTGGTGATATTTCCATTGTTGGAGACACTATTTCATTTGTATATACAACTTTTGTAATAGATTTAATGGTCGTTACATGCATTGATTTTACGTTTGTAGACGTATTAAACTGTATTGGCTGCTCAGGTTCGACGGTAATTTTATTTAAGTTATTTATGTTTCTAATTATAGCTAATGTAGAGTTAATGACACCTGCAAGAATAGTAATATTTGCTATATAAAATTAAGGACTCAAAATAATTTTAATAGAGTTTTATAATTATAAAAAAAACATTAATTTATTCATTAAAAAATGTTATCGTTTTATTTATTAATGAATAATATTTTGTTCGTTTTCATTTATAAATTTTCACCTATTTACATTTACATCTAAGTATAAATTTATAATTGTTCATAAACTAAATTTTAAATAACTATGATAACTTATAAATTCACCTTTCAATACATATATTAATGTAAGATAGTATCATATGTATCAAATGAAAAAAGCCATTTTATGAATCTATAATATTCAAAACATGAGAATGCTATGTAGTCTACATTATAACTATTACCTAATAAAATTATTTACTTACATCGATTTAAAAAATTGTTCTAAAAATTGTGATTTTATTGAAAAAAAATGATAGAAACAAAATACATGTACTATCAAGGTATAATAAAATCAATTATAATTTAAGACTAGTAACTTTAATTATCAGGCTATTTCTACCTATTTTCATTTGAAAAAAAAATTTTGTACTATACCATTAATATTTACTTGTATTTTCATTCGAGCTTTTTACATAATTATTTTTAGTAATTGAGAAAAAAAATAAAATTTCAAAATAAATGAAAAACGGCTGTCTACTTTTCACTAAATTATTAATTTGAGAAGTATTATAAGACATGATACATATTTAAATGATTCACATAAATAATTTTTATAAATACAAAAAGAATTTCTTTCTATTTAAAAAAAACATTTAACCAAAAAGAGTATTATAAAAAAATTGTTAAAAATTGGTACTTGGAATATAAAATATATATAATTTACACTATATTATTTCGGTTTCAAATAAATAAACAGCAAGATTTTCTCTTTTTTATTTATTAATTTTTATTAATTACGTTATATGTAATAATAAAATTTGTTACCCAAAAGAGATTATGTATATTTATAGATTTATTTAGTACATAGATTTTATGGACATTATCTGAAACATAGACAATACAAAATAATTCCCAGTTGACCTGTTAAATCAAGTTTTAAGAACGTATATGATAATGATCGTATATATAAAGGAAATAAGGTGAGAATTGAAAGAAGACATTTCAACCCACCTATATATCAATAGTGTATAAGAGCTTTCAATGTATATGAAATTGTATTTGCATTATCACTTTGTTTTAATCATATACATACATGGTCTGTCCCCGAAGTATCGAGTTTTTTTTTATATTGCGACTATTGATGATAGCAACTCGAGAGGGATCTTAAAATGCAGAGTAATCCTTTTTCCATTTGTTACTTTTTTTTATATTTTTTCGATAATTTGAAGAGGCAGGATTTTACTTCGTGCGAAGGGTGTTTTTCGATTTTTTGACATGGCACGCTAAAGCGATTAGTGGAATAGCATGACGCAAAAAAATTTTGCTTGCAACTTAAAAAACTGTGCGAAAACATTTAAAATGTTAAAAGAGGCTTATAAAGATAATAAAAGGTATGTCAAAATTGCAATGTGGAAAATGGCACAGAGATTTTAAAGAGAATTTGTAAAAGATCATCGATGAGTTTGTATTTGGACGCCCAAAAAGTTTTCTAATCGCTATAAACACTCGCCGTGTGATAAAAATTTTAAATTCAGACCAACAATTAACGATTAGAACAATCGCAAAAAAACTGAATTTAACGCGATCTATAGTGCACAATATAGTGCAAAAGTATTTAGAAATGCGAAAAGTTTTATGTAAATATCAATGCTAAGGAGATTCAGAGATTCTTTTGAGAGCTGGAAAGCTCGTCTTCGTAAATGCGTTGATACAGAAGGAAATTATTTTGAAGAATTTTAAATTTTTATTTCAAACTGTTTATAAGCCCATCAATAAATTATATTTCATTAAAAAGATAAATATTTTCTTTTTTTTTTAGAATTTTTTAACGAAACATTCTCGAATAGCGTTTTTCCACTAATCGCTTCAGCCCGCCGTGTCAAAAAATCGAAAAACACCCTTCGTGCAAAATAAAATCCTGCCTCTTCAAATTATCGAAAAAATAAAAAAAGGGACAAATAGAAAAACGATTTATCTACATTTTAAGACCCTTCCCAAGTTGCTACGATCAATAGTCGCAAAATAAAAAAAATAATTTCGATTCTTCAGGGACAGACCATGTATATTAATATATTATTTTTTTGGTATACTAAATAAATATCAAGCTATGTATTATAAATTTTATTTTTTCACATATATTAAAGAAAACAAAAAATATTTAGTATAAAAAAATATTTATTTATACAAAAAATTAAAATATAAATATTAAAGGTTTATTAAATTTTAAGTAAAATATTTATTTTATTAAAAATTAAATATTCAGAATTTTTTACCTTTTTATTAATTGTTTTGTTATTAAATATTAATCATATATTCTCGTTTATTAACATTAACCAATTAAGTATATTGTAAACAAAATTACATGTACTAACCAACAAAAGGATTTTTATACCGCACGAGAGCGTCTGAATGTCGAATCATCTTGTAAGTCATACGAAAGTCGAAATTATATCCAGTTTGATCTTTACTAAGTCTGAAAAGTCGTAATGTTATCGATACTGTTGAAGTTTCACTGTAGTAGATTGCTGGTCCCCAGGATGTTCCACACCAATGGCCACCGACATCTGGTCGATTTGCTTCTGTTATTTGTAGCGAACCATCTGGACACCCTTCAGTGGTGAATGATACAAATTTTCCAAGAGTGAAACTGTCGAACGTTAGCTATAATTCAAATAGTATTTTTGAGCATTAAAATTATAGCCATAAACTATTTATTAAAATAGTTTATGGCTATAATTATGTATTAAAATGTATTAAAATTATATTTTATTTCATTATTTCTAGTTCATGCCTCTAAAAATTAATAAAAAATATGGCAATAATCTACATTTATATACAAGGATTTTGACTTTTTTAACTTATACTTGTACAAGTATCATTATAAATATTCTTTATATTTATGTTTAGTTTAAGATCAATTATATATAAAAAATATTGCTTTTTAACTGTCTCTTACTAAAAAAAAAAAATTTTTTTTTTAGTATTTATTACTTCCGTATAAATATGTCATTCAAAATTTATTTTGTAAATAAATGATTTATATCTTCTTGATTAGACAAAAGAAATTTGGAGTGTCATAAAGAACAATGAGAGAAGTTTTTATTATCATAGAAATCATATTGAGCTTAAATAAAAAACAATAATTAATTAAATAAAAAAAAATAGTATTTGTTATTTTTTTTTTTTAAATAGAATCATTTATTAAATAATAAATAAATTTTTTAATTATTTTTTTCCATTGCCAATTATTATTATACATACGTTTCATGTATTATTGTATTATTAATACTCTCAGTTGTTATTGTCTAAATTTGAATAAAAAACAAATAATAATTTATGATTTTTTTAAAAATGATTTATTATCTCTTGATGATTTGAAACCAAAACCGTAAATATTTTTTTACTCTATCTATTACTGATTAATTTTTCTGTTACTATGTTTATTTTTGTTATTTATATTTCGTCAATACTTAAATTTTTACTGGTTAATTTTTATTTTTTAATTGGTATATACAATTATCTAACGCAGAAATTCATTAATACAATTTCGTTATAAAAAATCTATTACCTATCTGGAATATATATCTGTGATTCATATATTTTAAACTATTATTGACATTTTCTTTATTCGTCTTTCTTTAATTTGCATATTTATTTCTAATATCTTATTTTATCGTATATGATTTATAATTTTATATTTTATATCCTTATAAAACCTGTAGCAAAGTTATAATTATCACGAATTATTGACTTGTAACGGTGAAATAATTTATCTACACATTGTTTGGTTGAGTTTATCATTTTTTTAGGATGAAACTTAGGATTGCTGTGACAAATAATAAATGATAGATCGATTTTAAAAAATAAAAAAAGAAAAAGAAAAAAATATGGACATAATATTATACATAATATAGTTTTAAACTATAATAATTCATTAACAGAAAACAATTTTAATATATGATATTTTTAAATTGATAAAATAATATATATATATAATCATAAGAATTACATAAAAAATTAATTAATAGAAAGATTTTAAAACTATAATATCTATTGATAGATATCTTATAATCTATTGTCTTTTACACAAAAAAGCGAAGAAACACAAGAAAACATGACCGAGAATTTATTTTATCAAGTACATCGCAAACCCATTAGATAATACTGATATATTATCTAAGCTGTGGTATAATTCTGTGGTATATGTGGTTTCATTTCAGTAATTATACTTAATTTTAAGTATTCCCAATATCAATACATTATTAACATTTATATTTTGCTGTTTCAATAATCAAAAACATTAAAATACTTATGATATTGAATAAAATATATTCTTTAGAACATGACCGACATGCATACGCGTGCACATACATACAGACACATTATTTGATAAGTATATTCAAAAAATATTTGCAATTTTTATAAATTAAATTTTTCTCTATAATAATCATGTAAATTGCTTTATTATAATCATGCAAATCATGATTATTTGTCAATATAATGTAGAATAAAAAAAGGAGATAATTTGATATATCAAAAAAGATGCTTCATATGTTTCATTAAACTTATAAAGTCAATAAAAATTAATTGTAATCTAGATTAGTGTCATAAAATAATTTTTTGAAGAAAAAATTGATAAAATATTACCTGAACGATATCACCCAAATTTCCACCAGGTGCACTAAATGTAAGTTTGCAGATATAAGGCACCTTGTCTTCTTTTGGACGATGAAGTTCCAACTCATAAGTTTTATTGATCTCTCCATAATAAGTTTTGTTACAAGCTGTAATATACAAACCAACGAGTCAACTTAATTTTTACAAAACTCTAAAGTTTTTGTCTTTTCATTTCCAAATATGTTTTTTATGCATTTATTTTTTACGGATGATATGTATTCACTCTTAATTTATTCACAGATGTAATTACATTTCATTAGTAATTTTTTTCTTACCCTTTTGTACTATACAATAGGATATCAAAAATTATTTTAAATTAAAGAAATTTAATATTTTTGAAAAGAAAACTACATGACATAACTGCATTTCAATTAATTTATTAATTCCATCAATAATTATTTAATATTGATTCACATTAATTTCAATTATTATAGAAATTTTATTTCCAATATTATATATTTGATAATACCAATCTAATTATTATTAATTAATATATAAAGTACATCGAAATATATAAATTTAGTTATTGTTAATTACTCACGCGAACACTGTTGCTGTTCATCACTCTTATCTCCACAATCATCAATGCCATTGCATACCTTATTGAGACTGATGCAATCACCATTAAAACACTGAAACTCACTTTGTCGACAAGATAGCACTGCTGTTACAGTAACGACAATACTGTAAAAAATCCAGCGTGAACCTATACAAAGGAAACAAAATTTATTATGGATATACGATTCACAAACTATCGTTTAAATAAATTATTTTACATGCATTTATTTATTTCTGTAAATAACTAAAAATTTTAATAGAATTGTATTTTTATATTGAGCACTTTCAAAAATATTGATCTAAAACTAATTAATAATTGATAAAGGTAATTAAATTAGACAATATTTTTTTAGGACAAGTTGATAATTAATACTAAATTGATTTTGCATATTTGAAAATTTATTTTTTTATCTAAAAAATTGTGCGATAATTTTTGTGTCGGTTTATATACACTTTCTTAGTCGCTCTTTCTCTATTAATTTTTACTATCTATTACTTTTTCCTTTTAAAACTTCATATCATGCAGATAATCTCGACTTTCAATCTTTTATAGTAATCCTTTATATGTATTAATCATTATGTGTTATATTTAATAATTAATTTTACCCTTACCTAAAAGGTATTAACAATATTTATACTACTATTTGTTTTCTATATTTATACTTTTTAACTATATAATGGAATATTGACAATACTCATTTGAGAAAATAAAAAAATATAATTTTTGTAGCGTTATTATTTGCAAATACAATAAAAAATAGCACACACTGCGACCACAATATTGCGTCTCCTTAGCGTTGTAAACTTAACGCTCGTGATGGGCGATATAAACGCAAATATTTAAAAATAAACTTTAATTAAAAATGCAGAAATAATGTATAATAGATGACAAACTCACTACGGGAGGAAAAGATTTACACGATATCGCAGACCTAATCTTGTACGACTTTTTATTTTTGCGATGTTTTGATCCAGGTTTTACTCCCTTGCGGGTTCGCTCTCTCTCTCTCTTGTTTTTTTTAAACTCTTGTAACAAACACATTCGTTACAACTATTAAAAATAATAAATGAATAAAATTGCAGCAAAAATAAGTAAACTTTATTGCATCTCAATTGAGATCCACACTTCTATTTTTATATCAACACGGCGCTTTCAAAATATTCTTTTTCATCCATTAGTATACATTTCATTAATAATTGTACTCGACTTTTGTTATCATTTCTTCACTACCAATTATTTTTAGTATTAGTATTATAGTATAGTTATTATGGATAAAAGATCGTGACAGTAAAATAAACTGATATTACAGGTATTATTTCTTTCAAATGTGTTGTACTATATGATAAATTTAAAATTATTTTGAGTGATTTAGTATCACATTATTTCACAGAATTAATTTTTTTGAATTTTATACTAACTTAAAAACACTATTTATAACAGTTTTTATCACTTATTAAAAATATAATTATCTATCCTATTGACATAACATATATTCATTTGTTAGTACAAACTATATTTATATTCATTTATATTAAAAAATATTTAAATCATAACAACACATTTACGCAACCACCAAATTATAAGTAATATATATTAAATATTATTAGCTGCTGAATTTACGAGTTATACTTGAAAAATACATTAGATTAACAGAATCCTACAAAATAATGAAGTATGTATTACAAAAATTGTAACTAACATCGACTTTCGCTATTTATTTTACTTATCTCTCAATATAAATCGAAGATTTTTTCTATCAATAAGCCTATAACATATATATTTATCTTATATGAAAAGTACAAAAATTTTAAATAAAATCTAAATTTTCAGTACTCATGAAGTTCTTTCCTAATCATAGATTTGATGCAATCAGATTAATGGTTAGGAAACTTACGTTATATATAACATACTCTTTTATATTCAAACAACCTTTTCCAATTTTTTTGACTATTTGAGCACTCTACACTTTTACTGTGACAATATTTTAAGCACTGAGATTACATTATATATTATAATAATGCATTTTTCAAAGAATTTTTCAAAGATCTACGGTTAAATACAATAATTCATATTTTAATCAAACACGAGAATATTCTTTTATACATGTAGCCTTCAGTTACTCCTATGCAGTTGACTATGCCATTATCTTTAAATCTTCCCACATCTTCTGAGCCTTTTTCTATTTTCAACACAGTCTTCAAATTTTCAGTTTTTTCTGATCCTAAAAATAAAAACATTAACATTAAATTTAGATCTAATCGATGTCACGCAAATTTTTCTTTTATGCGATCCATTGATTTAATAACAAAGATAGCCATTGCTTCCTACTAATACATCAGTTGCATTTCCAATCTCTATTTCCCCTTCGAAGAATATAATTATAAATAATTCTAATCGATACAATCAAGTTTGTTGATTCCTATAAGAGCTTCATGCTTTACCTATTTTTTATGTACATATTATAAAAGAGAAAAATATAAATACAATAAAATAATCAAATAATACGAGAGAAAAATGTTCATTCAATATGTATTAAAACGTATAATAAAAGGATTTATGAACTATTATTGATCAAACAGTGAAATAATTACTTCATTAAATACTTATAAATATATTCTATGTATAATATATAAGGGTATTTATTCTTATTTTTCTATGAAATTTTTCGTATATATTTATATTTGTATGTACACCAAATATTATTTTAATATAAAAGATCTTCAATATACATATATTTCTGTACATCGAAATTCATCTTTTTATGGTTCCAGATTGTTCCCCAAGATTTATCTAGTTAAGCTTCGGGCATAACTCCAATCAGCCATAATTTCTTGTGATCCTATCCAGAATTCGGTTTGTACGTCATCTTAAGTCCATACAACTACATCCAGCTATCGTCTACATCAGCTACAGTCATCTCAGCTATCTAAAATTTCTTGTAAAATTTTATTTTTGACACACACTTCAGTGATTTATTTATTGTTATATTAAAAGATGAAATGAATTGGGTATTTTCTTTTTTCATGAAACAATATTCACTAACGTGGAATTACTCATTTTCTATCACGCGTAAAGAAAATATATATATATAGAGAGAGAGAGAGTGAGAGATTCGTTTACGTAAACCTTGACAAATTATATGGGATTTATTTTTAGAACTGCCTTTGTTATAGATCAAATAATAGTCGAAGGTTCAAAAAACGACTTTTACAATATGTACACATAATGCGTTTATAACAATCTACTTTAATTACACAGTTAAGTTTTTTATTACGATAATTAAAATAGTACATACGCTATATTTTTTTTAAATTTTTTGAACATCGAGAAAATTTTCTATGTTATAAACGACCGTCTTTTACTTTTCATACAAACTTCTATTTTATAATTAATTCTATACAACAGATAGTATGCTTCTAGTACATGAACTTCCTGTGACTTTTAGGCATTTACTGTATCCTGCATTAAATAATAAATAATCCACTAAAGGCGCACGATTTTCTATAATTTTTTATACTTCTACCCAAATTTATGTTAGTTGGAATACAAAAAATTTATAACCATTGTTTTGTCGGCGTATATACTCTTACCTAATGAATTTGAATAAATATAAAAAGTAATATGAGCACAGTATACTAGGCTTCTCCAAATTAATACTCTGAATTATCCTTGCCTACCCTTACTACAATTCAAATAATAATTTTTTTTTATGATCACCTCTTCTCTAATTTCCAGCCCAAGCAAGATTTATCCTCCACTCGATTATATTTTATAATAATTCAAAAAAGCTTTGCTGTTCAGTTTTTAGGACATGATAATATTAAAAAAATTTTATATCATTTCTACAAAAATATTGAATATATCAATGCATTGGTATGTACCATAATGGAGGATATTTAAATGTTTTTTTAATACTACTTATCAATATTATATACATAATATTATATACATAAAGTATGTCGATGTTTTTAAAAAAACATTGTGTACTGTATCATGAATATTCTGTATTTACAATAAAATATTTCGTTATAATAAATACAATGTTGAAGTAATACATTCTAATTAGATTCATGTATACATATTTTAAATCAAAATTTAATCCTTTTTATTTTGTTACATTATGATATACCATAACAAATTTAATATATTATAGTCAATGTAATATATATATTTAATAATGTAAAATCAATAAATAAATAAATCTACGTTTTATGTACCAGAGAACAGTTTCATTTCCATCTGAATTCTTCTTTGGTCTTCTTCCACATAAAATTAATATATTTTTTAATAATGAACAATATTTAGATATTGTTCAAAATGCTTGAAGTACTCACTGAAAATTGATAAGTATATTTAACTGTTATTAAATTTTTTTTACTCCTCATTATTGACTTAATTGAATTTTGCATAAAATCTGTAAAAAAAATAATCAAAAATGTATAAAAATATTAATAAACTTATTATATTATAATAAAAAGGATTATACTATAAATATAATGTATATATATTAAAAATATAAACATTAAAAAATTATTATTTGATTTAATTTTCTAATTTTTTTTATTTAAATAATTTTGTCTTCCTTATTTATTACAAGAAAAATATTGTAAGAATATGTGATGATCGACTTATGAGATTATGAAAAATGAAATTATTATTTTTTTAAGCTATTTAAATATATGAAGTATAAAATTTTTGACATAAATGAGTCAAAATACAAGTACAATTTATATTACTAATATAGATTTTATTATAGTTAACTGTATATAATACGCTAAACTATTAATAAAGATATCGTACTAACAGAAATTAGGTCTGGTACCACATGGAGGTTGAAAGTAGAATTAACAGCTTAGCATGGAACCGTATATATATATATATATATAAATAATAAAAAATTCATAACTTTTTTATATTTCAAACATTTGTATATTATATAATTGTAAATATCGATTGATTTATTGTCCTTCATTTAAATTATATGTAGAATTAATATATACATTATAATGTTTATTTCAACTTATAATGTTAATTATTGATTCAATAAAAATATGGAAATAAAACTACCATGCTTTTTTATTTTTAGAGCATAAATACGATATCTTATTATTATAATTTATGTAATGAAAAACTAGATGAACATGAAAAATTTATCAAATACAGTTTCTTCTTACGTTTTTCAAGTGCATGACTTATTCTTTACATTTTCAATTTTTTAATTTTTAAATACAACCATTTGTAATTGAGCTAATTTTAACTTAAAAAATTTGTGCACATCTAAAAATGTTTAATATGGCCATGGGCTCACTTCGATCGATTCTAGTAATGTATAGCTATGAAAGAAAAGAAAATATTTCATCCGCTATGTTTGTTTCCTCTGCTTAAAATAGGACTATATACCTTCCTTTAATATTTGTTGGGTGTTGTTAATCAATGTACAAAATTATTTAATTTATTTTATGAAATTTTAAAACAAAGAACATAGTTTAATAATATTCTCTTATATCAGTATCATTTTTAATTTGTAATATTCAATTTATATTAAAACTTTATAAAGAGTACTTAAATAAATCTTTCCTGGGTATCCCCAGTCATGAGGATACAAAATCTATATATAGTAAAATATAAATTTATTAACGAATAAGGTAAGGTAATCCTTATATAGAATATTACACTGTTAGAATAGAATTAACGCAGTTCTCCATTCGGTACGATACAAAATCACTTGAAAGTAACTTATTTATGCCATAAATAACAGTAAAAGCCAATACTGGAGATTATTGACAAATATAATAAACTTGAACCCAAAATTAACAGATTAAAGAATTGGATCCATTGATACGAAGGATATTAACATGAAGGTCAAAAACCTCTTTCATTAAAACCAAATACAATTTATATCTACAATTTATTTCTATTTATCTTCTTCATATTACAAAACTACTAAGTTAAACATTATTTAAGCTATTAATTCTAATAACTATCAAAATTTATCATGATATCGCAGTTTTCATATACAATATAGTATAGAAATAGTGAAGATATGCTGTGCATAAAAAATTAATTGGATGCAGCGCTTAATCATATAATTATACTAATTCAAAAAATATAATTTTAATTAGATACATGTATTCATTTTTCAAAAATTCACATAGCTCATTACTATCTCATCGTGCTAATTTTTTCACTTACGAAATTTAAATCTATTTGACGCATAAGTTTTCTGTTTCCTTCTTCTTCGCTTAGTTCAAGAAAATTTTGTATAATTTTGACCAATCACCGATCTTTATTATTTAATGAGTGAATTTTCCCTTGCTTGACCCATTGCTGCAATCTTATATGAATGGGCGTGTACTAATACTATTTATTTTAATAATCACGAATTTGCCGGAAACCTCATTCTAAATTTTAAAAAGCAACAATCTAACTGACTAAATTTTATTTGTTCAGACTAAAAAATATTAATATTTTCCTGTTAACTAATTAGCGACTAAATTACGTGTTTTTTTATAATTCTTAGACAAATTTTAAAAGATAACATTATATCTAAAAAGTTTATTCGATTCATCAAGATCAAAAAATATTTTGAAAGTGTATAAAAAAAAATCATGTAAGAGAGAGTTTATCACTTAGAATTCTCAAATAATATACGCAATAATAGATGGAACGAAACAAAAAAATTACTACTGCAAGTTTTATAAAAGTTCAATGCTATGCACTGGCCTCTAAAATATAATAAATAACAACTAGACATATAACACCTAAGATGAACAGGAAATTACTGACGATCATGAGAACGATTATACCAAATTATTGTTGCAGTCTCTAATGATTGAACTGAAATTTTCAACGTGGACGATGAAGGAGTACCAAAAATGAGGAATGAAACAATATGTGAACAAATTAAATTACTCTAAGTTTGGAATTCAAATAAAAAAGCTGATTTTCATTATTTACATTGAATCTGTTGGAGAGAACGCCTAACTTCACGTTATACTCCCCTTAATTTGTCTACAAGAATTATTTTAGTTTCTAAATTGTCCGCTGATATAAAAGATTAATATTAGCATCAGCAATCTGTTTATCTTTGATAATACAATACCTATACTATTCGATTGAAACAGTTACTTTTAAATTTAATCTACACCAATGAATGAAACGTCGAGTATTTTTTGGATACAACTATTATCATAAAAGTCGAGGTTCCTATTAAATATTGGAGGGTAATGTATAGATGTAACTCTAAAATTATGACTTCACAGATATAACTCTACAAATAAATTAGCAAAAAAACAATAGTCTTGATTAGGTTTATAACTTTTTATTGTTACAATATACAAATACAATTATTCCAGAAAACCTAAAAAAACTAATAACGACAGACATTCACTATTGATGTATAATTTTTATAAATGTTATAAATGTTTAATTCAAGTAAATGAATAATTAGAAAAACAAAAATATATATAAAAGAAAAACACTTAGAAACAATGAATGAAACTGCAAATAATTGTTTTGCCTCTAAATAATAAAATTAATTAATAATACATATTATTATATATATACACTATATATACATTATATAAAATATAATTACCAATATAATAATATAATATAAATATATTTTTTAAATGTGTTGATTTTCATAACTAAATTTAGTAAATATATTTAAAATTTCATTTGTTTATTTTACATTAAAACATGATAAATAATTATCTTCTTAATACATAAAAAGATAAAATAAACCAGCTTAAAGATATATTTAATTATAATTGATAATATAAAAAAATATTTCTATTCTATGCTTTAATTTTTATAAAATTATATTTTTTACGTATTGAAATATTCTTTGTACATATAATAATTATGTAGTGTAACTATAATTTTTGTATTAATGTGTAATACTATATTAATAGAAATGTATATAAATACAATGTATAATTTAAAAAATGTATTATAGCTTCATAAAAAAATAAATAAAAAAAAAAGATTTTTGAATTCTTAAAAAAATATATGAAATTAAATATCATATTTTTATCTTATATTTACATATATTTAATGTCAATTATGAAATCTATTTATTGTATTACATGTGTAATTTACTTTCTTCTATTCAAGTAAAAAAAATTTTAATTTCTTGTTTCTAAGTTTATCATATTATGCTATAATTTATTATTTAATGAAGAATAGCTTATAATATATATTAGTAATATTTAATTTTTCATAAAAATTAAAAAAAATTTGTATAAATATCATATATTAAAACTGATATTTTGACTTATACTAAAATAAATTGATTTTCTCGCACATGCATATGTGTACAATGTACAATTTAATTTACAGTTTCTAAATTAAAAAAATGTTATAAATTGATTTATTAATTTAACATCAATATGATGTATTAGAAAAATTAATTCATTTAAAAATACAAAATTAAAAACTTTTGTTTCTATCTTTCATCTTTTAAACAATTATCATGCAATATTACATTAATAAATTAAACTAAAACTATTCAACAAAAAGTTATTAAAATTAAAATAGTAAATGAAATTGATTGTAGTCTTTTAATGAACAACTAATATACATTATGCATAACTAATATTTTATAAAATAAATTTTATAAGAACTTAAACCAGGTTTTAATTAATTGAATATACCAAATGAATAAGAATAGTATTTATATTTTTTTATATTATACTTTTGAACATTTATTTTGAATAGATTAATTTCATTTGTAATAAAACATAGTAATAAAATTAAATATGCTAAAAATTCGAATATTAAAATCACAATCATTTGTCATCAGTTTTTTTTTTATATTTTTACAAAAAGAATTTAAAAAAAGTTTTAGATTAATATTAAATTGTTTAATATACTTTTGTTGATTAAAATCAAATTATTATTTAAATTTTATCTAATAGATGAAAATAATTTTAATAAATGTTAATAATTTTGTACATGTACTTTTCAATTTATAATTATCACAATTTATAAAATTGATCGATAAAAACAATAATTTAAACTAAAATTAAATACTAAATTTAAATTAATAATAGAATGATATAAAATAATTGAATCTATATACATTTTTTAATCAAAATAAAATAATAATATATAAATAAAATTTTTTCACAAGTGATCCATTTGTTATATCAGTGACTACTTACTCTAAAAAGGAATATTATAGTTATGATAAATTAAACTTTAAAAGCTTTATTATACTTAATTTCAATCACTAAATTAAAGAGTACATTTAAACCTTTATCATATAAAGTTTCAATTAAAAATAAAATTGTTTTGTTTGTTTACAATATCTCTTAAATTCATCATTTGATATATCAACATTTAACAATCACCTGAATAAAAGATCTACTCGCTCTTGTCATGCTGTTAATGATACTCCACACAAAATAATTGTTAATATTATTTGATGTCATTTTATACAGACACAAATGTAGGAAAAGAGACCAGTCTTCACTACTTGATGCACATAAATACATTGTTTGATGATACTTTTATGTTTTAACTTTCTCATTAAACACTTTCTAGCAAATATACATAAAAATTTTTAATAAGTGAAGCTTATACCTACGTATTTTATTTTTTTTTTCTTTGTTAGCTCTTCTGTGAGAAAATAAAAAACGTTGTACTCACTTTAAGGTATAAAATTATATTCTCTTTCCATTACTCAAAAAAAAAAAGTATCTTTTGAATAGTAGTTGAGGAATTGCTTATTAATGTTTCATCCTTGCAGTAATATAAGTGACAAATTTGAACATTTAAATAATCAACTATACAAGTAAGACAAATGTATGAAAAATAATTCAAGTTTATGTTGTTAAAGTCGTCACGAAATGAATGATACTATTCATTTCTTGTAAGCCTAAGACGTTATGTGTATGCCTACATGTATATGAATCAATTTAAATGCAGTATTAAGTGAGTAAATATGAGTAACCTCCGTTGAATCTTTTTGAATGAAAACTTTAAAAAATAACAAAACGAGCTTTGATTCACACGGAGCAAGACTAACGTCCAGAATAATAGTTGTGCGCAAGTTAACAAACTCCGAGAACTTGCTGATAAGTCGGAGTAAGATGTGATGGCGAGAGAGACAGAGGCAAGGGGATGACCTAGTTTACCATGCTTTGCACCATTGAATTTCGCAGTGATGTGCGCGCACATCACTGCGAAAAAACTACCCCCCGTGCTTTACCATTACAAATACATGTACACATTCTGCTTTTGTTTCTCTACGTCTTTTCTTTTCATATATCTATTGACAATAAAAAGAGGTTTTTGATCTTTGACCCTTTCATCCGGGTACAATAAGTTTATCTTTTCCTTTTCACGATTCAAGAAATTAATAGGAAGATAATAAGAGGGTATAATAATACTAGTGCATATATAATGCAATAAATATAACTATCTATACTATAAAATGTAAATAATCACTCTTACAGAATTTTAAACATTTGTTATAGAAAATGCATTTTTAATTTTTTCATGATTTTTTAAAATTTCAAAGTGAATATAATTTTATAAGATACCTTTAAATCTTTTTTTTTTTTAAGTAAAACAAGTGGTATATTTATAAAATATCATAAGTTTTGTATCATTACTGAATATTTTAATAAAATAAATAGATTACACATTTAAGAATACTAAAAATAGATGAAGAAATATATAAATTGTCGTCATTGATTATATGAAAAGCTACATATTTATATAATTATAGTTTATATATTATTGAAAGCTACTGTCGATAATTGAGAAAAGTGTGATTTTATACAACATTACATTTTGATCATAGTCTTTACGCTTACCTAATCATTTTAATAAATGTAGTAACATTTTTTATACAATGAATAAATTGTAGATTTTTTAAATAATTAATTAAGATTAACAAAAAAATTACTTTTCTCTTCTAATATTAACACAAAAATTATACGATATTCATAAAATACAATGCACAATAAATACTTTAAACAATAAAGGATTATGAAATATATTATTGATAAATTTAAATTGTAAAAAATAAAATAATTTTTATTTATTCTTTTTATATTGAAATATTATAAATTTTTTTTAAAATCAGGTATACAAAAGGTGCCCCCAAAATATCCGATCTAACAAAGAAAAATAATAAATTCCAGAAAATCCATTTTTATCTTTTAATTGTAATCTACTTTTAGTTAGAAACAATTTTTCTAGTGATTTTCATAGTCGTATATCTTTATTTATATAAAAATATAGAGATCTGAAAAACAGTCTTTCATCATTGATAATTAACAAATCATTCACCAACGACCCATTTTTTAATGTTTGGTAATAGATAAAACTCTGACACAGCTAAATCTGTTAAATAAAATGCGCAGTAAACTAATTTAAACTTTAATCTTTTAATTTTGAGTATTGTAATAAATAAACTTTTTTTAGCCAAATGTGGTCGTCCTTCTTCATTTTGATATTTAAACACTACTATTTTTCATTCATCGTTTTATCATTTTTGAAAATAATTAATAAAATAATTCCATACATATTTAAAAAAAATTGACTACATCAGTGGATGGAATTGTTTTTTTCCATTCTTTAGAGATGATTCTTTGAAACATTATTATGAACTTGTTTTCACTCAATTATATAAAAATGTAGTATCCTTAATATTTTCATGTCCAAATTTACAATCAATGTACGATTTATTGTATTTTAAAATCATAATATTCGATATAGCTTACGCATATTTAAATTTTGAATTTACAAAACCAACTTTTTAAATTTTTAAAATCATATTGGTTTGAGATTTTTCGAACATCATTAAGATGTAGAAGTAAAAAGTAAACAACTTATAAAACTCTACTTAGATGAAGTCAGCAAATATTCTAATATCGGAATCAAAATTTAATATATACTTATACAATAATAATGTAACCTTTCATCAAATCAAAACTAATACAACCTTTAGTCAGATGTTACTTAAAACAAAAAATTATAACATTTTATAGTATATGATACATGAATTATTAAAAACAAAAAAAACTATGGCTATCTACACTGACGGAACCCAAAAAATAAAATTCGTTACGTGTGGGTAGCTCATGCTTTTGCCCCGAACTAGGCAAATCAGACACAATAAGTACACATAAACTAGCCTTTGTATTCACAGCCGAATGTATAGGTATACTTCAAGCTATCGAAATAGCAATACTTAACCTAAATAATAATTATATAATATTTACTGACAGCCTAAGCGCAATTATGACATTAAACATAATAAAAATTGATATTTATACAAACCCTTATTTAACAATTCATTATCCTTGAAGTAGACTCTCTTATCTCCTGTTTGCATTGTGTCCAGTGTTGCTGTACACCTTTTTTGTAGCTTTGGGTCCTTTCTCACAGGAGAGGTTTTCCCTCTGCTTCTTGATCGGAACGTTGTTAGTTAGTGTCGATTGCCCTGCGACAGCGCCACCTACATTTTTCGCTCTCACTCTACTCTACCGCCTTTACTCCTAACCTCTAAAAAACCGCTACTCTTTCATCATATTCTTTTCCTTAAGCCTACGCACTAATTTTTGATCGTATCTTACTACTATCCTTTCTTTTAACATACTTTTACACTTTTTTTCAATTCCTTTATGCAAAATCACAATTATCTTTATATATATTTACGAGTTAAACAACGCACTATTAGGCTAGCGCACGTATCAAAGTCCTTAATACAAAATTAATATAAATAAAATATATAATATAATAATATATTGCAACGTAGAAATTTTATTATAAAAATTATCTGATTCAATAACCGTATTCTCTCTTTATTGATTGGCAAATTTAAGCTTACATGTCACTCCAAAATATAATTTCAACACTATTTCAACCTGTTGCCCGATGTACTTAATTTTACATCGGAGTTCTCTTAAATCTTTTGAACACTATTATCGTTTCCTTTGTATGACGATGACTATTCTGACTTCAATGCCGCAAAGAAGATAGTATTTCTATCTCATTATTTCTTATACTGTTAGATAAATATCTCCTCTAATGAGTGGGGGCATCCTCCCAGCTCTCAACAACCAGCATCGATACAGGCATCGGCATCACTTAGTCATTTATAGGCGTTGAATCTTAAAGAAGATATCATTCATTTCAAAATGTCTTCCCGGATTGTATCGCCTAGCCATCCTATGCCTTCTGTGAGCTACTGACGTCAAGTATTTTGGAGAAGCCACCTGACTCCACTTATCCTCTATTTCGTAGTTCTCCATTTTCTACACTAGTATTCTTTCTTTTCTAGTTTCTCCAGTCACTATTCCCTCCATCTTTTTTAGATGCTTCAAGGTTAACGTTTTCAAATCCTATCTCTCCTCGAAAAAGTCTGTAATCTCAGTTACCTCGGTTACCTGAAGGCCACAGAGACAAGGTACAGTGCTAAAAAAAATTTTCACTAATTTATCCGCTATTTATAACATAAAAAGTTATTAAAATGTAGACATTTATTTATCAATGCCTGAGAGCAAGAGCTAATATCCTATATAAACTATACATTACTCTTTAATCCATTTTTGCTGGGAAATAAATCTTTAATTCGGAAGCATGGGCCTTTGAGACTCGTCCCTCATCACCGACCTTGTATATCAATAAAGACAATATGTTTAAAATATTAATATGATTATTGTCTTCATATTTAAATGCCAATTTTGCAGAAATTTTCTGTACAGCTATAGACAATATATGTGTCCTTTTCATCATTACTCCATTTACTCTAAACCTCACTTTTACTCTTCGCTTAACATATTCTTATTTTGTTTCAATCTTTTTTTTTGTATAAACTTTTCTATTAAATCTCTTAAAGCATCCAATTTTTTAAATCTATCTATCCAAACCTCAGAATCCAACATATACAATACTTCACTCCCTTCTAATTCCTTTCTGAGACTCTTCACAGGTCTAGAATATTTTCCAAAATTAAGTAATGCAGGTGCAACTTAAGTTGTAGCCTATACTGTTGTGTTAACCACGTATTTAAACCTATTGTACTACTTCTGCGATTCCCAATCGCTGGAAATTCGTCATCATCACTGTCATCACTACTAATTTCGTCACTAATATTATCACCAAAGGTTTCATAATTATAATCCTAAAGTACATTTTCTTACTACCTTAATTATATTCATTTTTCGGCTAGGGTGTTGATGAATTTGACTTTGATCGTCCGAAATTCTGATTAACTCCACTAACCGATTACAGATTCGATTTAAATTTTCATTTTTGAATTCCTCTGACTTTGAGAATAAATCCTTACCCTTAGTATAATTTTTCTTTTTTTGCATTTTTGTCTTGAACTATTTCTTTATTTTAAAATTCTTCTTCGCTGCACTACTTTGCGTCGCTTGAGAATATACGTTTCTTATAGAAGCAAAAAGAGTTGTAAATATAGTAACAATAATTCCTGATACTGGATCTTTCATCTGTATCGGGTTGCCATTGTTTTGTATAATATTCTACTGCTGCTGGGGACACTATATCAGTATTAATAGTACAAGTAGCCGGAGTCGTCCGTACGGTATTGTTTCAGAAGAGTTTTTCTTATATTCAACTTTCTGTATATCCTCACGATCAGAATTTTTTTTATCTTCTTCTAATGATCGTCTACTAATCATTACTGGATTAAAGAAATTTTTTTCCCTTGACCTTTAATACTAGCATCACAAGGAATTTCACTGCAGGGTAGCGATTTTCTTAATTTGTATTGTATAAAATCAGTTAAAAAATATTATGACTCCATTAATACTAAGTTTTGATGCCTCTAATATTGGTGGTGATCTCAGAATCTAAATTTTGTATTTTTTAAGCAATATTCCTTGCACTTATGTACCATTTTGAGAAATTTTTAAGAAATTTTTCAAAATATTCTAGATTTATTGTCGGCACTACTCTATACTCAGTATATCTTTAATTCAATTTTTATATATATATATATAGAATATAGTTTTCCACTATATATATCTTAAATCGTTGGAATTAAATAACTTGGAAACTAATATTTCCCCGTCCTCTTTGTCAACTAATAGACGGTCAAATCGCCAGGGCATGATATACGGAGTATCTATGTTACTTATTTATTTGTTAAGTCATTTTTTGACGTTATATTTAAGATTATGAGAATATATCCTGTCAACGAACAAATTATTATAAATTTTTTAATATTTATTTGAAATTGATTTATTTTTATTTACTTCACTTTATTATATTTTATTTCATCTAATTGGTCAAATACTTCTCAAATTAATATTTCCGCGTGTAAAGAATTTACCACGGCAAGAGACAAAGGTGAAGATGAAACAAAATAACGAAAATTAATTTTGCAGTTTTTTGTTAATAATATTTATTTACTAAGTGATGAGACGGCTCCGTTCGCCCTTCACGGGTGAAGGGCAGACTCGAGTTCTCGTCGAAGAAAAGATAGAAAGTCACGCTGGGATAAAGCGACAGCCGGTCTGTCCAGGATTTGGATCGGTGGCAGGCGGGAATAGAAATAAAAAAAATCAATAAATAATTTTAATTTAAATAATCATCACCGGGACGACGGATCCTTTATTCAACTTTTCTATAACATAAAACAAAATTTCATACAATTAATTGACGCAAGGATCAGCTCAATTGATATACATGAATTGTTGTTCTTGAAATCCCGAACGATTTCGAATTCCCCGGTAATGTTTACGTTTCGGACGTCTAGTCTATGTGCGACCGCTATGGGGGTCGCCGACAATAACAAATACGAACATAAACACGCGCGCGACCGTTACTTTGTTTCTGAGTAATTATTAAAAATAATTACTTTACAATTTTGTATATTTATAAGCGAAAATAAAATTATGCTAATTAACATTAATAAACCGTATATATATATAAGTTTTATTCTGACAAACAACGAATCTGCCGGCTACGCAATCGGATATCATCTAACGAAATAGTTATCATGAAAAAGAAAGAAAACGAGCGGAAGATGTATCAATGGCGGTTAAATAAGACGCCCTGCGACACGTCAGGAAGCTCCTACGGAGCTAAGGTTTGGGATTAGGTATCCTCAGAAAAATTTCAACGGATAAAATTTTTCCGAAGTCGCAGACTTCCTGACGCCGTAAAGGAATGATTTTCAGATATCATAAGCGATTTCTAAATTCGTTTAAAGGGAGTGAAACAGCACGGAATCGTGACAGCTACGGAAGTTGTCGTTGCCAGGTAAACGTGTACAACGGAAGTTAGATAAGTTTAGAGTGTTGCCACGGAATCGTGTACAACGGGAGATTTGGAAGGAAGGTGAGCTCGGGAAAGAGACCAGAGAGAGTCTGTCTCGAGGCGAATGCTGGTAAGCACCACATAGCCTCGGTCCGGCGACGCGCGAGTCATCGGCCGCCTGATTCGCTCTCCACGGTCAGGAGGGATTTCGGACGCGTGCCGGTACACGCATACGCGGCCCCGTGTAGGGAACTTGAAGTGTCGAGGGAGCCCGCCTGCGGTACGCGCTTAGCAACGAGCACGTCTCGTTGCAACTATAAAAATCCCCCTATGGGGGAAAAAGCCTTCTTCGATTGCTCGTGAAATCGCAAACCCGTGTGGGCTACGCCGCTTTCCATAAGTCGCTTTTTTCGCTTCTTGAAGGAGCAAAAAGGGTTACGAGTCACCACCAGTGAAAGTGACTTCGCTGCTTGCGGATGCCGTAGAATTCCGTATGCCTCCGTGACAGCTCTACTAACTATCGATTTCCGCAACTTACCTCTTTGCTTGCACAAGGAATCGAGTTGAAATAATGTATAACTAATCACAAAAGTTGCACAAACACGAATTATTGCACAGTTTTTTATTCGCTCGGTTGACGTCGCACACAAACTCTTCTTATCGCTGTTAATCACAGTTTTATGTTTATCGGATCACTACACAGAACACCAAATTGATTCTCGTCGCTAAATTGTTGTTACAAATATCACCTATCGTAATTACAGTCAGACTTAGAGTGCCGCGTCCTCCCGCATTCCGTGCGGAAAACACTTCTCCCTGCCTATCTTTCCCTATTATAAATTTCTTAAGATTAGTCGTTGGAGGCATGCTTTTCGAAAGGTCAGTCGATATTATTTTGTGATGACTATTAAACAAGATATCTGGGAAGAAAGCAAGTTAATGATTCAATAAGAATAATAGTGTTACGTACCCTATGCTGCAGCAACCATTAAAATAAAAACCCTGAGAAGGCTATCCGTCCAATACCTGGGCCTTCCAGGGATGAGAGGGGAGAATCCGGCTTGGCTTTCCGTACAATACGTGGGCCTTGCCGGGAGGGGTGAAAAGGGGTTGTTTCAGGCTTTCTGTACAATACGTTGGCCTGGGGGGAAGAGGGTGAGGGGTAGTCAGGCTTTCCGTCCAATACGTAGGCCTGAGGAAGGAAGGGTGGCTTTCCGTACAATACGTAGGCCAGGTGAGATATGAGCAACAGGAGAGATGCGGGCAGAAAGATGCTTTTCGCTTTCGGACGTCGGCTTTTATACACGAGTCGGCCCATAAGACCCGTGTAAGCGCTCAGTACTTCGGATGCATGCGCGACCGAATGATCCCGAACTTTCTCGAACGTTCGAGAACATTCTGGAAGGTTCGAGATCATTTTCGAACAGCGTATTTACATTTCGCAAAACGTAAACAATGGGCTCGGCAGTGTGTGTGTATCAGTGTATGAGTGTGTGTGTGTAGGTACGCATTCGTGTTACAAGTTTAATGAATAAAGAGGGTTAATAATTAACAATCGTGATATCATTTCTCCGGCTTGTCTCCTCCCGTCTCATTTACAAGAGAATCACCATCATTCTGGCTCCGGCGATCCAAGTCCGGATGGAAGCCCAAGAACAGCCACTAGACTGCAGCATTACATGTATAATCCTTATTAATTAATTAATTATTATTGATTAATGTATAATCCTTGAAAAAATTATATGAAATATATTAAAAAAGAGTATTTACGAAAGAAATTAAATCTTTGTTTTAACTTATTATTTTCAATATCATTACAGTACGAATACAGAGGATCATCACTGTAATTTAATTGCTTTTAGTAATCCCGAGTAAAATTCACACAAAGGATACGGTTTTTATTGCTGACCTTGAGAATATGAAAATATATGATACCAGAATAAATAATTTATACAATTATATATTTCATTTCATATAAAATCTTTTAATTCGATGATATTGCTACGATACAATATAGTTTATGTCCACTTCTTCGAATTTTATTAGTTCCATATTGACCCTCTTCTAATAAAATCAAATACAACATATAATATAATAAATATACCACCTTAAAATAATACTATTCTAATACTTACTACAGTGATGTTTTTTCTTTCAATTACTCAAGCTTAAAATAAAATATTAATATGTAGGAGAATGTCTTTCCAAGACTTGGCAAGACTTTCCTTCAGGGTAATGTTTTAAAATAATATAATCATATATATTATATATATAAATAAAATAATATAATCATCTTTTCAAAGGCTACCTGAAATCGATTTTTTGAAGACATCGCGAACAGTCTTGTATGAACCTTCGATTCCTTAACATCGATTTAATCCGATTACTAATTTCCTTCTAACAGAATCCTATGACCGAGAGCCTACTGTAACGTAGTCCATTGCTTGAATATTGGGTAAAAGAGGGTGACTATAGCACGCCGTGTTAATAGTGGAGTGGAGGAACTACTCCAATGATCTTCTCGTGCTAAGGTTAAAGTTAAAGTTAAAGTTCGTGTTAAGGTTCAAGTGAACCAAGTTTTAGTATAGTGCCGCAACTTCGGCCGGTTGCCTAGTAGCAACTAAAGGAGAGCACACAGAAGGAGCGAAGTAAGCGAAGACTCGCAGACAGTCAGAGTATATTTTATGTATGCATATGCCTATGGGACTAGCAAATGCTCTTATCATCTTTCAGCAAGTGATAAGAAAGACTTTAGGGATACTTGTGCTACGGTATGTATAGATGAGTTGCTATTGGCGGTCGATGAAGTGGGCGAGCGCCTTGTGTAACTGAAAATCGTATTGCGCACGCTAAAGAGCAACGGGTTTACGCTCAATCTTACCAAATAAAATTTTTCGTAAAATTATTAAATTACTTTGTTTACGAAATTTCCAATGAGAGTACCGAGTATAGAATACCGTCCAGGTATAAAAACTAAGCACTTCAATTACCAGAGACGTAACTCAATCGATTGTGCAGCAGTCGATGTCACACACGTGAAGTAGATCAAGGTTGGATCTCGAGATCATTGTAATTTGCAGGAACCTTGAGTTAGGTGATAGAAGCCAAGACCTTCAACAATGTTTTGACGTTTATAATGTCCGGGTATACATAGTATTTAGACCCAGAGAAGGAGGATATCAGTGATTATTATCCTGACTGTTTAGGTATCACGTCGTGAAGATGTGCCATAATGACACGAGGGATTTTGTGATAGAAAAAACACACAATCGAATAAGCGAGAAATTCTGGTTGAAAAAAATAAGACAACTCATAACCAAATACGCAAACGCATGTTTGAACTGCCTATGTTATAAAGATGAGAGAGAGAGAGACAGAGAGAGAATAGAATTGTTGTTCCACCCGATAGAGATGTTCGTGATTCCTCTTTACATAATCCATCTCGATCACATAGGCCCTTCGTCTAATTAAAGAGTAAAAACACTCGCCTTTTAACCATAGTGAATGGATTTACAAAATTTTGTATTCTTGAACCTGTATTGAACACTAAATCCAGATATGTAATCGTTGTGCTTGAGACTCTATTCACAGTGTATAGCAGATCATGGCACTACCCTTACATCCGCTTCGTTACAGAATTTCTGTACAGGATACAAAGTTAATTTGGTTCTAACTGCTGTAACAACACTGTGAACTAATGGCTAATACTAAAAGGTAAATTGAATCGTTCTGGTGGTGTTTGCTGCAAGTGTAGCATTATGATCTAAAGACGCATGGGACAAATATGTGAAGAAAATTCAGAGTGCTAATAATACAATGGAGAATAAAAGTATAGGAGAGGTCACAGCACGTCTACACCACGATTGCTAACCGAGAGAGTAGGAAGATGCTTTCTTGACGGTGGAAGTACAGTCCATTTTGGATCAAGTAAATCTGAAGACGTTACGTGAAAGGGTCAAGAAGGGGTTGAAGCAAAAGCGACTTAAACATTACAAAAGAAACGTTGAATGACGACAACTATACCTTGGTAAAGTACCTCGTAATTTTGTTTGTTATTAGGAAGTGCAAAAAATTCGCTGCCAAGGCCAAGGATCCATACGGCGTCACTGCGATACTATCGAAAATTGGTACAAGGTGAAGATCTCCGAACTGTGGTAGCAACAGAGCATATGAAGAAGTGGATCCACTTCGGCGTTATGGAGTAATGGGTAAGTCAGCAAATGGAGGCGCCTAAACACGGGACAATTATGCGATATTTGTTTGCGCCCTTGATTATGCTGCCCACTCATGCTCGGGTTATCCGAAAAAAATTCGGATTATCAACACTTGGAGCTATATAATGATCAAGCCCTGATCAAGTGTGCTCATACCCAGACTTATTTTAATTAATTTATTTTTTTTTTAACCCCATTACTAATTTGTTTCTAAGAAATATCAATATATTAATCTAATTTGATATGCAAAGAATAAAAAGGGAAATTCATAAAAATGATCAAACTTTTTTAAATGTCTTTATTTCATGTATATACATAATTATCTTGTACAAACTTAAAACTCAAACTCAATATCACAACTTCTCTCTTTTATACAAAAAATTACAGAAAACTTTATTTATATGTCTCTTTTTCTTCAATTTAGCTCTTTATTTATTTTGAACCGAAACAATAAACTACGATTCACATACATCTTATATTCTAACTTACAACCCGCAACAACGTATAAAACGCAGAAATATTCTTTATAAAAATAGATTGTAATACTTTTTTTTCTTTTAAATTCTTATGTGCCATTCAAGATAACTTAAATATAATTACCTCACAATAAAAAAATTCTAAATTTACTTTATCAAACATCTCAGTTCAATCCAGTAAACAAGGATGAAAAAATATATCACATAAAAAGAAATAAATCTTTTAATCGATAAAAAATAATATATTTATATTTAAAATAGTAATCTCCGACATAAATTCTGAAGCTTAAAAAAATTAAATAATATTATAAATTTTACTTTTTTTATGTATTTATATCTACAAGCTATTTATGTAAAAATATATTTTAAAAAATTAATATAATAAAGTTTTTTTTATATGTTTTGAAACAGTTTTGTTTTGTTTTGAAAAAAATCATTTACTATTAATGTTATAATTAAAAAATAATTTTTTGATATACAGGAACACAAAATATATAATGAAATGAAATAAAATTGAAGCTTAATTATAAAGTTTGTTTTGAAAATTAAAGTTTCATAATATTGTCATACCTGATAAACCACGACACACTATATCGTATTAGATAAGCAAATTTTTAATTTTTTCTACTATTATATATTTAAAATATTCACCAAAAACAATATTTAAATTTTTAACAAAAATTTTATTTAAACATCCATTTAATGCAATCAGCAACTAATTTTTCAATTTTATTTAAAAACAAAATATTTGAAAAATAAATTTTTGCAACTAAATCAAATTTTTTCACATAGCAAAACACATTTTATTTCGAAATAAATAAATCGTTACAGACTAGTGATAGTGATAATAAATAGAGGAGAGGGGGTGTGGCGGCCCTTACTCGCAGACTTACCGCGGCAGGTGCATTCAGGCTGAAATGAATTATACGCTATCTCTGCTAAATCTAACATACACTGCGAAAGTGTTAAGAAGTGGTTGTTTTATAGAGTGCAAACAGCGTTATTCGTGTTGATTCTGATGAATCTCCTACCGTCAGGACAAGCTCTTTTACAATTGTTATTTCTTTGCGAAAAAACTACCAATCACGAAA
Source organism: Eupristina koningsbergeri (assembly GCA_018907245.1). Classification (NCBI taxonomy): domain Eukaryota; kingdom Metazoa; phylum Arthropoda; class Insecta; order Hymenoptera; family Agaonidae; genus Eupristina; species Eupristina koningsbergeri. The sequence continues at coordinate 1,691,786 of JACCHV010000029.1, read as the reverse complement.
AGACATAGGTATTCAATAATGTAAGCTACGAATAACCAGGGTACACCTAATCACTCCAGCCCCCGATTTTGGCACTGAGTTTAACCCTGATCACTATTTCTACAGACTAATTATTCTTGTATTTTTTACAAAATAAAAAAATATAAACTTCATTATTGAAATATTTGTACAATATAATACTTTTATATAACAGAGAAGGAAATAGCAAAATTAATTTTATTAATAATGATATTTATCCAGACAAAAATTTAAGTTTCATAATATATATATAAGATGTGCTATAAGATTATGCGGAATTTTTTCTGACTATTTGTTACAGTGTTTTTATAGGAGTCGAAAATTGTGTGAGGGAAATTTTCTTATCTTTCTTTCCTGTTTATGCAGTCAGTAGGATCTGCAGGATTTGTCCTGACGTAAAAGGTAATTTTAAGCTTTATAGCACGGAGGTAATGGAACAGTGACACGTGGTAAAATTTTGTGAGCAGTTGGGAAAAATGCGTAAAGACTCTTGAAGTTGTAAAAGCCTTTACGAATATGTAAATCTCACTGCGAAAAATAACACGTTTTCAAGAAAGACCAGGAAGAGGTCAGCAACAAGTCACGTTCTAGACATCTCAAATCTGTTCGTATCGATATCAATATCTAGTGTGCGCATAAAATTCTTAATTCAAACCATCATTTAAGAATTATCGCAATCGATAATATCTAACATTTATCAACACACATACGTTTATCCTTTATTAAAAATATTTTTTTAACATTTAAAAATCTCTACAGCATTTTTTCAACGGCACACAAAATTTTACCGTATAGCGCTTCTCCACTAAACGATTCATCACACCGTGTTACAAGATTAAAAAACATTGCAACAAAATAAACTCTGTCACTCCTACTAATTTAAAAAAAAAAAAAAAAAAAAAAAGATAGATAGAAAAAACTCCCTTGCGCACGCGCATTTCTTGACCTAAATGAAAATGCTACGACATATAGTCGAATCATAAATAATTTAGACCTGATAACTTAGTTTTTTTAACGTATCCTGTATACACTTTTTATTTTAAGCTAAATAGAAAAAATTTTAATTTAATATTTTCTTTTGTATGAATAATTATTTTAAATTGATTATTATAATTTTTTAAAACAAAAACAAAACATATTCTTTGCTGTTATAAACTATTATTAGTAAGCAGCTTGTAGAAAATTTTTTAAACATTTCTCAAAAAAAGTAAATTTATAGGTACATAGATAGTCAAAATATAATCTATAATCGATTTCATATTTAATGATCTGTATCACATTCAAAGTGTAAAATGGAAGCGTACAATATTATACATGTTTTATATGCGTATATTTTTTTAATTGCAATTATCATTTTAAATTAATTGTATTTACATATATTACATTTACATACTATACGAATTTAGACCAATTTTAACTTTTTATTATCGATCTTTTTTGAATAATACTATTAAATAATGACATAAAATAATGTTTATAACAATGATTTCAATCAGTATTGTATATACTTTAATATGTTATTATACCATACCAATGATATTGCGATTACATAATTTACAATTCAAACAAAATTGAACGTACGCTTTATTTCTGCATTACAAAAAAAAATTGTTTAAAAACTATTGAATAAATAATTTGTTTTAATTATTTTATGTGATCAAGAATTATTAAACTACTACTTAATTTTGTACGTATATACATTAGATGTAAAAAAAAAAATTTTTACAATAGATACGATAGTATATTTTTGTATCTCACAAAATTAATTCTTTGTTTAAAATTATTATTCTTTATTTTTTATTATAATTTACGCTTGAAGAAATATTTAATTTTACGATATTGTCATTCTGAAATAAATTTTTATATAAATTATATTTATTTTTTATAGAATATTTTCTAAATTATATAATAATAAAATTGTGATATTGCAAAGCATGTAAATAAAACGAAAAAAAACAAAATAACATAAATCTATAAAATCAACAATATATTAATAAAATTTAAAAATAAATATTTAATAAAAATTTATTTTTAAATGTTATTAATATAATTTTTAATTAATTAAAAAATTATTAATTTACTTCTAAAATCAATTAAAATTTTAATTCCAACTAAATAATAATGGATAATCTGACTAATAACTTCATTTACATAATTTCATACAATGTGCAAGAGATCGTTTTCATCATTCATAAATTGTATCGCAAACATATAACGAAAAGTCAACAGGTTCAATCACAGATCGATTTCTGCAATTAATTTCTAATATAATAAACAACTTTTTTTGTGTTTATATTAAAAACATTCTCATCTTAGAAATAAGTTTTAATTTCATAAATTAATTTTTAAAAATTTATAATGTTGAAGAATAGCAGTTGTAAATATGTGTTCGAACTTGCCATTCTATTAATCATCTATGAGGACAATACGTTACTCTAGGAAATAAGTGACAATGTATTGATTTAAACCTGAAAAGAAAAAATATTATTATTAAAATAAATTTACATAATTAATGTCAATTTTCTATTTTTTTTTTAAATATAAAATAATTTTGTATCTAAGATTAAGTATAATAAAATTAAAAACAAAAATTAATTTTATTATTTCTACTACCTAATGTTAACATGTGTTTATAACAAATTTTTTAATATATTATATCAAAAAATTTAAATACATAAATAATTTTTTATAATTTTATAAATAAAACTGAATTTGTATATTTTTATTAAATTAAAAATAATGTCCAAACAAAACTATTTTTTTATTTTTTTTACATTTTTTCTTATATTATATTTGTATTCTCAAAAAAACTATTCATTGTGCTATTCTTTCACTTCTTTAAAATTTTCAAAGTATTATTCTACCTCGCTTGCCTCATCTATGCAAACAAGTGATAGTTATATGGCTTGATGTTCGGAAAATACGGTAGATGTGACAAAATATTTCATTCATGTTTTTTTAAAGCATTTTTTATCAGCTTAGATTTAGAAGATGGTGCTTTATTATAATGTAAAATTACCTTTCCATGCGTACAGGCCCATTCCAATAATTTTTTTATCAATATTATATTTATCGTTTGTCGATAAAGCTCTGTATTTAGCATTTCATGAGATTTCAGTAGTTTGTATTAGACAACGTTACTTTGATTTCATTAAATATAAAAAGTTTTTTCTTTTCCAAAATTTTATTTATCTTTATAGTTGATAACATATTTCATTAAACGTTAACTGTGTTTTTTTCACTTGGACTTCTCAAGAGAGGTATATTTTGTTCATATTTGATACAGGAATACGATTTAAGTCCATCTAAATACTCCTTGTCTTTTACATTATAGTCACCACCTTTGCATCAATAAAACCGTGTTTTGCATGTTTTTAATGATGAAAAAAACTTACTATAATTTTCAAAAAGCTATTTATAATATTTTACTGCTTTTTTGTTAAAGTAGCGAAGCATTGAATTGAAAAACGTTAGTTTTTAATAGAAAATATAGCAAATACTAATTATTTGATAAATATCAGGATTTTATTGTAAAACCTATTATATAAAAAATATTGATATTTTTATTAAATATTTTCTTTGAATAAAAATAAATATTATTAGTACATAAGTACCATAAATATTTAAGCCACATAATGGAAATTAAAAATCACAACATAGAAAATGACTATGATACAATGCTCACTGGTAAATGTCTACACATAGAGATTAATTCACAATTAAATCATTGCAACAATAATCTAGTTATTACACCTAGTTAATCTAGTTATTACATCTAGTTATTAGGATGTATTAGATTATCTGTCTAGGAAAGTAGTAAATATAATACAAAATTGTGAAATTAGGAATGTAGAATTGGTACTAAGCTTTGATGTCAATGTAAATAATTTTGTTTGATGTAGATATGACTAAATCTCAAGTAATAAAATTTTGAGTGATAACATAAAAAGATCCATGTAGAGAACAAATTCCATTTCAGTGAATAGTATAAAAAATATTCTTTTTGTTGTATGAATGCATGAATAATAATTCAGTACTATTGGTTCTTATGCCGACATTTTAACGATTGGATTTATCATCCCTTTCGCGGGCTTTTTAAATAGATTTAAATAGTCTTAATTTAAAATATATAGATCTTATAAATTAAAGCATGAAGATCGCTTTGGTAATTTATAAATTTTTAATTTTTACAATGGAAATTATTATTAATTATGTATGTGCATGCGTTTGTGTAAAATCTAATAATATTAAACGAAATATTTTAAATTTATAATTTATTTTATTTTTATAATATTACAATAATTCAAAATACTTTTCTTAAAACAAATAAATCTCATAAATATTTATATTTGTATAATTTATATTTTTACCTTTTTGGATCATCTTTGAGGCTAAAACCATCTATCTTTACAATATTCCAATCCTCTCTTGATCCTTTTGAATAGCTGAAAGAAATCTATAACATAAATATAAAAAATACATTACATATTTATAAATAAATAAACAAATAAAAGTTAAAAATAAAAAAAAATTAAATAAGAGTTTTAAATAGAGGTATGTAATAAACTATAGAAATGAATTGTATTACATAGTTTGTGCATATAGATATGTATATATATATACTATCCAGCGACCTGAGTACGCTAGGTTCAGTTTTTCTCAATGTGCTGAGTAGTCTATCCAAAATTGGCACTATCACAGTATTAGGTATTATAGCCATATTAGGGAGTCGCCCTTAGTTGCTATCCGGGCAAACATTGATATCATCGTGTAACCCTTACGTTCAGAAAGAATATAAACACCATACCGCACATCTCAATCTTAGGAGTCAAGTTGGATTGCACAAAATCCTTCATTCTACATCCATCTAATGCAACATCATTCAAAAGATAGCTGATTATAAAGAAATTATTTCGTCCATCCATACATTCGAAATGTTCGCTCGTTCATATACATTTATACGTTAAGAGTCTAGATAAATATGATTTAATATTTGTACGTTAATTAACTAAAAGTATGTAATCTAATTCATACAGGCAGTCTCCTTCACTAGGACAAATTGATAACCCTTACAAAAGAGATTCTTCTGAGATTTAATTATATATTAAAATATTTAAGATTTATACTTTTATCGATGCTTTAATATAACTACTAATTAAAAAATATATAAAATATTTGTTTTACTAACCTGATCGTGAAAGGTGTCTTTATTAAGAAACTTGAGAATTTCGAGATGAGAATGGAACTGTTCAACTACAGTAAGTTGTTTTTTCAACATATGTTCGATTATGTACCCCATTGTTACATCGTCAGGTAATCTAATTCTGTCACCAACAGTAATAAATTTACCGCCTCTGTGATAATAACATTATAAATTAGTCAAATGTATTTTTCATACTAAATTTATTACATACGTAATTAAAACAATCAAATTAATTCCAATAAAAATATTGTTTTAAATAATAATAATATGATAAAAGTTTACATATATATACATATATAATATATGTATATATACACATAATTAACTATTAACGTTATTGAAAATGTTGTAACGGCTATCGGCGGTAATCTATTGATACCATATAATGTTAATACTAAATTTTGCAAATTTTAATTAGATAATGGATTATTAGCGGGAAAAATAATTAAGGACTTCCGGGAAATGAAGAATAACAAAAATCGCATACGACTTGCTTTTCATTCTAAATTTGATCGTCTTACGTACGACTTAATTATGTTTAATACTATTATTATTATTATATTTTAACTTTATATTATATTATTTCAGTTTTATTGTGGTATATAAATTATTCAATTGTGTTATATTTGTGAAAAAAAAATAAAATAAATATTGCATTAACGTGTGAGACTACAAGCAAAAAGCGAAATATTGTAAAGAAAAAGGACTTGGTGAAATAAAATATTATAAAAAACTTGGTACTTTATAATAGTATAAAAACAAATGAATCCGTAATATATATATACATCTTAATTTCCGAATAAAAATTTTTTAACGATATTTATTAGTAAGGTAAGATTTTAATTAATATATTAGATTAAATTTTTTCTGATATATTTTTTTACGTTGATAAACTTCACTCCCTTCTCTGCAGAATATTTTCTCGTGTAATCAATTATTTTTCTTTTTTTATTATGCACATTGAATCTTACTAAATTTAATCGGTCGGGAAATAGATTTTTTTATATTACAATATTTTGTTATTTTTCTCATTTTTGTACTAATATTAAATGAAATTTAATATTTATAACGTTTTCATATTTTTATGTAGTAGTTTCTTATCAATTTTTGGTGATATTGCAAAACGAAAACTTTAAATGAATATGATTGTGAAATTTAAGCAGGAAATAGATAAAATAATGGAAATGGAACTTCAAAATATTTTATTTGACAATAAATTTAAATGAACAGTTAAAATCTAGTTCAATTAGAAATATTATAATATCAAAAAATTATTAGCGAAAGCTAGTGAGTCAAGGTGTTATTAATTATTATTGAATTAGAAAACATTAAAATATCAACAAATTATTAGTAATAAATACAAAATAAGAAAATGAGAATAAGTAAGTATCAAGTTATAATAATAATTATAAAATAGCATAGAGGGGATAATGTTCAGAAGATATAAAAAACGGAGTAAAATACAAAAAGACGCTTTTTACTTTTCGATGTTGTATATTTTAAAACCAAGTTATTATAGTAAGTATTGAGCACTCTGAGTCTAGCAGAAATCTGGAGTGACGACAGCCTGCTTCCAAGATGGAATTTACTCACATCATGCTTTCAGATAATAAGAAAGCTCACGAAACCACAATCACTACAAAAATCATAACGCAAGTAATTCATGTTGTAATAATTATATTTTTCTATATTTGTTCTTACCGATTCTTTAAGTAAACGTCTAAATTGTAACTTCGTAAATATATGATTTATATTGGATGATAATTTATATTGAATGATAATTTTTATATAAAAACTTAACTAAATATTCATTTATATACCTAAGACATATTGAAACGTAACATATTTTGTGTAATATATTCCCATTACAAAGTATGCACATATATTATTTACTTGATTTTTCAAACATTAATGCAAGAGTACATTTTTTATTCAAAAACCTTCACATATGTATTATAAAAATATTTTTAAAAAGTAAAAAAATAGGAAAACTTTAGTCCCTATATAAAAAATCAAATTATTTGATAATATTCGTGAATGTTCAAGGATTCTCGGAGGATGTACATTTGAAGATTTTCTATAATTTTCTAGAGTTAGTTAATAATTTTGTTCATGTATACAAGTTAAATTCTTCCTACTTACAAGGTGCGGGTTAATTATTTCATTAATTAATTTGCCATTTAATGTTTTTAAAAAGAGTTATTCTTAGTAATATTTCTATATCATATCTCTTTTACTTCAACGAAATTTAATATCGTGGAATAAAGAAAAGAAAGGAAATAATTCAATAATTATTAATATTAGAATTCGTTTTCTTAATTCATTTGAAACAACGCATTGTATATGTATTTATTTCCTATTTTTCTTCAATTTATTTTCGATTAGAATTATCTCTAATAAGGAAAGGCTTTCTCTTTTATTCCTTGGTCCTGAACTTATTCTTATTAATCAGTGTTATGGTTACTAGGGTTAATACCAGACCTAACCGTGAGCGTACAGTTGACTAACTCAACTTTGTCGCTTATTCATACAAGAAGGAAATACGGTTTAGTTTTTGGATACGTCTGGGTTATGATCAATCCGAAAATATCCTTTATTTATTGTACTGGAACAACTTCGTTCCCACAATATTATTTTCAAATTTGTAGTAATACGAAACTTTAATTTAAAAAAATGTCAATAAATTAATTACACGCCACATCTTTGTACACCAAAATCATCAATTTTACGCTCATCGGTGCCTTTCACAACAATAGTAATACGTTTATGGCAAAAATGTATCTAATATCCCCTTTTTTCTACGTAATTCAATGCCAAGTGACATGATACATGTACACATTTTTATAACTAACCCCTCACCATATTTATTCAGAAAAAGAAGATATAATATGAGTTCACCTCCATTTTATGGTTCTTTTATATTTAGAAGTTTAATAATTTTTAAACGCTTATATAGAATAGGATTTTTAATAAATATAATTTATTCCACTTATATTATTATGTAAATTTCATAAAAATATACGCGCTAAAGCTAGTATACATTATTAAATCTACATTTGTAATGAAGATTCGTTGTAATAACGGTGTCTATTTAATCGCATAATTTTAGTACATTATATTTACTTACCCATATGATAGATCTAGAATATTTATAATACTTCTTTGTGCGCCAGTAATTTTGTATAATAAATCTTTTTTATTAATTACATATAATTTAAAAATTGTGAGATTCTAGTGTATGTCCTTTAATATTTTTCTTCTTCTATATTGTATAATAAATCTAGATATACATTAAACATTAAGAATAATGTTACCAAATATTCTATCATTCGTTTGTGTTTTCTCGTTTATTATAAAATGTTTTTCAATGAAAAAAAGGCTTGGTTAAATTAACAGTATCGCGAACATGTGACACGTGTCAGCAAATATTAATAATGTATATCTTCCTACACCATCACTCCACTCAGAATAACAACAGAATAACAGTATTCAGACGATTACCAATGAACCTCTACCCATCCGGCGCAGATTTGTCATTTTCAAAATTTGCGCAGCCATACGCATTATCCAAATAACACAACAACGAATACATGTATAGTTACATTCGTTATCTATCTCTTATTAAGTTTCAAAATTTCATTTTGATTTCAATTAATTGTAATAATATATTGACTTTTTGATTTTATTAAAATTAAAATATGTACATTGTTAGGGAAGGAAACTGGGCATGGTCCCAGAAGACGTACGTCCAGGATGCGGGAACGCCCGCGATTTGAAAAGCATAAAAAAGGGCCATTAAAATGCGCAGTTTTGTGTTGTGCGCTTGGCCGCGTGTGGAGCGAAGTGGCTCATTGGACATACATATTATTGTACATAAATTATTGTAAAGTCAGTTGTGCTGAAACCTCGGTATTGTGCAATTGTGTAATGATGTTCTGTGATGAATAAAGTGATTTGATTTTTGCGGCTTGCCTACAAGAGGAGTTTTATTTCCATCTTCCTCCAATTCCCATAATCAATCCAATTCAAACATTAACATGGTGCCGAAAGCCATGACATATCGTGGGGAATAAGGATTATTTTTGAGGAAAAGGAGGAATCCGAAGGCTTGGAAGCTGGAAGCAGCAAACTTGGTCCACGTGGGTGGGTAGAAAGAAAGAAGTTGTATCGTACACAAGGTGTTGCGGCAAGTATCTTCATACGGATAAGTACAAATTCAAATATTTTAATCGCGTGTGATGAGTAATTAAGCGAAATTCTGAATTTGTTATTAACTAAATAAATTGTTTAAATAAGTGATCATTCGTTTGGATTCCGCTAGCGACAGTTGACTTGTACACATAGTGTCTAGACAGCATAGCCGGTATTTGAGATTTTTAGAGAATAAAGTGAGCTAAATTGTGAGAGAGTGAAGTAAAAGAAAGCAGAGAAAGTGAAAAACAGAAGGAAAAGAAAAATACAGTGCATAAAGGCAGAGTGGTGAATAGAAAGTGAAAAGAAAAGTGTAGAAAAGCAAGAGGTTAGAAACCAGATCGCGGGAGGCGGAAAGAAGAGAGGCGTAAGCAGACGTCGGCGACGAACAGAAAACTTAAGGCGCTGTCACGGGAATAAAACGCGACAAGACAGCGGAACGCAAACACGAACCAAAAGCGCTTGAGAGGAAGTGGAAACACAAGAACCGAGATAAGTACGGCATAAACATCTAAAGGAAAGTTGCCATTACTACAAAAATAATAATTATAATACAACAAATTAATAATACACAAAAATCATATGAACATTGCTTACAAAAATAAGGTTGCCAATAATTCAAAAATTAAATTACATCAGATAATTAAAAATAAACAAAATCTCAAAATAACAAATAAAATAAAAATAAAAATAACAAATACAAAAACAATAGATAAAATTTAAGTGAAAAATAAAAATTAAAGATAAAAATAAATTAACAAACATCGAACAATAGTAAAACACAAAAGGACAAAAATCTAAAAAAAACAATAAGGACCCACAATAATAGAACTCAAAAATAAAATAAAACTAAATAAAAACAATAATGAGCAACAAAGCAGAAAAAACGATGATGACCAGAAGAAAGGCAAATAAAAGGGAGAGCTCACAAATGACGCTTGAAATGAGCATGAACAAGAAAAATATGACAGAAGAGGATGAAATTATGGAAGAGAGTAGAAGAATAGTAGAAGAAGGAGAAAGACGCAGAGGAGATGATAGGAGGGAGCTTGAGAAACTAAAAAAAGAGATTGAGGAAAGATTTGAACGGATGGAAAAGATATATGAAAAGGAAAGAAAAGAAAATAAAGAGAGAATATTTAGAATGGAAAAGATATATGAGAAAATAAAAGAAAGGGAGGATGAGAACGAGGAAAGTGTGAGGGCGTGGGCGAGGAAGATGGAAGAGAGGATGACGGCAATAGAAGACGAAATGAAGGAGATTTGAGAGGAAATAATGGCAAGTGGAGACGAGAATGAAATGAAGATGAGAGAACAGAGAGAGAGAGAGGCGTGGAAGAAGAGGAAAGTAAAGGGAGAAGAGGAGGCAGCAGGGAAAGTTCAGCCATAAGCAGCAGAGAAAGCAGCAAATCGAGAAGCACAAGGTCGAGCAGCGGAGACGAAAGTAACGTAAGCAACATAAGTAAGATCTCGAATATAGAAATACAGGGGCTGCGGAGGCTAATGTGGGAAAGGGAACGAAAGGACAGGGAGGAGAACATTGCGGTAAAAGGAATGGAAAGGGGACAGATAGAGAAGATGGGCGCAAGAAAATGGGCGGAGAGATTAATTGAAGAAAAACTAGGGGTAAAAGAGGAGGTTGTAAGTGCATGGATAAGTGGAAGGGCGATGATAATAAAATTGAAAAATAAAGAAGCCAGATATAAGGTATGGAGAGAGAGAAGAAAACTGCTGGGGACAAAGATCTTCTTAGACTTTGAGCTGACATATGATGAAAGGAGACAACAGGACGAAATCAGGGAGTGGGTGAGAAGAGCAAAGGTGAATGGAATATTTGCAAAAGTAAGGCTGAAAAAGGTATTTGTTGAAGGTAGATGGGAGACATGGACGGGGGCAGAGAGAATGGAAGAGAGATGGAAATATATCAACAGGAAAGTGAACAAAAACAGAGAGACAGAAGGAGAAAAGAAAAGAGAGGAGGAGAAAAAAGAAGAGGAAAGTAAAAATGAAACAGAAGAGAAGGAAAAGGGAGAAGAAAAGGAGACAATAGAGAGGAATGTAGAAGAGCACAAAAGGGACAAACAGTAAAATTTAACGGACACAAGGGACGGGCAGTAAAAACACAAAATGAAGATAGAAAAAACAGGACTGTACAAGAACATGAAAAGAAGAGACCAGACGAGAAAAGGACGCAAGACGAAAAGAAACAAGAACAAACAAAAACATGTAATGGAGAAAATAAAATAGAGAAAAAAGAAAAAAGAAAGAGAACAAAAGACGAAGACAAAGATAACAGACGAAACGGAAACCTAGACATTATATTCTGGAACGTAGCGGAAATATGGGGGAAGGACGCAGACTTTTGGAAATACAGAGAAAAGATGGACGTAGTGTGTATGGCAGAGACATGGGTGGAGGCAAAAGACGCAGAAAAATGTAAAGAAAAACTCCCGAAAAGCTTGAACTGGAAGATCATAGGAGCGAAAAAAGAGAAAAGGAAAGGGAGAGCAAAAGGAGGTTTTATAATAGGAGTAAAAAAGAAAGAAACGATACAAGTGGAAGAGATAGGAAAAAAAGAAGAGAGGCTGACGAGAACAAGAATAAAAGTAGTCAAAGGAAAAAAGACGATAGACATATGGGGAGTGTATAACAATAATAAAGATATAGAAAAGAAGTGGAAAAGGATAGAAGGGGGGAGCTACAGTGGGGAAGTAGAAACACTTATAATGGGAGATTTTAACATAAGAACAGAGGAAGAAGATAGTCCTGGGATATAGAGAAGAAGAGGAGATGAAAAGACGGAGAACCAAAGACAAGAAAGTGGAAAAAGAAGGAAAGAAACTGGTAGACGAATTACAGAAGAAAGGACTAACTATAATGAACGGGACAACAGAAGGAGACGAAGAAGGCGAATATACGTACATTGGAGTAAGGGGGAGTACAGTGATTGATTTGGCAATAGCAGACGGAGAAATAAGAGACAAGACAGAAAAATTGACAATAGAAAAAAGAATAGAATCAGACCACCTGCCGATTAGACTAAAACTACAGACAAGAGACAGGGACAGAAAGAAATGCAAAAAAACAATAGAAATGAAAAAAACAATAATGAAATGGGGAGAAAAAGAAATAAAAAACTACAAGGAAAGGACGAACGATGAATACAAGAAACGAGACGAGAACCGAGACGTAGAAGAACTATGGGAAGGGGTCAAAGAAGTGATAGAGAAAAACATAGAGAAAAAGGAGATTAAGATAAGGACATGGAAAATAGGAGAAAAGAAATAGTATGACAGGGAATGTAGGAGAGCAAAAGACAAAGCAAAGAAGGACCTAAAAAGCTGGAAAAAAGGAAAGGTAAAGAAAGAGAAATACTCAGAAAAAAGGAAGAATTGGAATGATCTATGTAGAAGGAAAATGAAAGAATGGAGAAGAAAAGAAGAGGAAGAACTCAAAAAACTAAAAAACGAAGGACAGATATGGAACCAGATTAACAGGGGAAGGAGAAAAAAGGTAAGGGAGACGAAAATATAGAAATGGAGGTATGGGAAGACTATTATAAGAAACTATTAGAAGGGACAGAAAGAGACAGAGAAAGGGAAGAAATTATTAGAAGAGAGACAAAGACGGAATAAAAACAAAATGACAGTGGAGAGCAAAGAGATAAGGGAGATATGTAAAAAACTAAAAAAGAGGAAAGCCAAAGGTATAGACGGTATCCCGAACGAAGCATGGATATACGGAGGAAGGGAAGTCTACATGAGATTGGAAGAAATAATTAAAGAAAGTATGAAAATGGGGAACATTCCTGAGGAATAGAGGACGGCATTGATAGTGCCGATGTTTAAGAAAGGAGACACTAATAGACCCGAAAGCTACAGGGGGTTATCCATGCTGTTTTGGGGATACAAGATATATACCGGAATAATAAAAAATAGGCTAGAGAAAATGATTAAAGACAGAAATATGCTCCCAGAAGGACAAGCAGGATTCAGGAGAGGGAGATCCACGACAGATAATATATACATATTGAATCATATTATAAGGAAAAACATCAAAGAAAAGAAAGAGGTATATATACTGTTCGTGGACCTCAAAGCAGCGTTCGACATGGTAAACAGAGAAAGACTGTGGGAAATAATGGAAGAACAAGAGTGCGACACAGAATTACGGACCTAATAAAGAAAATCTATATGAAAACAGGATGCAGAATAAAGACAGAGAAAGGAATTTCTGAAGAGTTCTGGATCAAAAAGGGCCTAAGACAAGGATGCAGTCTCAGCCCCCTCCTGTTTAACCTCTACATAGCTGGGATCGAGAAAGAGATGGAACAGAATAGGGTAGGAGGAGTCAAGCTAAAACATAAAAGAATATGGACCTTAGCATATGCAGACGACCTAGCTATGATAGGGGAGAGCAGAGAAGCTATGCAGGGAATGATGAGGACACTGAAGAAATTCCTGGAAAACAGAGAAATGGAACTAAATACAGAGAAGACAAAGATGATGATAATCGGAAGGAAAGGAAACATAGGAAGGAGATATGGAAATGGAAGGGAAAAGGAATAGAGATAGTGGATAAGTTCAATTATTTAGGATTCGTATTAAGGAGGGATGGAAAGTACCATGAGCACATCAAGGAAAAGATACATAAAGGAAAAATTGCTGCAAAAAAGGTATGGGGACTTGCAGAGAGAAGATGTGCCGGGGACTTCCAAGCCAGAAAAATGCTGTTTAACTACCTGGTGAAGGGGGTGCTGGAGTACGGAGTGGAGATTTGGGAAACAGAAGGAAGCGACGAGATGGAAAGAATAAAGGCAGACTATTTGAAGTGGACGCTGAAACTAGACTTTTGCACCTCCAGATACCTGGTATATGAAGAGACAGATGAAAAGAAAATCAGGATAGACTGGGGCATAAGAACCCTAAAATACGAAGACAAAATAAAGCAGATGGAGGAAAACAGATGGTTGAGGAAAGCCTACGAAGAAAAAAGAGAAATACAGAAAAAGGACGGAAAAGCAGAGGAAGAGAAATGGCTGAACAAGATAGGGTTAAGTAAAAAACAGATAGAACAATGGTAAAGGGAGGGGAGAGACGTATACACGGAGATAAAACAAAGGGACAGAGACATACAAAGACAAGACAGACGAAGCAGAATCAAAGAATCAAAATACAACGAAACATACATAGAAATACAAAAGGACGGACTACCAGAATATTTGAAAAAACCCCTCAAGTCGAAGACAATGACAACAACAGCCAGGGTTAGATGTGGCAATATTACAAGCAGTAACAGATACTGGAGAAAAACAGAAGAAAGGAGATGCATACTATGCGATAAAAATGAAGAAGATTGGACATGTCTAACCAGGGAATACGACAGGACAGAAGACATATTTAGGGAATCGAGGGAGAAAGCAGAAGGGACATAGACATATAGAGACATAATGAAGGTACTGAACGACAGGAAATGGAATAAAAGGGGTGAGATAATGAAGAAAATCAAGGAAGTGGAGAGGAGAACGAAGAAAAAGGAAGAAACGTAAAATGAGACAAAAGAAGAAAGAAAAAATGAGAAGAACAACAGACATAAAATTAGTGAGACAGTGACGAAAATCAAAATGAAAATAAAAATGAATCTGTGATAATAAAGAACAATATAATGTAAATAAATAGATGTAAGTTTAAAGTGTATGTACAAATTGTAAGCTACGGAACCCGTCCCTAGACAAAAAGTCGGGACGTAACTGTAAAAAAAAAAAAAAAAAAAAAAGTAATCATTCGTTTTTGGTGTAAAATCGATTAAATTTCATTTTTTAAAGTAATTTTCGTAGGATAAAATTAATCGCGTGTGATACGTAATCAAGTAGATATTCTCAATTTATTATTATCAAAATTGATTGTTTAAATAATTTATTATTTGGTTTTTTAGTGCAGATCCGGTTAAATTTCATTTTTTGACGAAATATTAGTAGTGATAAATTTTGATCGTGTGTGATAAATCAGTTGATAAAATCTTAAAAAGTTATAAATAAATTTAATTGTTTAGACGATAACTTGTATGCTTTAGTGTGAAATCAACTGGTATTCTCGGTTGCCGACGTTTTCTTTGTGTAAAAATTTTGATTGCGCGTGGTGAAAAATTTGATAAAAATATTAAATTGTTATAAATAAATTATTTGTTCAAATTGTGATATTCAACGTTTTTAATGTAAAATCTAAATAATTTTCGGTAATCGCAAATTTGTGAAAATGAAATTAAAACTCTTACTACCAGTGTTATATAAAATCTACATAAGTGTATAGTGCTATTACCAAAATAAATTTAATACAAAATACGCACTTCTAAAAGTGATATGAAGAACAACACCGCTCCTATCACAAAAACCAACGATCAAAATCATTCAATTAACAACATAAACTCCACGTTTAACATGGATAATGGATCCCTTAAGGCTTTCAAAAGAAAAGCGAGTGTAGCCCTCACTAATACGAGCGCGCCAATGCCATCAATGGACTTACTTGTCAACCAAACTCTCAACTTAAAAACAAAAAAGGAAAACTCAACCCCTGCTCGAATCTTCAATCTAATCGCTCAAGAAATGTATCACGCCCGACGCTTCAACAAAACGAAAACTCAGTTTTCTCCATACCCATCGCCAACAGCTTCGACGCACTTCATCAGCTCGAGGAACCCTTCAGCAGTCTCCACCGCACAAGAAAATAATCAGCTTTACGCTACACAACACAATCTCAAACAAAACAGCAGCTTCATAAAAAATCACTTGATGGAAGATCAACCTCATCACTCCATTAATAACTCGCCTCATTCTCAAGAAGGTAAAAGCGACAAAATTCCCCCCATTAACATATATTTTACCGACCTCAAAAAAATTATCAACATCTTAAAATCTATTTTTCCACCACAAAATTTTTTAATAAAAAGAATAAACTCTAATAAAAAACATGCCCTATAATTAAACAACTTAAAAAATTTTAACGAAGCTAAAATAATATTGAAAAGTAACAATATCCCCTTTTTCACCTTCACTCTCAAAACTCAAAAAAACTTTACCCTTCTGCTAAAAGGCATCAACGCTGAATGAAATCTCCTGAGGAAATTCTAAATGATCTAAATTCCAAATCCATACCCGACCTCCAATTTTTAAAAATTAGTAAATTTACTACTCGTCGTTCTCTCGCGGAGGGTAAAGATCTCCCCATGTTTCTGGTACAAGTCACCCCCACCAGCAACATGAACAGCTTACACAAGATTAGATCCGTACTCCAGCAGGCAGTGACCTGGAACAAACTAATAAAAAAAGACATAACCCAGTGCCACAATTGTCAGGTTTTAGGGCATGCTGCTTCCAACTGTATCCTACCCTATAAGTGTGTAAAATGCGACAAACCGCATACTCCTGGTCACTGCGCCCTCCCAAAAAAACAGTTCCTCCGATCCCTCCACTATTTACTGCAACAACTGCAGAAACTTTGGCCTCCTTGCTTCGTACAGGGGTTATCTTACCTTCCTAACATATAAAAAAAGATTGTAGAAAAAAAAAATCTAATGACTAACGCTAAAAACTATAAATTAGACAAAATTTACAACAGATACACCCCGCAAATCTTGTATGCAAACGCTGTACGCGTAAACCCTCCCTTCTCCCACTCAGTCCCTTCCCACCTCCACCTCCTCCCCCACGCTTCCTACTTTCTAACCACTCCCATCCTCATCAAACAATATCCCTAACAACCCCAATATTGACTCCATATCTTCCATCCAATCCCTTTTTGCAACTTTTCAAGCAAATATGATCAATCATCTAAACTTTCACTTAATTAATATAAAAAACCAAATCACTAATAATGAAAAACGAATCGATATGCTAGCCGACGTCCTCACTGAACTTATCCAACCCTCATTCACACCTCTCAAACGAAGAAATCGACCATCACATCTCACATCTCGAATCATCCATACGATCAGACATTCACTCTGCCACTCCACCATCTACTCCCCCACCTTTATAGCATAAATACACAAACCCCCGCATCAATATCATGATTAGAGATAGAAAATACATCAATAGAATCATCAATAAAACAAAAAAATTTGGTTATCATCAATCTCACATCCCCCTCCATATGCTACAGGCCATCCTCAAACACATCAATCAATTTCTAACTCGCGAATTTAACAAAGCAGTTAAGTCATTTTGGAACAAAAAAATAGCATTCCTGCCCTATACCAACATCCCCGACCTCTTATCTAAACTAAAAAAATATTTCAATCTAAACCCAAAATTCACCACACCATTCATCCAAATTCACCAAAACGAACTCACTCGACTCAATAGATGCAAAATACCCTTCACATTACCTCACCCGACAACCAACTCACCTTCACCAATTCATTAGACATTCTCAATCTCAAAGGTATTAATCTGCACAACATATATGACACTCCCTCTACTCTAGCCTCTACTCCTAGCCCTTTTGAGAAAATGATAGTCTCCAACACCGACATCTTATTTAACACCATATACTCATGCACACCCCACACTTCTTTTTCTCACCTAAACCCTGCAACCAATCCCTCTCAACCTTCTGATCTCCCAACCTACTTCATGAACATAAACTATATCAATAAAATCATAAAATCCCTAAAAATAAAAAAGCCCCTGGCATCGATAACATCCCCAACATCGCTTTAAAACATCTTCCTCACAAGGCCATCTCCCCTCTCACCTTCATCTTAAATAACGCTCTCTTCACAACATCATCCCCCCACAACAATTTAGCTTCAGAAATAATCACTCCGCCCTCCATACCATCTCTAAATTCACTTCCGATATTTGCTGAGCATTAAATGCAAACAACTCCCTTGGAGCCTGTCTCTTAGACCTTGAAAAAGCTTAAACAAAGTTTAATCTCGATACGGCTGCTTGGGTACTGGACATCAAAGAAAAACGTGCCGATTTGGTAAGTGTCGCCAATGCGACGGGTTGTACTACGTATTGTTGCACGACAAACGAGCGGGCGCGAATGATTAGAAAGGGGAAGGCTCGCGGATTAAATCTCAAGGGCATAAAAATAAAATTTAACTTGAAAGTAATAAACGGGGAAGTACGAAACATCGCCGCGATAGAAAGGCTACACTCGACGAGACAAACATGGAAAGAAAGATGGAGTCGCGAGTAAAAATTGGATACGGATTCGATCGATGTGAAATGAAATGCCGACGTGAAAATTGGGATCCGAATAGGAATAATAATAGGGATAACGGCAACCCGAATAAACAGGGAAAGAGCCGGCTCGTGTTTGGCGCAGCGAAAATTCGGGATACTACAGCAAATTGTACATGTCTCTCTCGGCCCATGTGAAAGCGAAACTTTGATGCTGGATCATTTCTTGATCAGGGATACCTCCGGGGAGGTGAATCTAGGAGATACGACGCGGTGAATAGCTCGTTAAAAATGCGGTGGCAGTTAGTGCAAAAGTCGCGGACCACCTTTGGAGAAAGTAGTTGCGTAGGTATATCTGCCCACTATAATTATCAAAACGAAGTGGTCTGGCGTCGAAACGCAGTGTAAGGTAGAGAACCTGGTGTTGATAATCGGCTTCAACAGTCAACGAAATCGGCGGTCGAAAAGTCGAGTCACCGAAAGATTCCGGGAAAAAGCGGACAGGTACAAGAGGCAAAGATGCCTACGTTGTTCGGAAATTTTGTATCCGGCGAACAAATGAATCGTATTACTCGATTGTTAGGATTGTGGAAGTCTTCGTGAAACGAATGGAAGACACGACGTTGCAAATCCATGTTGTGAAATGGATTTCGAGTATTTGGATTAAAGGTACAAACGCGTGTGGTTTTTACGGGGGGGAGGATGTTAGGGACGGAAACTGGGCATGGTCCCAGAAGACGTTCGTTCAGGATGCGGGGACGCCCGCGATATGAAAAGCATCAAAAAGGGCCATTAACATGAGCAGTTTTGTGTTGTGCGCTTGGCCGTGTGTGGAGCGAAGTAACTCATTGGACATACGTATAGCTCCGTCGTTTGTATGAAATGGGAAGGGTTGCGTTTGAGTACGTGTACAGATGCGTAGGAATGTGTGTGTGTTCGGGAATACGTACTCGTGGACGTCTCCATTTCCTCTCTCTCTCTCTTCCTCGCGAACATGACTCGGCCGAGCCCTACAATCTCACTCTCTCTCTCTCTCTCTCTCTCTCTTGCTAGTGCTCTCATTTCTCTCATACCGTCATTTTTACATTGCAATATTGTGTAAATTCATGAGGATGTGCGTTTAGATTGTTCGGCTCTTTCTCCCACTGCCAACCCGGGAATTTTTTATGCTTAGGAAAATGTTTGAGGTGTGAATGTATGGATTGGAAAATATGTTTGATCGGAAAATTCGAAACGTCGTAACGGTTGAACCGATAAGACCAACCGCCCCTTGATTCGAGCAAAAATAGATGAAAATCGAATCGCGAGGGGCGGAGCCAAGTTCGGCGGCCTAATTACGCGCGAGAAATTATTGTAAAGTCAGTTGCGCTGAAACCTCGGTATTGTGCAATTGTGTAATGATGTTCTGTTGATGAATAAAGTGATTTGATTTTTGCGGCCAGCCTACAAGAGGAGTTTTATTTCCATCTTCCTCCAATTCCCATAATCAATCCAATTCAAACATTAACATACATCATAATACAATTAAAACGAAGTTTTCTACAGATTTCATTCGATTGATATATTTAAACATTAATAAGATGTATTCAATTACTTTTACATTTTATTAAAATGAAAATATATACATTTAGAAGACCTCTTTGTTTTATTTAAAATATATCCTCGTCAAAATTATAGAAAAATTGTAAAACTACCGATCCTTCATCCCGTCCCAGAAATATTGGGTGAAAAAGTTACATTAGATACTGAAAAACCTTAATAAAAAAGTTTTAATTAAAAAATAAATAATGAAAATAATATAAAACTTTTATATTAAATGTATATTTATAAAAATTAAAAATTGAGATCTATATTTATAATTTGTTTTAAATTTAAAAAAATTTATATTTTCTCAAACAAAAATTTTTATTTAAAAGAATTAAAAAATTCTCTAGTAATCATGTAACATTGTTATATAGAATTATTTATGAAATTAAATTTAATAATACATAATTCATATAAAAATTTAACCATAATTCTTACTTTAATGAAATATTAAAAAAAAATTTTTTTTTTAAAATGATAAAATCTACATTTTACATTTAATTACAAATAACAATTAATAAATTGAGCACCAAAATAAAAAAAAAACTCAATATTGCCAGTATTGTAAATATTTAAAAAAAGTAATCAGCAAAAGAAGAAAAATACGTAATATTATAATCATTTACTTGAGTGTATATAATTATATTATATTATACAGAGTTTAATTATTCAACCACTTTCTAATCGATAACATTTCAAATTCGTGAACGTATGATGATTAGGGATGAACCTCATCGCACCTGTTTTCATCTGATATTCTCTTTTCGTCTGTGTATCTTTTATTTTTTTTTTTTCTTTTATCACTTTTTCTACCTGAAGCACCATAAAGTTGCTCTCTTACTACGCATTACAGATATATTTATATTTATATTATATTTATATATTGGCTCTTAAACATGTTTTAATTTACGGATGAATCTTTAGTAGATTAAATATCTCTTTCTATTTATAAATATATATATAAAGAGAGAAACCTGTATAATCTTTTAATGATTCTTAATTTTTTTTTTTCTTTTTAAATAAAATATATTTTTCTTAATACACCATTTTAATATTTACTTACTTTTTGTTAAGAAACATTAATTTATTATTGATTATTGTATAGAAATAGAATATTTTAAATATATATATTAGTAAATATTTTTTAAAAAAAAGTTAATTGTCTACATTAAATATAGATATTTATAAATGTAATAAAAATTTGTCTTTTTAAAAATTTTCAATTCGAAGTGAATAAAATTTAGATCGAAACAAATAAAATATCAATAAAAATCAATAAAAAATGAGATTAATTAAAGAATTTTCAATTTATGAAAAAATGAAAAAATAAACAAATGAAGTAATAAATTTCATTTTTATTATTTTTTATTTTTATTATTTTGTAGTATAAAAAAAAATCTCGATTATTACTATCGATAATTTATTTAAACATTTAATGAAATTTAATATATACTTGAATAATGAATATTATTTTAATGAAAATATTATAATATCACAATTTATAATTCAAAAAAAAAAAAATTAAAAAAATTTACTGATAAAAAATTCAAATATTTATAAATAAATGCTTTCAATTTTTTGTTATTATTGTTTAAAAATTGAAGCTAACAAGATTTTTCTAAGGTTCATAATTAAATTTGATTTCATGATTTATTCATAATTAAAGGTGGATTTTAAATTTTGGCAATCGAAAATATATCCAAAAAAAATTTTTTAATTGGGTATTTGTTTTAAAAATACTAAAAATATTGAAGTACACAGTATTAATACAAATTATTTATTTCAACTCATTCAAAATTTAAAGGTTTTTTTCATTAGGAATTCTTAAATAGCTTTCGTTCATTCGTATAGAAACTTATTAATTTAAAAAATCTGAAAAATATAGCTAATCTTAAAACAGCAGAAAAATATAAAGCTCTAAAAACATTGAATATAGTTTCATTAAAGATAGTTCTTCTTACATTACATCCTAAAAAATTTATATACAAAAAATCTCATTATTCTTCCATAGAGATACGTTTAAGAATTTCCTTGCCCTGCCAATTACGGTTTTGTCAAAGATGTACTAGTCGGAGAATTCTGCAAATACTTAGTAGTATAAGGGCCACGAAAAGATACAGGATGGAGATGAGGGAGGAGAAACGACAGTGACGCACGCTTTAATTAACATTTTTCGTTTCGATTGGTCCCTTCGCTCCTTTTTTCTTGTTTTATTTTGTCCCAGTTCTCATTAGTAAATACCGGTACCCTACATCAGACGATTGTTCTTTTCTATATATATATATATATATACAGAAATAAATTTTTGTTTGCATTTGTTTCTTTAAGAACACCTTACATGCCCACATAAAAATTCATTGAACTATCTTATAAGCCTTGTGCTAATATTTTCGATCTTGTAGGATTTCATGGAATTAAACAGTTTTGTAATTAACTAAATTAATTTTTGGTTAATAAATCATATTTTAATACTTTATTATAATTATTTTTTTTATATTAGTAGGATTATTTGCTACAACTTTTGTACAATTTCTTTTTTCTTTTTTTTTTTTGTTATTATTATTTATTTATTATTATATAATGCGTAGTTATTCACTAATTTTACTTCTTATTCAGTGTATATAGATGAACAAAGGAAGATCTGCGGTCCCTTTCGAAAGTGATATTAAGAAAAGAAACCCAAGTATATATAAGATTCAAAGAATATTGGTCTCGTTAAAATACCTTACGACGAAATCGAAATTTCAAGCCTAAGTGACCGCATGCATAAATAGTTTTATCGAACTAAATGAAAGGGAGAGAAAGAAAGAGTGAAAGAAGTAGAGAGGAAAAGATAAATAGTAAAGAAAGAAAAAAAGGAAACAACAGGTAGAGAAAGAGGGAGAAAGAAGCTGGAACGTGTGAGATTTGTTTGTATCTAAATTATTTATTTTATTTTTGATTCTTTTTATCGTAGACTATTCTTTTTCTTATTTTTATTTCTTATTTTAATTTACAACCACTTGCATTTTTATCGTCATTTAATTATTTTTTTTTTTCTATAAAACAATAAGAATTATGAAGTTATAATTTTTTTCTAAAATGTGCATAAATTAATGGATAATTATTTGTAATAGATATACAAATTAAAATCTACGTACTGAATAAAATTCATATTTCTGTGCTATGGAGATGAACAAGTAAAACATTGACACTGTGGAAGAAATTTTTTCTACTGTATTCAGGCCATTATTAGAAAATATAAAAAATTATAAAATATGCCACAATTAAGAAAAATATATATTTAATAAAATTAAAGCTAGTGTAGCAGAGTAGCTATGGTGGGACATAATTTATATATTTAAATGCTGGAAAACTGTTAAAATTGAATGTTTATATATTATCAACTCAAATTTGGTATCAATAATTTCATTAAACAGCTAGTTATTTTTAATAAAATAATTAGGAGAGTCAATGTTTAAGTAAATATTATTAAATATAGTTTTGATAACAAAGTGTAAATATTAATATAAATTGATCTGTTTTTATGTTTAATTAATAAATTTTGATTTTTACCTATTGCATAGATGAAATCAAAATTAAAAATTATTATTATCTATTAGAATATAGATTTTAAGAATAGATTTTTTTTTTATTATAGTAATCTTGATATCAATATCTATTTCTTGTATGAAGGAAAACTTAATATTATATTACAAAAGTTGTATTACAAGAATATGATCAACATTTTTATTAATATATAATATTAATATTAAGTTATATCTAAAATAAAAGGATAATAAAAATTTTTTTATAATATTTTTGCATAATGTCTAAATCATTTATTTTTACATCATCCAGGATTACATTTTCAAATAATACGATGATGAGAAAATCCGCGGGAGTATCAATTTATTTATATATTTATTATTATCAAAAATAAAACATATATTAATGAAAAGAAAACTAATTATCTATAATTTATAAGGTTTATATTTATAGGTTCTTAATACGTATGAAATTAATTATTTTTATGTAGATTTATTTCGTATTTTCAAGTTTTATATTTAAATAAATCTACCTTGTTTTTATACATATTATGTACACATTGTACATAAATTTAATGGAGATACAATTAAAATAACAATCTTATAAATTTTATTCAACTATTCTGTAAAATTAAATTCTAAAATTTAAATTGCTTCTAGAAATTGACCCCATCACTAATTTGATTACAATGAATGCAATTAACAACTTCATCGATATATGCGAATAAAATTTTTAAAAATTTCCGTTAAAAGTTATTATTAAAAATTGATTTTCACATGTATACATGTTATTACAGTAGCTAAAATTTTTAGCCAATCTTGATATTGAAAATATAATCAATCAAAATATAATACATGTTATTTAATATCATTATTTACAAAATTTACAAAAATATTATCTCCTATTTATTTATTGTTATTTTTTATTATTTTTATTTGTATAATAATGTTATTATTATTTAAAAATGATTTTATTTTAATTAAATTCTATACATTGCTAGTTTTTATAAACTTAAAATAATATAAAATAAAATAAAACTTATAGAAAATTGATATTCTATGTATTACATTTTACAGTAATATATCTGTGCATAAAGACCTTAATATAATATTAAATATTTCTAGTAATAAACAAGTAGTAATGAAAAAATATTATAATAACAACAATAAATTATTTTAAAAAAGTTGCTATAAACAAATGATTATTTATTAATTAAATTAAGAGAAAAAAAATTATTTATGAATGTAAATTATGAGAAATCGTATTTATATAAAATTAATTTAATTTAAATACTATATAATCTGATGAGACGGATTATACATTTAGCAATATTATTTAACTCCGACAAATCTCATGTATCGGCCTGTCCGGTGTTCTATTTCATTTCTCGTATTCTGTATTATCGTATTCTGTATTTTAGAATATGTCCTTAAATTATACAGATAATTCTTTTATAATTATATTGTCATTAAATCTATATTTGTAAATGTTTTCTATTTGATGATTAATAAAATAATGTATATTTATAACCACATAATTGTATTTAATAAATTATAAATTTTTTTACAATAATTAAGAATTTTTATTAAATTTACAAGAAATACAATAAAAATTTAATAAATTTAAACATTAATTTATATCATCTGATATAAGTAATTCTTTATTATTAGCAGCATTTTTTTAAAATTAAAATAAACAAATTGTTCCATTGAAAAATTAATGGAGTA
Organism: Eupristina koningsbergeri; assembly: GCA_018907245.1. Classification (NCBI taxonomy): domain Eukaryota; kingdom Metazoa; phylum Arthropoda; class Insecta; order Hymenoptera; family Agaonidae; genus Eupristina; species Eupristina koningsbergeri. The sequence continues at coordinate 1,666,345 of JACCHV010000029.1, read as the reverse complement.
GAGAAAATTTCGTAATTAGAAACTATAATTGAGCATTTACTTTTATTTTTCAATTGCTTTCATTAAATAAATACTCTTACAATGCTATAAATAATAATTATTATTATTTTATTGTTACATATTATTATCTCAAAAACAAATTCAACTTCTTAAACATTACTAAATAAAACTTGATAAGTTTTGATGTATAAAAATAAGTATAAAAGAAACAAGAATAAAGACCAAGGTATTGCGAAATATTTTATATCATAGACAAATAAGAATACTACGAAAAAGAGAATAAAAAAAAATCTAGGATTTAATTAATGTCAGATCTTTAGTTTATTTGATCATTTCATCATTACTCGTCTAATTGGATTCCTTTGGTTATGGTTGATTGTGGATAGTACAATTAAAGATGTGTAGCTATAACAACTGTACGGCAAAACATGTCTGGTGAAACCAATTTGGGCATTCCGGAGACATAAAACGAGACGGAAGCAAAAGGCCAAGAAAGAAGATTTCGAAGAGAGACTCAAGAAAAGTTAAGTAGACATTAGTAGATTGATCTATAGTTCATTTTACCATATGTACGCGTATAAATTTAACATTAATTATTCCTTTTCTTACATTTTATCGTATAATACGAACGTTTTTTAAAACGTAATTTATTTTTGTACAATCATTATTAATACGTATACCTACTTTTATTACTATTTCTAAAAATAAATAATATTTTTACTAAAATAAAACAGTCAACATTTATTTAAATTTCAGCATATAGCACTTTATTTATTACACTATAATTTGTGCATTTTCATTAAAATAAAAAATATTTTTCATTAAATCTAGCTCTAATTGATTTATCAAAATGATTTTTGTGTATAAATACAACAGTTGCAATGCATAATTTACAAAAAAATTGTTCTTCTAGAAAATATTGTTTACACATTATCTTTATATGTTATATTTTTTTTAAATTATTGAATAATAGAAATGCTTGTAATATTTTACTTGAAAAATAATTTTACATAAATTTAATAAATATAAATATTAAAATATCACTGATAATCACTTTTAAATATATTTATATTATATATGTTTGAGCTGCTTTCACGATAGCTTATAAATACAATATAAGATTTTAAGAAATGAAATAGAATATCGATTGTATTGACACATGAGATTTGTTGAAGTTAATAATATTGGCAAATGTATAAGTCGTCGAATTTATTTATAATACACCCATCGAAAATTTAAGATACTACCTTGCAGTTTTTTAAAAAATAAATTCTTTTACATATTTCAAAAGTATACTATCATATACGATGAACAATATTTTAAAATATTTAAATTGAATTGTAAATATTTATGAAATGCGAGAGCTATAAACATTTAATTTTATAATATAAACACTATTAGTTAATATTTTATATTTTTTAGAAAATTACATTAAAATTTAATTTTAATTTCTAGCTTGAACAGAAATAAACTATTAAATCGGAATTTTAAAATATTAAGAATACTTTTTCGCATTATTAAAGTTTTTTTTGATATTGAAAAAAATTATAAATGTGCTTGCATTTTGCAAAATGATGCATTTATATGTAAAATTAATTTTTTAACTCAACGCATATTGTTACCATTACGATAATATATTTTAATGAAATGTTATATAAAATTATATTAATATATGTTCATAATTTTTCAATATTTGCTGTTTTACTTATTTTGTATAATTCCAGAAAAATACTTTACGTTTTATACTTGAAGAATCAGATAAGTCTCTTAAGAAATTAATTTTTTCATTTACCTATAACTGATCTTTATTAATAAAGAAATCCTTTTTTTTTTCATTTATATATAACACATATTACAGCTTATGACGCATGTAATTACTGATTTATCTATCATTTAAAAAAATGTGTTACGCATATAATCAAAATTTAGTGAAATAAGTCCTAATAGATTGCAAATCTTATTCTTATTATTACTTCGTACATTTCTAATTATGCCTAATATTTATTTTTTTTATGGTTTGTATTAGATATCACAGACACTTAAAAGCAATATTGAAGCGTCAAAATTATAATATAGAATAACCAAGTATATAAATTATCTATGCTTGAGGGAATAATGCTTCGATAACAATAAAGAACTTTATTTTAACAATGAATCGGAGATTTTTTTATATTTCGAAATGAATTTATAAAATTAATAATAATCACAAGATTATTAATCATAGTGACACATTCAGATCACCTGTAATTCATTAATATATACTACTAGATATTAGTATATATTGGAATCTATATGTTCAATTTATAATTTTACAACGGAAAACTACATAAATTGTTTTGAGATTATTTTCGTGTTTGAGGAGGAATCCAAACACCATTAAAGGTAAGTTAATTATTACAATAATTATTTACATAATTAATTTAATGTATTTACTTTGAAGCATATAAGAATACCCTAATTTTATTACATATTTCGAGATATACATTGCTAAATTTAAAATATGAATAAAACTTCTAAAATATTGAGATCTTTAATTCATTTGTTATCAAAAATTTAATAAATCCCCATGCTGAAAATTAAATAGATCGTTTTATATTATCTTTGACCTCCGTTTATCATCAACCACTAGAATGTTAAAAAGTAAAAGTTATTGTCTTAGATTATGTACTTATATATACCTCCGATATTGAATACTTTACTATCAATATTAATTTACTTAGCTACATAAGTCTTTTAAAAAATTCAATATATATATTCTTGAGTTTTCATGATTTATATTTCACTTATAATCGATTTACCCGACACCAAACGGTTAGAATTAATTAAAAATCAATTGACGCAAAAAGTTACCGCGCGGATCTAATTCAAAGCGCGAAGTATATGAAAATTTCCTATTTTTATAAGTTTTAAAATTAATCGTTGACATTAATGATTACATTAAAAAATACATAAGTACCAGCTAAATTGAACTTTTAATTATAATTCTAACCGGTGGAAATTTGGATAACAATGCCACAAATAGAAATTAGAATGTTAAAAAACGTGGTTAAATTAAACTATAAAAGGGGGCAGATTTAAATTGGGATTAATTTTGATTTAACTTTGACTTTGCAACTATATTATTTCTGGGTTTTGTACGGGAGCAATAATATAGAAAAAAAAATAAAGAAAAATATAGAAAATTTATTAATTTCTATTACTTAAAACTGTGCTAAAGTTTTATACGAGATTATATATATTTATTCATTATTGATAATATTAAATTATTGCTTGGTATTGCTAATATTAAATAATGATAATTATTATTATAATATAATATTATATAATATAATATATAATGATAAATAAATAAAATTATAATAAAATGATCTGTTTGTTGTAGAACTAGATAAACAGATAAACAAATAATTTCTGGGAAAAAAAATTAACAAAATAAAAATTATTAAAATTTTTAGAAAAATTATTTATTATTTTTTAAATTATTTAAATTTATAATTTGTTTTTATTTTTTCTTATAAATAAAATTTAAATAAAAGAAATTTTTTTGAAATAAATTAATTTGTGAAATCCCAATAATAAAATTAAGTGAGCCATGACAAGAGATCGTGACATTACAATTTGATTTTATATATTACTGACATTTATAAATTATTTTACTTTAAAACTTTTTAACTAATTTTACTGTGTATTATAAACTCATGTTAGTGAAAATGATCCCAATAGTTATATTACTATTGTGTGTTATTTAAATCTACACGTTTGGAAAGTCGAATTGTCAATATTCTATTCATTTTCAAGAATATAAATTTAAACATTTATAATTCAAAAATTTTAATAATAAAATATTAAATATTTTATTTAAAAATAAAATATTTCTGTAACATAATCTACTTATATTGAAATTTTAGAGTTCTTTATATAAATACTTTTTATTAATTATTTTTTAAATTTAATATTTTTAATTTTTATATAATGAACTGAGTTCTTTTTTTTTATAAAATATATTTATTTTATTATTACATTTTGAGATGTAACATTTCTGCTCTCGAGTCTAAAATGGTTTTGCATTAATATTTTTAATATTTATTTGAACTGCTGTTAATATGTTGGTATAATACCATTTTAAAAGACTAATAACAATTGATCACATTATAACAGTAGATGAACCTGCAAGTTCTTTAATATTACGTATTTTCTTTTCTTATGAAATAGTCGATACATAATGTCTAAAAATGCTTGATATTTAAATTAAAAAATTGTATTACCAGTATTTGTTCCAAATAATTGATGTCTCATTACCTTCACATTTCACAGTCTAGCCGAGCCTTTAAATAATAAGTAAATAATAATGAAATTTGAACTATCATTTGATACTTTTAATGTCCTTAAAGTATAAATAATACAATTTTTGGGAAAATAAGTTATAATACGGAAATTTTTATGCTGATACTTAAGTTACAAGTTTGATTAATCAAAACATTATTAAACTTAAAAATTCCTGAAAAAGTTTATCCGAACTTAAATACAATACATTCCTAGTAAATGTATAGTCTTTACTGTTGCAGTTACTGCTTTAAACAAATCATTGTTTTGTTTTTTTTTTCAAACCAAGCTTAAGATATTAAAATTTAGTATCGCTTCTCAAGTCTGGAGTTCCGTAAATAAAATTTTTATATAATTAACAGAAATTCTCCCGTTTTTCACACTGCTTGAAAAATAGAGATAAATTAATTTTTAATTATTCATGATACGTAGGTAATTCTATTTGAATATTTGAATTCATTCTAACAATTCTTTCCAATTCGAATGAAGCATCAAGATATTTGAGGATAATCAAAAGGAATTCATACACTTTCGCAGATGACCTGTGATGATAGATTTGTACAGTATGAATCAAATATGAATCGTCAGGATGCATTTTCAAGAAAAATAATATTTTCGTATATTTTTGTACAATCTGTCAAGAATTCATGAATCTACAATATTTTTAATGATTTATACAAGAAGTTTTGTTATCAATATATTTTAAGAATCCTCTAGTTTTATAAAAATATTTTTTTATAACTTTACTGGTATTGATTAATTGATAAAGATAACTATGTTGATTTTGTAGTATGACAGTTAAAAATCATTTAATCTGTAATTTGAGGCATACATGAGCACGTAGTTACGAGTAATTCACTAAATTATCTTATTTTAAAGATTTTAACCGATAAATATTTTAATCAATTGATTGCATCTACAAAAGCAGATGACTAAGTGAATAGCCGATAGCGTGGTAAAAAGCTATCAAGATAATTAAACTTAATATATATATATTATGTTTTTATTATTTACTAAAATAAAATGCATATAATTACAGAAAACAATTAATTTATTATCAGTCAACAGAATTTATTAATATAATATGAAGAAATCCAAAATTAAAAAGATCGCAAACTTACCCAGCCACTGGTATCATCTTGAGTGCGAGAGCCCTGCTGATGCAAAAACCAGCACCACCTGTGGCAAACCAAAAACGAACCTTCTGCTGCAACAAAAAAAATCTATACTGAATACTTGGAATTAGATAAGATCATACTTCACGATTATGATAAATGTGTTTAACAGCATGCACCTTTTGCAGCCTTAAAAATTTGACTTCTTACATGAAAGCATTAATTTTTTTTACTTCCAATTTTCTTTGACCAATAATTAATTTATTTTTTAAATATATTTTAATTTGATATATCTTTTCATCTAAATTTATTTTTTAATAAAAAAATAATATAGTAAAAAAAAGTAATAAAATGTTACAATTACAATCATTAATAAATTTATTTGTGTAAAGGACGACTAAGTTTTTTATTGGTTGCACACGAAAATACACAATTTTAGACAAATTTATTTATAAATAAATGGATATTTATTATAGCATTGACATGAATTGACCTTTTGTTATGTTTTATATAGCTATAAAATCCCATTAAAATTTTACGCTACTAAAAATAACAAATTATATTGATATAATAATTATCCGGGTTTAAAAAAATATTAATAATATAACATTTTCTTTCCATTATATTTATATAAAATACTACAGAAATTTAATATTAAATAAAATATTTGTTTAAAAAACATTTTTACGGGTTTAATTTGACGTGCAATAGGCATATGTTTATAATGCTGTCATAATCTAAAATTAATATAAATTTTATATATTATTTTATATATTATTTTTAAAAATCTATGTGATATATAATGAGATATTTTTTACTGCATAAAACATAAAACTTAAAATTTCAAATAAAATAAAACTTAATGAGATACAATGTTTAAGAGATTTTTATACTTATCGTACATAATTGTAAAAGAAAAATCTTAAATAAATACTTTGAATAAAGAAAATGATATCGTGAAAAAAATAAATAAAGCAATTGAAGTTGTGAAACTATGTAGAAATGGATACAAACTATTAACAAGAAGTATCTTTGAGTATCAGTTCAAATTTGAAAAGGAATAATAAAATTTCTCAGAACAAACAAAGATTAATGCATAATACGTTACAGTTTACATTTAATTTTCGTGTTTATGACATTAAAATAAAGTTTCCTCTTATTAAATTAGCTATTATATAAAATTTATAGGAAAATTTCAAATTAGTTAGCTCATGATTATGTGATAGAAAGAGAGAAAATAAGAGGCAGATGTAGAAATTAATTAAATATACTTTATTATTTATGGTAAAGTTTTTTAAAAATTTATTTAAATCAGTAACCTATTATGGTTTATATAAAGTATGTTCATTATTAATACTTTTTAAGCTTGAAATAATAAGTTACATATATTATAATAAATGTATGTTTAAATTTTAATTATTACGCAAACTAATATCTTTTTTTTTAATGATTTAAAAAAAGGTCTATCTAGTTATATCTATTTCGGATACAAATTTTTCGTCGAATACAAATAATTATTCGAATAAAATATAAGTAAAAATGTAGTGTTCAGATTTTAATACTAAAATTTATAAATATTAAAATAATTTAGACATTTAATGATTTACAAGATTCAACAACGAAGACTGAGTTTGATTTAATTTACAATTTTATAAAATCAGAACTTTTAAAGAAAATCATTTTTATTACTGTATTTGTTTCAATAATATTTTGAAGAGAGACATTAGACTCATCGAAATATTTCATTCCTTCTCATCTAGCAGTTATAGAAATCACAAAATGATATTTTTAATTTGTCAGACCAACCTTTCATTATGTTTTATATCCTTAATATTTGCATAATCCTTAAAAGTTTGAACCTACACTCTCTAATTGATTAAAAATAATATTAATTCAGTCTAGCAACACAATCCTTGTATATGATCAAATGAGAAAAATCATTTTCGAATTAATTTTTAAGAAATCTGTACATAATTCAAAAACGGAATAATGAGATTACATAAATTTAATGAAATTATTTTAATGAAAAGTCCGCATATGAATATGTTTTTAAAAAGTTTTCTATTTTCAAAACTTACAAAATAAAGTTGCTTATTTATTTTACTATTATAAGTTTTTATTTAATTTTATATTGTTAAAAAAATGAAATAGAAACTGAAATATTTTAATGCTAAAGATACAAATATATGTTCTTAAAGAAAAATTTGCTAAAATATAGTATTTAATTTATAGATATATCCTATTAGTAATAAACACGATTTCATATTTCTAGAAATAGTTTTCCATTGCGTACATAATAATGATCAATCATAATAATAATTTTTATTATTATTAGAGTAATAATTTTTATGCGTTATTAAAATAATAAATTATTAATATAAAATGAACTTACGTTTAAAATTACATTATACGGCCAAATGCATTCACATAAATTTATATTCAGAATATTTTTAGAATATTTTAACTTAAAAAAGTTATTATACAAGCATACTAATACACAAATTGTAACCTTATTATACTTATAATGTAATATATATATATATATGATTTGTTTTAATTTTTATATAAGAATTAATAAATACTAAAATAGTTCAAGTATGTATCTTGTAGATTAAATTAAAATTTAATTAATGAATACTATAAAAAAAATTTTTTTAAAAGAAAACAAATTTTTGTCACATTAAAAAATAAATTTGTTTTATGAATTTCCTTTTTTAATTTTTTTAATTGAATATAAACATACCGATCTCTTTGAAGGATCAGAGCCTTGACGAATAATTTCCAAAGGGTTTGGTATTGATGGTCTACCAAGATACCAATCCTCCCGAGGATTGTAATTATCAAGAAGCTTTAGCAAGCGCGGGACGTTCACATAATTATCATCATCAAAGTGACAAAACCATCTAAAATAAAAAAAAAGTATGAAATTAAATCAGATAATTAGATTTGTAATATTGGTTTTATGAAAATACAATATTTATTATTTTCATTATTTTAATTAAACTAAAATAGTATTTTATGATACAAGTCATAAATATTAAAACTTTTATATACTATTTCATATTTTATAGCTATTTTATGAAAAATAATCTCTTAAAAGTCCAAAGAAATAACCATTTTTTTTTACATAAAAAAAACTTAGTCATAGACCGATGGTATGATGAATATGTGTGAATATAAAGTAATGAATTTTTCCAATTTCTCGATCAAATGCCTTACTATCAAAACAGTCATAACAGAATACCTGATATGAAAATATTATACACATAAATTATACGAACACTTAAATATTATTCATGAATATCATTAATGTTATTAAATATAATATTTATTTTACAAATTTTTGTGCCTTTGTTATCATAACAGAAAATTTTATCATCTTACATTTACAGCAATCTCATATCCGATGAAATAAAACTATTTCAGCTACAATTATAATTGGATCATCTTTTTAAAAATCTGATATTTATAAAAAAAGGTACGTTATAAACGTTTCTTAAATAGACAAGTTAATCATATTATCAATTCACATTTTATAAGTTAATTATCGATTTAAAAAACGATAATTTAATGAATTAAGGTATATTAGTAAGAAGGATCTCTTGTAAATTTTTTTGATGTACGTTATCGCTTTTTTTGAATCATAAAAATCATTACTTCGAAAAAGAAATTATATCGTTTTCATTATATTTCGAAAGATTTTTATTTCATATACAATTTAAACTCATTGTTTTTATTCAATAACGTTGCTTGAAAATGAGAGATTCATTTAAGCGCTCCTCAGTTTTGATCCAAAATTCATTTGGTATTATTTCGTTTCGTACGACTAGTTGGATTCTCATTTGCAGTCACCAATCTTAATATGAAAAGTTGTAATGAAGGCATTGTAAGGCTCTCGCATGGACAAGAATTAGAGATGTGATCCTCTGGATACTAATATCCTAGCTTGGTCAATTAAAAAAATCCTTCGTTTCCTAGCTAAAATTCAAGTCAACTAGATCTTCTTCCCGATTAAGCGGTCTGCAGGCTACTCCGTATACACGGTTTTAAATATCTGAGTAAAGGCAATAAAAAATATCTGAGATTTTAAAATAAGTGATTTAAAACTCGTATGTTTGTTGTTGTAGGTTCTAAAAAATTTATTTAAAAATCTTATAGGTAAATATAATTTCTTCTTTTCAAAGCAATGTTTTTCTAATATTTTCGATTTCTCTCTTTTCACGGTTATTTCTAGATCTACTCCCTGGATATTACATAAGGGCTACAGCCAATGCAATTATCAGGATATCTGTAAATTCATTATAGCCTAATACTATTCTACATATTTTTCTAAAAGATATAAATCCTATAAATTTTCTTTTCTCTTATGTCAATTATTAATAAAATTGTTCGTTTCAATTTTTCTTCATCATAAAATAAATAATTTCCTAGTCTCCCTAGTGCCAAAAATAAATTCATACTGATAGAATCGAGAAGAAATCGAAATTAAATTAAATTCACTAATTTCACTTATCCTCTCACTTAAAATATCGAAGCCCTAGAATTTCTTCGTTCTCGATTTTCTACAAATGTTTTAATCTATACAAATACTATCTCAACTATAGAAGTCATAGCAACTCCAAAATCACATCTATATCACCTAAATTCAGACCTTTTATAAATACATAAAGCAAAAAATCTTAGTCCATAATGCAGACCAACATGGCAGCTAATTCAGAAAATTTTAAATGAGCTGTCAATAAAACAAATTCAATAAGAGTCTACTTTCTTAACGGTAGAAATTTTAGAGCAATCGATAAAATTTTGGAGTTTAATATAATAGAATACTCCACTATTAACTTTCATAGGACAAAAAAACAATATTCCTTGTCACGTTTCCTAAGGCCTTACAGATGATAAAATCTTATAAAATCTTAAATGAAAACATTTTTAGTTTAACCATGTTCATCATATGTATCGCAAAGAGAAATTATAGCCTTTTGTTACAATTTATCTAAACCTAATTTCACTTCAAGCATATAATATTTTCAAACTTATACCACGTCTACGATACCATTGTACAAATTGATTGTAAATATAAAATGAGTCAAATTTCTCAATATAAATGTTGTTTACAATTTCAGCATGCAAAAATTAAAAAATATAAAAATTACAAATGTTTTAATTAATTTAATAAATTTTCGATTTTTGGAAAATTTCTTAGCTTCTCATTTCCGGTTTATGAAAAATGAATTTTATTCATAATTTTATTAGCTGCAAATCACCCATTGATATTATAGTATTAGAATTAAGACTTTTCATCTTATAACAAAAAGTATAAAAAAAAAAATGCATTTTTTCAATAAAATTGTTAATAAAAAAAACCCCATGAATATTATGAGTAGCATTTTAGAAAAGATAATAAATAGAAAATAAGAATTTACTAATTTTTTTACGAATTTTGATATGCATCACTAGCTGCTTTTTTTCATGACTTAAAAACTACTCTATTGTTTGGACTATATGAGGAAGGTATAAAGACCAAAGATCACAATACTCAAAGGACCATATGCTCAAATCTAACTTCAATTATTAAAATAATACGAAATTAAATTCAATATTATCGATCTTTCAACGCATTAAAGTTACTAGACCATTCAAAATATCACGTTAACGTTTGTATTTATATATAAATGATTTCAAATATTTTGAATTGATAAAATCGTCCATAAAAATTAAATAATTAAAAACTTATTATATCAGGTATATGTGATATTTCAAGGTTTATGAAGTATAAAAAAAATCAGTACTAATTTATAGAAATAACTTACAATTAAAAATAGTATTTATTCGATTTCAGTGAATCAAAAATTACTGTTACGCGTATCACATAATGAATTTAAGGTGAAACGTTGTGTAGTATACGCCACGTGAATATTGAATGAAAATTAAAACAGATATAAGGGTACAAGTGGCACTTTATTTATTATTTGAATTTTTACAAGTGACTCATGTGCTGACTCACAACTGATTGTTTACAAAGGTTGAATAAACGAATGTGAATGTATAAAGCAGAATATCTGAATAAGAATCGGTGACATTTTCAAAATTCACAGCTTTTCTGCGCTTGAAGTAAGTTGGTCCACTCCAATCAGTTATTCGCATAGCCTGATGGGAGCAAATTGCTTTGAGCTGCACTACATAAACTTTTGGGTCACGCAGAGAGTTACTCGCATGCATACAACAGTGGTTTTCCCGCCAACCCTTACAGAAAGTTTTTCCATGCGCTCAATAATGTGGGTTTCTCCAGAGATTTATTCACGTGGTGTTTTTCCGGTCAGTCATTACTATGAGATTTTCCCCCCGATCCTTGGCATGGGGTTGTCCGTTAAATTTATAGCTTTATACTTTGAGTCTTAACAGCATTGAATATTTTCGAAAAAAAATAATAAACAAATTAATCATACAAAATTCATCAAAACAATTTTTATTGGATTTTCGTTTTGTAATCTGTAAGGTAGGAACGGATACAAATTTTTAAAGAGTTTTGAAGAATTTTAAAGAATCAAATAAAAGATGTAAGTACAAGAAGATAGATTTTTATTTGATATAGTTTATTTTATATTATCTAAAATAAAAAAAAATATAAATATAATTACATAAGAATATTTAACAAAAAATTGTATTTCAGCATATCCAAATAATCCTTTTTTTTATTATAATAATACAAAATGCATTTTGCACAATTTATTAAAGCTATTTATAATGATGGCTACCTATTTTCACATTGTAGCTTGTAAATGTATTATAGAATAAAAATAGTGTTATACTTAAATAATTGAATAAATGGCAACACAAGGTATTTTGATGAAGTAAATCAAATGCATATAAAAAGGATACGTAAAATTTATTGTATAAAAACATTTAGATGTGAATAATAATTTCAGGTTAATTTTAGTATACAAGAGCAGGTATGTATTTATTAGGAAAAGGTACTTACTATGGTTGAATCTAATCTTTTTATACATAAATGAAATTCTCAGACATAAGAGAAAAAAAAAATTAAAAAACATTTATTTGTTTTAAAATATAAAAAGAAACTATTTTTTACCAACGGATGTTTCTAACTCATTAAATTGAAATAATATATAAAAATTAATGAATAAAATGTAGAAATAGGTAAGCATAGTATAAATTGTATAAAAAAATTATTCATAATAATCATGATGAAAATAAAAATCAATTATAAGATTATAATGCCAAAATATTATTGGTAAAGAAAAGAAGACAAGCATGATCTTTCTCAAGATTTTTTTTTTCACATATCACTGATAGATATAAAATTAAAATAAAAAAAATACAAGATATAAACGTATGATGGTATGAGATGGATGTAAAGAAAATATTCAATACAAGCATTGATGCAAACAATATTTTATTATTAAACACCTCTATAAGAATAATAAAAATTTAATTAATAACAACATAAAAAATACAATAAAAAATTTGATAACATTAACAAGAATTTCACAAAAAAGGCTGAGTATTAAGCACAGAAAAAATAATGATTAAGAAGTTTAAAAAGAGATAATTGTACATAAAAAATAAAATTGTCACATGTAAAATGATAGGAAATAACATTTGTTAATAGCACAATTCGGCTTTTAGATGCTATCAAATAATATATATTTTATGTATACTGTTTATTTCCCCTTTTTTATTTTGTTTTGTTCGCTTAACTATTTATAAATGTATGTTTTCTTCTTAATGGGAGCATTTAAATTTCACATTGTATACTATAATATGAAACCCTGAATACTAAATAAAACATATTTTATAACTATAATTTATTATTATATAACATTTACACCACATTAATACACATGGTACAAATATAGTGTAAAAAGATTCATCCATGAGAATTGTTGGATACCTGAGAGAACTTAAACAGCTTGCTAAGCGACGTGATATTCGAGATAGTCCTGAATAAAAACTAAATATACGATATATAGACTGATACGTATGCATCGAATTGCTAAAAAGAACAAAACTGGCTAGTGGAATGGGTGACGAATGAGAAGTCTAACAAGTAACATTTATATTAAGGCTGAAGCTAATTGATATTCGATTAAATAAAAAACAAACCATTTTATATATAAGCTAATCATAATCAGGATTTACGCGTACGTATAATTTACTCTTAAAGGAAAATGGGTATTTTTTATACTGAAAATTATCTTTAATAAGAAAAACGAAATAGGTAAAGATAGTAAAAATTCAAAAGTTATAGGTGACATTATTAATAACATATGATTATATTTAAATTTGTTATTGTTAGAAACGTGACAAAGAACTATTGTTATATATATATACAAAGAATTATTGTTTGATCACAATGATGTAAGAATAAATTGAACATAAATTAATATTAATACTAATTCAATATTCATATACTATTATGTACAATATTTTGTTTTGTTTTTCCTATTTTTCTTTTGTTATTACATGCATTTAATTACAACTTCAATTATCTCTGATAAAACATAATAACAAATCAATTGAAAGTTTGAACAATTAAAAATGTTGAAGAAAATAAATAACATCTATTATTAGAGATATTAGCGATAAAAAATATATCTATATGAATACATGTTAAAATTTAATCGAATGAAGAAAATATTTTTGAAAAAAGTAATATTGTGATCGAATTGAACATGATAAATGTATTAATGATTTAAAAAATTTAATAAGAACGATTTTATAAAAGTAAAAATTAATTAAATGGTAGAAAAACATTGATAGATTTTCAAAAAATTTAAGTATTAGAAAATGTAAAAGATTAAAATTCAAATAATAAAAGATATAAGATGAAAAGAGAATAGATTCTTGAATCAGAGATAGGATGTATATATAAGTGTACGCAACTTTTTAAGGTAAAAAAAAACTTAGTGAAAAAGAAACACAGGGTTTCATTACGTTTGAAAAAAAGTTTTTTGTTTTCATCAAGTGTTTATTAATTGATAAATTATATATATAAAATTTTTATTAAAAAAAAAGTTCCCTTTACATATGCGCTCATCTTATCTCTCATACATAATGTATTTTCTTTTTTATAACTATAAAGCGTGGGAAAAATCAACTATTTGAATACATGAATGTTTGAATTTATATTAGAATTTATATTATAATATTTGAATTATAACACAGGTTTGAATTTTCTATAAATTTTGTATAATATATTGTTCATTTGTTTAAAAACAATGTAAATTATAATAAAACATAATATTTTTATTTTTATTTTAATCGTATAACTTTTAAATGCTTACTAAACTTAAGTTTTAAAATTTGTATTATTTTTATTTTTTAGACTTAAACACGAAAATAAATAAATATAAATAAATGTATTAAGTGAAATTATTATTTTAATGATTATATAATAGAAATCATGTAAAAAATATTTTATATTTAGAAGAATTCTGTTGTTATTATTATAGTTAAATATTATAGTTAAATAGTTTAAAATATTCAATAAATTATTAGAGTTTACTGTACAATATAGTTTTGCACTTAAATTTAAATTTAAATAAATTATTTGTATATATTTTATAGTTTTTCAAGTTGTTGTATATTTAGTTAATAATTATAAAACCTTTATTTAAATAAATCTTATTTCATTTCAAAAAAGATGTAGGAACTTCAAATATTGAAAAAGATTTTTTTATTTGTACCGAAAAAGTCCTAAAAATTGGAAGAATTAAACCTTATAGGAAAAAAAATTGTAAAACTTTTTTTTATTTCTACAAATAGATAACCAATTATTTATATAAATTTTAATGTGGCCAAATTCCTGGTCCACGGTCGTTGTTTAATTTTTGGTAGCTGAAAAAATAAAAAAAAAAACATTTATGCAGCTTTAAAGAATATACCGGTTTCAGTGATTTAATTTTTATTCGTTAAAAAATTATGTATCAAAACATTACGCAAAATACATTAATAATTGAAATTTATCACAAAAAATGTCCATATTTGTTTACAAAAAAAACTTATTCAATTTACATACAGATAGATATTGGTAGTTTTAACGACTTTTACATATAAATAAAATAAACAATTATAATTATTTAATACACTTTTGATTATTGGTTTCTTTTATTAGTGATATTAATATGGCTCTATCAGAATAAAATATTACCAACAACCTCTATTTAAAAGGAAAAGAAAAATAATTATTTCAAAATTTCAATATAAATAATAAAAAGAGATTTTTTTATACTACAAGTCAAAATTATCCAAATATTCAATTTCTACATTTTCACATTGTAAAAACCAGTATCAATTTTTGTTAAGCTATTGAAATATTTTTAATTTTCCTTTCAAAATTTGTATATACTTAAATGATAATATTAATGAAAAATACTGTATATATGAATAAATGTTGAAAATAAAATATTTTAATCAATGAATATAGACGAAACAATGACTGATCATGAAATGAGAATATATTTTCATGAATATTGATCAATTTATGCATACAAAATTATGTATAATATTATATATATGAATGTCATTGGGTTATATAAGCGTGCAAATTTACACATTTAAATCTACTAATATAAATCTTATATATTTTAATATAAAAAAAACTATAAAATATTTTAATTTATAAGTATTAAAATTGTTGATGACATTAATCATTGATAAATTACAAAAGAGATAATTTACCTTTAAAAAACAGGATGTTTACTGTATATTTAATTTTCAAATAAATCAACTAATTTGTTTTAATTTTTTAAATATTATTTTTATCTAAGACATAAATGGATTAAATGGGATAATGCTATTGTATAATTAAAATAAATATATATAAATAAATAATGAATCCTTTATTAATATATATTTTTAATATTGTAATATTATATTTATATAATATTTCGTGTAATACTGTATTATTGTAATATATGATTAAAAAATTGTATTCATATTATAAATATTAATTACATTAAATTATTAAAAAATCTATACATAAGCATGTATATAAAGTCTAATAATAGTAAAAAATTTTAAAAACTTCAAAACTTTTTTTTAAAAATTTTTTTAAAAATTCGAAATGTATATAACACTTATTATAATTGTATTAATTCTCATTGGATTTATAAAAAATGATGATTTTTACTTTTAGCATTACTTATAATATTTGCTTTATTTATCCTTTCATAATTCTCTTAAATACTAATGTTAATTTATTGTATGCACTTAATTTTTATAAATCTTGTAAAATTACCAAAAATTTTTTTAATCTTAAAATTTTAAGTCTTTAACATATCGATTACTGAAAAATTATTCTTGACATTTCAGATGGAATGTATAAAAAGTTTTTTAGTACAAAACCTCGACGTAAAAAGGTTCCCGTTGAAAATTGGCCAATCAGATCAGAAGCCAGATCTCATACATCTGTTACCAAGCTCACTTTAGTCAGCTAAATTAAATATAGACTATAGTTTACATATACTATGTTTCATATGAACCACAGCTGTAATGTACCATAAAAAAAAAAATTTATTCACAAAAAATCAAATGGGTAGCCATATATGATTCGTTTTATTTAAAATATGTAAGAACGTGGACTTCTTACATTTGTATTTATTCAGGTATAAAAATCTTGTACTTTCAGCATTATGTTAAATAAAATATATGTAAAAAAGTATCAGAGCACTAATTAAATCAATGGTGATTTCTCAAACTATTTTATTATTTGATAATAATGATAAGACATTAATGATAAAACGTAGCGTTTGATAGCTCCATGTTAAAATGCTATTTCATTTGTCCTTTATAGTAATAACATGGGTCTTAATTAAATAAATAATAAATATATGAATTAATTAAATAGATAATAAATATATTTAATCACATTTAATATATAATTTAATTTATATTTAATAATTATAATTTCATTATATTATTATAAAATAAAAATTATTTTAATGAACTCAGATTATAATATGTATAATGAGAATAAATCTACTAAATAAAAAAAAATAAATATATAATATTTTCATATTAATTTTTATTAATTTTTGTTAATATTTGCATTAACTTTTTTGATGTAGTATAAAAATATAATATAATATATATATACATTTTTTATTTTTAAAAAAATATTTGAAATTAGCAATATAATACACTAAACTATATGTAATATTTCTCTGCAAGAATATTTTTTTGCAATCGGGATCAAAAAATGTAAATTAGCACAAGCTTCACTTCTACAATGTACGATTCAGAAGTACCGAATGAGGTAGTGTACTAGGGTGTATGAACGTCATGGCGATAGAAGACGGTTTTCGAGCTTCAGAATTTTGCTCATTTAAAGAGGAAAAGGGACGTTTCGATGGGTAATTGATGAAGTGGATAAGAATCGCATAATCATAGGATCCAATCTACATGTCAAAGTAAACAAGAAAATTTTAGAGACATAAGACAAGAAACAAGCGTTAGAAGAGTTCATTTAAAGTAATAGCAAGATTTTCAAATAATTTACACGAAGTATAAGATACAGAATAATCTCTAAGAAAATTAAACCAATATTTATATTTAGATAGGGTAAAAAAGAAATTAAGGTTTAAAAGGGCAAAAATGCATAAAATACTAATGATATATAATGTGAGTGGAAATAATTAATTACATGGAAATAATTCAGCATTTATCAAAAGAGCATAGTATGTAAAAAGTTTGGATATTTTGTAGCTGGTTATAAAACGGATCATTGAAATTTTTATAAGTTTATAAAAAGATAGAAAGGATATTTACGTATATAGTAAAGTGATAATATATGTGAAATAATGGATTTAAAAAAATATTGATAAATTATATAAATAAACATAAATAAATGTTTGTGCTAAGATAGAATATATGATAAGATTAAAGAATGTCAATAGTAGATATGTTTTTGTAATATAAAAATAAAAAATACAAATAAATATAAGCAAATGTTAATACAAGGTATAATAAGTTATAAGGTTATATAAGTTCAAAAGTGAATCAATTGTTGTTTATATAAAATAATATAGGTGATAAGATAGGAGATAAATTAAAATGTTGTTGAAATCTTTATCAATATTTATTAGCTGGTTTTATTTCAGTATTTGAATGTTATATTTAAGAATAAATAGTCATATTTGGCCAAAAAATTTTATTGCTATGTCAATGGCCTCAATTTGCATATTTATCATTGCTAAAATAAATAAATCAATATTCGACAAATTTGTCACTACAAACATTTTGCAAAATATTAAATTAATTTTGCAACCATATTAAATATTACTGAAAAAAATAAATTAAATCAAAAGGAGAATATGTTTAAAAGTAAAGATTGATTTTATAAAAATTATTACGTTTTCTTTGTTAGACAAAATACTTTGGGACACTTTTTGTTCAACAGATAAAACTGTTTAAAAAATCGAACCGTTTCATTAAAACTTTTTAAATAATACAATACACTGTATATGAATAAAACTTAAAATTTGTGTTTATACAAAAATTTATTAAAATATCTTTATATATACTGTAGATGAAGTCTGATTATTGCTTGAAGTTATGCTACTACGAGTATCAACTTCTTACAATATTTTGAACTTAATAATATAATAATACTTTAAAGAGTCAGTCTTTGTTAAAATTCGAATATTAAAATGTTTTTAACGTACTATAAGTAAAACTTGTCTTCCTTAAGAAACTGCATCCTAATGATTTCAGATATTCAACTACAATGTAAACGAACATTAGAATAAAGTTTAAAAAACTCAAATTAATATAAAATATTCTAACTAAAAATTTTATTTATATAAACGAAATTAAAAATTAAATAAACTATGACCGTGATCACTGAAAAAGTGCATTGAAATGTCTAGTTTATATCTTGAATGTTGTTATCTCACTTTTCTCAATATTCATACATAAATTAATAATAAATGCAAAGTAATGGTGTCTAAGGGTATTATTGAGAAAATGATTTCTAGAATAAAGTGAGCTATATTTATAGTCAGATAAAAAAAAATCAAATCATTTACAAAATAAATGAAAACATTGCTAATTCTTAAATTTGACATGTATATGTGATATTATATAAAATATAATAGATACAATACTTCAATAATGTAGCAGATTTATTTATTTATTATTTATTTATTTAATTATTTATTTATTTATTTATTGGTCATTACATCATTTTTTTTCAACTTCATATAATCTGAGTGTTTATTGTAAAACATCAACTAAGACATTATTTAACATAAATTAATAAACAAACATTAAGGAAAAAGATAAAGAGGTAGAAGAAATAATAAATATATTTAACAACTGTATAAGTTTGTACCATAAATTTGTATGGAAAGCTAAATATTTTTTGTTTACAGCGGATGAAGCAATGAGTAGTACAACTGAGAGTCAACGAGATATATCCGGAAGATCCCCTACTTTATTTATTCTTTTCAAATGACTAATTATCTATTTATTTTCTCTTGTTGCTGTCGATTGATTATATCTGAGTATTATAAAATTATAGTTCACATTTATTTATTATTGAATCATCATGTACGTAATATTTTTTAGTTAAGAATTTGAATTTTATTTTCCACTTGCCTTTACAATCTATTTACACAGTAAAAAGCTTCTACTTTGTGTCACAGTGTTAACTTCACCACTTTTTAAAATGCATTTATATTCAAACATGTTTACGTATGAATGGATTTCAACTTTCAATGACAAAATTTAAGATAATTAGTCATAAGATGCCCATAAGATTTTTAAAATTATAATCGTATACATTATTTTTAAATAATTATATTTATAATTAATGTAATATATTTATGCCGTGAAATACTGTTAATAATAAAAAATAACATAATTTTAATTAATAATGGTAATCAATTCATAAATAAATGAATAGTCGATTTATCCAATTAAAACAAATAAATAATTTATAGATTCTGCATTTATATATTCAATAATTATTAAATTGTTGAAAATTAAATATTATTAATTACAAATAAATATTTAAACTATTAATTATATAAAGAAAATTAATAAAATTAATATTCATTTCAATAATAATGCACACAATAAGAACAATTGTAATATTGAAAATAATGCAATGATGTTGTAAGCAAAAAATAAGAGTCAGTAGAATTTTTAGAATTAATAAACCACTCCAGTTTCTCAATTTTCATGACATAGTTCAATTTATATTAAAAAATAAATGATTTAGAACAATATGCATTTACATCATTTATTAAAATTAGTGAAATAAATATTAAAACTAAAAAGTAAATATAGAAATTAAATAAACTATCTTTTTCAAAGCACACAATTTAATTTCTTTAAGTATTGAGAATAAACTGTCTTCGGGAAATAATTGAAATTTCAAAAACCAGCTGTCTTTTTGGATGCAAGTACATTCACATAATAAATGGATAAGTATACTTATTTCTTTTATTTTATATAATTTAAATAAATTATTATCAAATACTAATTAATAAAATTATTTTTTCCCCTATTATTTCTGCAGTGACAAAATATTATTATACAACCCTATGCACAATAAAAAAAATTTAAATACATATAGTGTCAGAATTATAATAAAAATAATCTCATCCTATGTTATATATTTAATATAATTCTTGTTCGTGTATTTTATTTTTTTTTAAATAATCATCTATCTTGTAATTTAAAATATATTAAAAATATTATAAAATCTATATGCGTATTTATTAATATAGACGTAGGTACATGTATTGTGAAACCCATTTGTTCTCTATCTCTTCTAAATATGACGCTTTTATCAAGCATTCATATAGTTAACTTAATGTATCCTTATTACTGTGCACAATTATAATGTATTAGGAGTAAAATATAATGTGAAATATAACAT